>CM031238.1:6350263-6458423 GCA_018340775.1 Taxus wallichiana var. yunnanensis
CAGTATACTTCGTTCAGTTACGTATTGCTAAGTAGGTAGAGTTACCTGACATAAGGTGTCGACATGAAGAAATTCTTGCTGATAGTGTGCGTAGTAAGGGCACAGGACGCAAAAGGTGTCAACATGAAGAAATTCTTTGCCTTAGTGCGGAGTAAAGGGTGCACAACATAAAAGGTGTCTGACATAGAAGAAATTCAGCTCAGCAAAGCGCCCGAGTAAAATGGCACCACGACATAAAAATTAATCGACATGAAGAAATTCATAGTTGTTCACGTAGGAGTAGGTTGACAGGACAGCATGGATGCATAAGGTGTTGCACTTCTGGTGGTGAAACATTTTGACGCCTTAGCGCAGGTAGAGGGTTCAGCGACATATTGAGATGGCCATGGTCGCTCATGAGGGAGCTAGAATTAACGTACCTTAGGAGTTGGTAATTTTGGAACGGATCTTAAAGGTCCTCTGACATGAATACGAAATTCGTGCCTGACGAGCACGTGAGGAGCTCCTGACATAAGGTGTCAACATGAAGTCAAATCATGTGCCTTAACGTAGAGTAAATGGCACATGACATATAAGGAATGTCGGCAGCCATGAAAAAGATTCTCTATGCGCCACAGTAAAGGTGCGTGACATAGGAAGTATGTCGACATGAGGGACAGATTCACGTCTTAAAATTAAACGCCAGGTAAAGGAGCAACCGCAGAACATAAAAAGTGTATCGACATGAGCGATTCACGCCTGAAGCGAGGAGAAATTAGAGATGGCCATGACCATACATGGTGTCGACATGAGATTAATTCTGCCTTGAGCTTGCGAGTTTTAGACACCACGACCTGTAGGTGTCGACATGAAGAAAATTCTGGCCCCTTGAATGGCAATGCAAAGGGGTGCACGACATAGACGTCAATACCGACATGAAGAAATTCTGGCGATTGGCATAGCGGTAAAGGTGCACCGCGACAAAAGCATTTATCAAACATATGAAGAAATTCATGCCTTAGTGTAGATAATGGAATTAAGAAGCGCACAACATAAGATGTCAACATGAAAAGAAATTCACGCCCAGCAGTGATTAGGCGCACCTGACACTCTGGTGTCACGACATGAAGAGAAATTCATGCGCTCGGCGCAGTCAAGATTGCATGTGACTGAAACACGTGTCGACATGAACACGAAATTGTGTGCTAGCGCATAGGTAAAAGGGTGCACTAGCATGGAATTTGTCCACAGCATAAACAAATGCATGCCTTGAGTGCGGAGTTAAAGTTACCCGCGATAAAAGGTGGCGACATGAAGAAATTCGCGCCTTAGCAAGCGCAATTAAAGGAAGCGCCGCGACATAAGGTGTCGGCAATGAAGAAATTCATGCACCTTGGCACTGGTAAAGGAGCACCACCTGACATAAAGGTGTCGACATGAAGGAAATTCACTGCCTTGGCAGCTATGGTAAAGGGCGCACACGACATAAGGCGTGTAATAGAGCACTGAAGAAAGTCACGCCTTAGGCGCGAGAGTGATGGAAACATGCTCGCATAAAAAGGTGTGGACATGAAAAATTTGTGTGCGGCATTGAGTAAAGACAGTGCATAGCACCAGACATGTGTGACATGAAGAAATTCACTGCCTTCACGGTGGCGTAGGTAAAGGTCTGCACACGACATAAGAGTGCGCGACATAAGAAGTGAAATTTACCTTATAGCGGCGAGTAAAGTGCTACGACATAAGACTGTCGACATGAAGAATTTATGCCTTAGTTTGTCATGCGAGTAAAGGACTTACCACGACATAAGGTGTCGACATGAAAAATTCGCACCTTATCATGTGAGTAAGGAGCACATGACATAAAGGTGTCGACATGAAATTGCATGGCATGCGCGAGTAAAGGCGCACAACATAAGGTGTTTGACATGAATAAATTCATCCCTTGCCATGGAGTAAAGGGCACATGACATAAGGTGTCAACGATATGAAGAAATGTCATACCTTGGCGTAGGTAAAGGCGCATGACATAAAATGTCGACATGAAGAAATTCACCTTGGCGGAGGTAAAGATGGCATGCATGACATAAGGTATCAAACATGAAAAATTCACTTGGCCTTAAGCGCGTGGTAAGGTGCACAAGTCGCATAAAGTGTCGACATGAATAAAAGTTCGCGCGCTTGGCGTAGCAGTAAAGGCGCCTGACATAAAGGTGTCGACATGAAGAAATTCATGCCTTGGCGCGAGGTAAAGAAGCACCAACATAAAGGTGTCGACATGAAGAAATTCACGCCTTGGCGTTAGCGAATTAAAGGTGCGCTCACGACATAAAGTGTCATCGACATGAAAAGAAATTCATGCACCTTGGCGTGGTAAAAGGAGCTGCATGACATAAGGTGTGTTGACATGAAAAACTCAAACTTCGGCCAGGCGAGGTAAAGGGCGCATGAAACATAATGTGTCAACATGAAAAAGTGCATGTGTAACAGAAATTCGGACGCCGGACATAAGTAAAGGTGTTGAACATGAACAAATTTCGCCTTGGCGAGGGTTAAAGGCGCACATGAAACTTAAGGTATTCGACATGAAGAAATTTCGTGCCTTAGCGCAGTAAAGAATGGCCATGACATAAGGTGTCGACATGAAAAAATTTAGTGCCTTAACCGCGAAGAGTAAAAAGGCATGGGCGACATAAGGTGTCGATGTCATGAAGAAATTCACACCTTAGCGCGGGAGTAAAGGGCACGAGCATAAGGAATGTCGACATGAACAAATTCCATGCCTTAGCACGTAGGTAAGGTTGCACAACATAAGGTGTCGACATGAAGAAATTCGCTATTAGTGCGGAGTAAAGGCGCCGCGACATAAGGTGTCGACATGAAGAAATTTACGCCTTAAGCGTAGGTAAAAAGGCGCCATGTGACGCAAAAAGGTGTCGACATGAAGAAATTCACACACCTTAGTGCAGGTAAAGGCACCACGACATAAGGTATCAACATGAAAAATTCTGCGATGGTAGCGGTGAAGTAAAGGGCATGACGCATAAGGTGTCGACATGAAAAATTTTCACCTTAGGATTAGATGCAAGGTATAAGATTTTGAAACACGACATAAGGTGTCCCAACATGAACAAATTTTTGCCTTGGCACAGGTAAAGTGCGCCACGACATAAGGTGTCGACATGAACAAATTCACTGCCTTGGTCGTGAGTAAAAAGCGCCTGCACGACATAAGGTGTTGACATGAAGAAATTCGCGCCTTCAGCATGAGGTAAAGGGCGCATGACATAAGGTGTCGACATGAACAAATTCATGCCTTGGCATGCGTAAAGGCGCACGATGACATAAGGTTTCGACATGAAGAAATTCTAGCTTAGGCGCTAGTGTAGGTAAAGGGTTTAGCCACGACATAAGAATGTCGACATGAAGAAATTCGTTCACTTGTGGCGGTAAGGTAAAGGGCGCATGACATAAGGTGTAGACATGAAAGAAATTCACGCCTTAAGCACAGGTAAAGCGAGTGCACGACATAAGGTGTCGACATGAAGAAATTTATTATGCTTAGCATAGGTAAAGTAAAGGGTGCACGACATAAGGTGTCGACATGAAGAAATTCTCATGCCTTAGCAAGTAATCATGCACTACGACATAAGGTGTCGACATGAAAAAATTCACGCCTTAGTGCGAGGTAAAAGAAGCGCCTACATAAGGTGTCGACATGAAGAAGATTCAACCTTGAAAGCGCGAATGTAAAGAGGCACATGACATAAGGTGTCAACATGAAAAATTCATGCCTTAGCGCGGAGTAAAAGGTTACATGACATAAGTCTGTCGACATGAAAAATTTCGTGCCTTAGCGCGGAGTAAAGACTTTATGCACATAAGACATAAGAATGTCGACATGAACAAATTCACTGCCTTGAAGCGCGAGGAAAAGGCGCGCTTATGACATAAAGGTCGTCAAAACATGAAGAAATTCATGCCTTAAGCGCGAGTAAGGGCACAACTGACATGGGTGTCGACATGAAAAAATTAAGTGCCTTAGGCGCAGTAAAGGGTGCAATGACATAAGTGTGATCGACATGAAGAAATTCCCACACCTTAGCGTAGAGTAATGGAGCACACGACATAAGGAGATGTCGACATGAAGAAATTTGTGCCTTATGCGCGAAGTAAAGGGCACGACATAAGGTGTCGACATGAAGAAAATCCACCTTGGCAAAGGTAAATGGGCACACGACATAAAGAATGTGTCGACATGAACAAATTTATGCCTTGGAATCGAGAGTAAGCGCGCCGACATAAAGTGTCGACATGAAGAAATTCGTGCCTTAGCGTTGGTGTAGGTAAAGGGCGCCACGACATAAGGTGTAAACATGAAAGAAATTTGTGCCTTGGCATGAGTAAAGGGCACACGACATAAGGTGTCGACATGAAGAAATTCGTCACCTTGAAATACGTAAAGGTTAAATGTGCATGGACATAAGGTGTGAAGCATGAAGAAATTTACGCCACAGGCTTGAAGTAAAGGAAGCGCACAATGACATAAGATATCGACATAAAAGAATTTGTGTCTTGACGTGCGAAGTAAAGGGCGCATGACATAAAAATTATGTCGACATGAAGAAATTCACACCTTAAGCGCTTGGTAAAGCGGCGCCGCGACATAAGGTGTCGACATGAAGAAATTTGTGCCTTGGCACGGTAAAGTGCCGCACGACATAAGGTGTAAATATGAAGAAATTCACGCCTTGGCACGCAGGTAAAAAGGGCACACAACATAAGGTGTCGACATGAAGAAATTCACGCCTTAGCAATAGGTAAAAATGCACGTGACATAAAGTGTCGACATGAAGAATTCGTGTACCTTAAGCGCGAGTAAAGGTGCATGACAACATAAGGTTTCGACATGAAGAAATTCACGCCTTAGGCAGGTAAAGGGCACACATAAGGTGTCGATAACATGAAAGAAATTCATGCCTTGCACAATTAAAGGAGCGCACATGACATAAGGTGTCGACATGAAGAAATTTACGTGCCTTGACTTAAGTGCGAGTAAAGGGCACACTGACATAAGGTGTTGCACATGAGAAATTCGATCGCCCACATAGCAGCATGTAAAGAGTGTCGACATGAATAAGGTCGTCAACATGAACAAATTCGCATTGCCTTAGTGTCGAGGAAAGTAAAGAGCATACAAAGACACGATATAAGGTGTCGACATGAAAAATTCACGCCTTGGCCCAAGGTAAAGGGCACATGACATAAAGATGTGATCGACATGAAGAAATTCACACCTTAGCGCGAGGTAAAGCGCATGACACAATGTCGACAACATGAAATGAATTTTGCTTAGCGCGAGTAATGGGCACGACATAAGGTGTCAAACATGAGAGAAATCACATACCTTAGCATGGGTAAAGGGCGCACAGACCCATAAGGTGTCGACATGAAGAAATTCACTGGCCAGCAAGCGCGAGGTAAAGGGCGTGACAGCATAAGGTGTCGACATGAACAAATTTGTGCCTTAGCGTGAGTAAAGGGTGCGACATAAGGTGTCGACATGAAGAAATTCATGCCACCTTGGTTGCATGTAAAGGGCACATGACATAAAGTGTCGACATGAAAAAATTCATGCGTTCTTAGTGCGGGTGTAAAGGGCGAAAGCGACATAAGTTATCGACATGAAAAAATTTTTACCTTAGCGTAGGTAAAGCGTGAGATGACATAAAATTCGACGACATGAACAAATTCGTGCCTTAGCGCGGGTAAAAGAGGTGCACCACGACATAAGAATTGTCCGACATGAAGAAATTTTGCCTTAGCACGGAAGTAAGAGGAAGCACATGACATAAGGTGTCGACATGAAGAGGAAATTCACCTATGGCGCAGGTAAAGGGTGAGTATGCACACGACATAAGGTGTCGACATGAAGAAATTCACGCCTTGCATTAGTAGCCAGGTAAAGAAACGCCTGACATAAGGTGTCGACATGAACAAATTCACATGCCTTAGCGCGAGAGTAAAGGGCACCACGAACATAAGGTGTCAACATGAAAGAAATTCTTGTGCCTTAAGTGGAGAGTAAAGGAGGCACAAACATAAAGAACGTGTCGACATGAACAAATTCACGTGCCTTAGCACGAGGTAAAGGGCGCGCGACATAAGGTGTCGACATGAAAAATTCACGTGCCTTGGTGCGAGGTAAAGTGCGGCAGCACATAAAGTGTACGACATGATGAAAATTCGCCTGGCATAGGTAAAGGAGGCGCCACGACATAAAGTGTCGACATGAAAAATTCATGCACTTGGCGTAGTAAATTTTACATGCACACATAAGTGTCGACATGAACAAATTCAAGCGCCTTAAGCGCGAGGTAAAGGGTACAGCGACATAGGTGTCGACATGAAAAAATTACGCACCTTGGTGAGGTAAAGGGTGCGTATGACATAAGGTATTCGACATGAACAAATTCGATGCCTTAAGATGCGGGTAAAGACATGCGCCATGACATAACGGTGTCGACATGAAGAAATTCACACCTTAAGTGCATAGGTAAAAGAATTCCTGCATCGACATAACATGTCGACATGAACAAATTCATGCCCAAAGCCAGGAGGTAAAGCACACGGGATGACGTAAGGTGTCGACATGAAGCGACAAATTGTACCTTGCGCGACATCAAAAGGCGTCTGCGAATCATAAGGTGTCGTTATGAAAAAATTCACCTTTAAGCACTTTTACGAGGTAAAAGCGCACATGACGACATAGGTTTCAGACATGAAGAAATTCGCGGCTTTCATGCGAGGGTAAAGGGTGGATCATGAACATAAGGTGTCGACATGAACAAATTCGGGGGTCTTAAACGTCTGTGTAGGTAATGGGCACCACGACATTAGGTGTCGGCATGAAGAAATTCACCTTAGAGCGATGTAAAGGGCACCACAACCTAAGGAGTGTCGACATGAAGAAATTCACGTGCCTTGGCACTAGACGTAAAGGCATGACATGACATAAGGTGTCGACATGAACAAATTCATGGCTTAGTGCGTGAGGTAAAGCTGCATGACATAAACGGTGTTGCGACATGAAAGGTTGGGGAAATTTGTGCCTTTGCGGTAAAAGGAGTGCATTTTCATGACATAAGTTGTCGAGCATGAGGAAATTCACGCCTTAAGTTTGTGCAAGTTAAAGTTCACTATGACATAAGGTGTCGACATGAGAAGAAATTTTCATGCCTTGCCTTTGGCATGTAAAGGTGCACACGAAACATAAGGTGTCGACATGAAGAAATTTATGCTTAGTGGCACAGTAAAGTCGGATTTTGACATAAGGTGTTTGACATGAAAACAATTCGTGCGCTTAGCGTAAGTAAAGACGCATGACATAAGGTGTCGACATGAAAAATTCACACCTTAGTGCAGGTAAAGAGGTGCCACGACATAACATGTCGACATGAACAAATTCATTGACCTTTTAGGCGTTGAGTAAAGGGCGCATGGTGCATAAGGTATCGACATGAACAAAATTTGTGCCATAGCGCGAGGTAAAGGGCTTTAGCCATGACATAAGGTGTCTCGACATGAAGAAAATTCCATGTTGCCTGCAAGCGCAAATTAAAGAGCACATGACATAAGGTGTCGATCATGAACATGAAAAAAATTCACACCTTGCCGGCGGAGGTAAAGGGACGCCACGACATAAGGTGTTGACATGAAGAAATTTGAACCTTAGCGCGAGGTAAAGGGCGCACGACATAAGAGTGTCGACATGAAAAATTAAGTGCCTTAAACCTGGCAGGTAAAGAGCGCGCGTGACATAAAGGTGTCGACATGAAAAAATTCAATTCCTTGAGCCTGCGCGAGGTAAAGGGCGCACGATGACATAAAGTGTCGACATGAAGAAATTCGCGCCTTAGGGCGTAGAGTTAGGAAGGCACACGACATAGTAAGTGTCGACATGAAGAAATTCACAACCCATGCTGGTACAGAAGGCGCCGCGAACCGAGTAAGGTGTCGACATGAACAAATTCGCCTTGAGGTGCAGGTAAAGGGAACGTGACATGACATAAGATTTCGACTTATGAAGAAATTTCAGCGGCTATTGCTATGCGTACGGTAAATTTCAGGCGCACAGCGCGGAATGCAAGGTCCATTTGTCGACATGAAGAAAATTCATGCACCTTGACCTGGGTAGGTAAGCGCAATGACATCAGGTGTCGACATGAAAAATTCATGCCTTAGGCGCAAGTAAAGAGCGCATGACATAAGGTGTCGACATGAAGAAATTAGAGTGCCTTAAGGTGGAGGGAAGGCTGTTGCACACACATAAGAGTGTCGACATGAAGAAATTCCACGCCTTGCAGGAGTAAAGCCGGTGCACAACATAAGGTGTCGACATGAAGAAATTCACACGGCTTGCATCGTGGAGTAAAGGGCACACGACATAGGTAGTGTCGACATGAAGAAATTTACGCAGCAAAAGCGCGAGTTAAAGGTGCACATGACATAAGAGTGTCGACATGAAGCAAAAAATTAGGCCTTAAGGTCTTGAGATTGGAGAGTGCATCGACATAAAGTGTGTCGACATGAAAAAATTCACCGATTGGAGGCGACAATCTCACGGACAGTAAAGTGCATTGACATACAGCGATGTCGACATGAAAAATTCATGCCTTAGCACACGTAGGTATGGAGGCACCTTGACATAAGGAGTGTCGACATGAAAAATTTAGAGAGCAGCAACATTTTAAGCATTTGACACCTAAAGGAAGACATAACTCACATCGAAACATGAATGAAATTCAGGCTTAACCCGTACAGAGCGCTCGATGTCGACATAAGAGTGTGGACATGAAGAAATTTGCGAGTCCTTAGTGCGACATGTAAATGATTATGCACGACATAAGGTGAATCGACATGAACATGAAATTCACATGCTTGGCACAGGAAAAGGGATCTGCCAACATAAGGTGTCGACATGAAAAAATTCATGCCTTGCGTCTATCAGCGTAAAAAAGGCACGAGCGACAAAGGTGTCGACATGAAAAAATTCACACCTTGGCAAGCGGAAAGGGCACCACGACATAAGGTGTCGACATGAAAAAAATTCACGCCAGTGCGCCAAGGTATGGTTGGGCGCACGACATAAGTGTCGACATGAAAAAATTCATGCCTTAGCGCATAAGAGTAAAGGGGTTGGGCTGTGTAATGGAGTGTCGACATGAGCAAATTTGACACCGGGTAGGTAAAGAATATGCGCACAACATAAGTGTCAAGACATGAAAAATTCGTGCCCCGAGGCTGCAGTGTAAAGAGTGACATGACATAAGGTGTCGACATGAAGAAATTCGCACCTTAGGCAGGTAAAGGGCACCAAGACATAAGGTGCCGACATGAAGAATTCACAGCCTTAGTTAGAGTAAAGTGCATGACATAAAAGGTGTCGACATGAAAAATTTGATGCCTTAGGCGTAGGTAAAGCGCAGAGGACATAAGCCTTGTGTCGACATGAAAAATTCAGTGCCAAAGTGGCGTAGGTAAAGCTGCATGACATAAGGATGTCGACATGAAAAATTCGCCTTAGGCGAGTAAAGCGCACTGACATAAGAATGTAGATCGAGCATGAAAAATTCAATCTCCACTTAGCGCGAGGTAAATAGTGTGACACCAAAAAATCGACATGAAAAAATTTATGCCCAAGCGCAGGCATTAAAGGAGTGCACACATAAGAATTATCGACATGAATGAAAATTCGCCCAGCACGGGTAAAGTGGCACACGACATAAGTTGTCGACATGAAAAATTCATGCCTTAGCGCGAGTTGGAGGCGCGTGATAGAAGTGTCGAGCATGAAAAATTCACACCTTGTGCAGCAGGTAAAGGCGCACATGACATAAGGTGTCGACATGAAAAAATTTACCCAAAGGCAGAGGTAAAGGGCGCATGACATAAGGTGTCGACATGATGAAAATTCACACCTTAGGCAACATGGTAAAGGAGGCTACAACATAAGGGTGTCGACATGAAAAAATTCATGCCTTAGTCGATAAGGTTAAAGGTGCACTGGCACGAAGGTGTCGACATGAAAAATTCATGCCCGAGGCAGGAGTTGTAGGAAGGTGCCTGACATAAAGGTGTCGACATGAAAAAATTCATGGCTTAAAGCACGAAGGTAAAGGTAGACATAAGAGTGTCGACATGAAGAAATTTGTGCCTTGGCAAGGTTGGGCGCACGACATAAGGTGAATGTCGACATGAACAAATTCACACCATGGCACGTGCGAGTTGGAAAGGCCATGAACTTTTCAGGGAAGATGTCGACATGAAGAAATTCACCAAGGCATTTCAGGCGCGAGGTAAGATTCACATGACATAAAGGTGTCGACATGAAAAATTCATGCCAAGGCGCGAGGTTAAAAGGCACATGACATAAAGTGTTGACATGAAAAATTCATGCCTTAGGTGTAGAGTTGGAAGCGCACAGACATAGTGTTGACATGAAAAATTCAATGCCAGCCTTGGCGTGCGAGGTAAAGGTACGCACAGACATAAGTGTCGACATGAAAAATTCGCTGCCTTAGGCATAAGTTAAGGGGCACAAACACATAGGTGTCGACATGAACAAATTTTGCACCAAGCCTTGGCGCGGTAAAGAGGTGCATGACATAAGGTGTCGACATGAAAAAATTCATGCCTTAGGCGCGGAGTTGGAGGTGCATGAACATAAGCAATGTCGACATGAAAAATTCACGTAAGCTTGAGGCACATAGAATCTTAGGAGCACATGACATAAGGTGTCGACATGAAAAAATTCGTGCCTTTGGAGCATAGGTAAAGGGTGCACAACATAGAGTGTCGACATGAAAAATTTGCAAAAGGCGTATTGGAAGTATGTTCGATCGACATGAAAAATTCATGCTGCATATGGAAATCATAAAATGACTTAGGTGAGCACATGACATAAAGTGTCGACATGGAAGTTTCATGCCCTATTGCGAGTAGTATGCACACATGACATAAGGAATCTTGTCGACATTTTAAAATTCACACCTTGCAGGAAGTGCAGATGCGCGACATAAAGTGTCGAACATGAAAAAAAATTCTGCCTTAAGTGCACGGAGTAAATTTTAGCATGGCAATAAAGTGTTCGACATGAAAAATTCACGCCTTAGGCGAGGTAAGGGCACCTGACATAAGAGTGTCGACATGAAAAAATTCACAAGAGTGCGAGGTCAGGAAGGCGCACAACAGATAAGAGTGTCGACATGAAAAAATTCATGCCTAAGGCGAGGTTGGAGTGTACGCAACAGAGGGACATGGTGTCGACATGAAAAATTCATGCGCCCGAGCGCGAGTTGAGAGGCACGACATAAACCAGGTGTCGACATGAAAAATTTGTGCCCTTAGCACTAACAGGTTTGAGAGTGTCGACAAAGCCAAAGGCCATGACATGTGTCGACATGAAAAATTCATGCCCAGGTGCAAGTTGGAGTGCCTGACATAAGGTGTCGACATGAAGAAATTCATGCCTTAGAGCGCAGTAAAAGGTGCACAAGTGAGCATAAAAAACTGTCATGACATGAAGAAATTGAAAGCACGGTCACGCAAATGAGGTAAAGGCACAAAAGGAAGATGTCGACGACATGAAGAAATTCACCACCTTAGGCACGGGTTGGAAGCGCGCACAACATTTTAAGATGTCGACATGAAAAGAAATTCACACCTTGGCGTAGATATTGGAGGTGCCACGACAAAAAGGTGTCAACATGAAGAAATTCATGCCTTGAGGTTGGAAGTTAAAGAGAGCATCATGTGAGTCCTAGAATGTGTCGACATGAAAAATTCACCTTGGCGCGGGTAAAAATACAATTCGCCGTCGACATGAAGAAATTCATGCACAAGGTGCGAGCATAGAACCTGAGAACATGTGAAATTCACCATTTGTGCCTCAGATACGCATTTAAATTGTGAATAGGGATACATGAAAAAAAGAATGTCGACATGAAAAAAATTCATGCCTTAGCAGCGAGGTAAAGGTTAAATGCACACTGAAATAAGGTGTCAAGGTGAAGAAATTCAAAGTGTGACCTTGGCGTAGAGGTAAAGAGGCGCATGACATAAGGTGTCGACATGAAAAATTCTCCTTGGCGCAAATATAAAGGGCACATGACAACATAAGAGTGTCGACATGAAAAATTCATGCACCAGGCACAGGTTGGGCGTAGAGTGCACGACATAAGGTGTCGAGCATGAAGAAATTCGTGCGCAAAGCAGGTTAGGCGCACCGACAAAGATGTCGACATGAAAAATTCATGCCTTGGCGCGGATAGAGGTTAGGGTGCGCACATAAGGTGTCGACATGAAAAATTCGTGCCTTAGGCTGCATTAGGTAAAGGCCGCATGACGTACATAAGAAGATGTCGACATGAAAAATTCAGCTGCCTTGGCACAAGTTTGGAGCACACACATAAGATGTCGACATGAAAAATTTGCCAAAGGTAAAGCGCGTATGTAAAGGAGTATGCACAACAGATGTCACGACATGAAGAGGAAAATTCACTAAAGCGCATAGATTACACGAGAGTGTCGGCATGAAAAATTCACGCCCAGGTGCCTACAGGTGCGCGATGACAAGGTCGACATGAAAAATTCATGCCTTAAGGCGGAGGTTGGAAAGGTTAGGCGCATGCTGCACAAGAGTGTCGACATGAAGAAAATTCACGCCTTGGCGCGGTTGGAGGCGCACTAGACATATAGGTGTCGACATGAAAAATTCATGCCCGAGGTGCAGGTTGGAAAGGTGCGCATGACATAAGGTGTCGACATGAAAAAATTCATGCCCTTGCACGAGGTTGGAGGTGCACATGACATAAGGTGTCGACATGAAAAAATTCGCACCCGCAAAAGCGCAGGTAAAGAAGCGCACTTTGCCAGCATAATAAGTGTTTTTGACATGAAAAATTCACGCACCTTGGCATAGGTAAAGGCACATGACATAAGGTGTCGACATGAAAAATTTGCGCCAAGTGCACAGTAAAGGGCACATGACATAAGTGTATCGACATGAAAAATTCACGCCTTGGCAATCTTAGTTGGAGAGCCTGACATAAGGTGTCGACATGAAAAAATTCATGCCTTGGAGATGCGAGTAAGGTGCTACAACATAAAGGTGTCGACATGAAAAATTCATGCCTTGGCAGGCGTAAAGTAGAGGCACACATAAAGAGTGTCGAACATGAAAAATTCACCTTGGCAGCAGGGTAAAGAGGCACTGACATAAAGTGTCGACATGAAAAAAATTGCGCTTAGCGTAGGCGGGGTAGGGGCTCCACGACATAAGGTGTCGAAATGAAGAAAATTACACCCAAGCCTAAAGCGAATTAAAAGCGCACTGAACATAAGGTGTCGACATGAAAAAAATTCATGCTGCAAGGCATAGGTATAGGAGCGTATGACATAAGTGTCGACATGAAAAATTCACGCCCTTTAGGCGTAGTTGTAAAGGTTGCATGAGCGACATAAGAGTGTCGACATGAAAAAATTCACGCCTTAGGCGAGTAAATAGCGCCTGACATAAGGAGTGTCGACATGAAAAATTCATGCCTTAGGCGCACAGTTGGAGCAAAGTTGCGCACAACATAAGGTGTCGACATGAAAAATTCATGCCTTGAGTGCGGAGGTTGGGCACACGACATAAAGGTGTCGACATGAAAAATTCGTGCCTTAGGCGTAGTTGGAGGGGCATGAGCATAAAGGTGTCGACATGAAGAAATTCATGCACTTGGCATAAGTAGGTAAAGGAGTAAACACATGACATAAGGTGTCGACATGAAAAAAATTATGCCTTGGCATAGTAAGTAAAGTGCATACGACATAACGAGTGTCGACATGAAAAAATTTATTGCCGAGGTCAAGCGGAGGTGAAAAAGGCAAGGATGAAAAGGTGTTGACATGAAGAAAATTCACTGCCTTGGCAATTAGGAGGTGCCACGACATAAGGTGTCGAACATGAAAAATTTTGCACTATGTCGACAAGTGTAAAAGGGGCCACAACATAAGGTGTCGACATGAAGAAATTCACACCTTGAAAGACGCGAAGGTAAAGCGGCGCACACAACATAAGTGTCGACATGAAAAATTTGTGCCTTAAGGTGCGAGTAAAGAGCGCACATGACATAAAGGTGTCGACATTAAAAAAATTCAAGGTCCTTGGCGCGAGGTAAAGGCGTCCTGACACGAAGAAGTGTTGACATGAAAAATTCATCCCCTTGGAGCATAGAGTTGAGGCACAGAACATAAGTGTCGACATGAAAAATTCACGCCTTGGCGTGAGGTAGGGTGCACGACGCATAAGATGTCGACATGAAAAAATTCATGCCTTGCGCGAGGTTAAAGGGCGCGACATAAGGTGTCGACATGAAAAATTCGCACCTTAGAGGCAAAGGAGTTGGAGGCCGCGACATAAAATGTCGACATGAAAAATTCACGCCTTAGGCACGGAGTTGGAGCGCGACATAAGGTATGTCAACATGAAGAAATTCAGCCCTTGAGGCAGGTAAAGGGTTATGACATAAGATGTCGACATGAAAAATTCACGAGGCCATAAATTTTGAGAGTAAAGGAGCATGACATAAGATGTCGACATGAAAAATTTGTGCCTTGCGCAAGCATAGGTTAATGGAAAGCGCATGACATAAGATATGTCGACATGAAAAATTCACCTTGAGCCTAAAGGCGTGCAAGGCACCTACGACATAAGTGTCGACATGAAAAATCACATGCCCAAGGCGGAGTAAGGCGGAGCACGAACATAAGTGTCGACATGAAAAATTCAGTGCCTTAGCGCGGGTAAAGGTAACCTGACATAAGGTGTCGACATGAAAAAATTCATGCCCAAGGTGCACGGAGGTTGGAGGTGCACACGACATAAGGTGTTGACATGAAAAATTCGCCTTAGCGCGAGGTAAAGGCACGACATAAGAGTGTCGACATGAAAAAATTTGTGCAAGGCGGGTTGGAGGCCTGTGACACATAAGGTGTGTCGACATGAAAAAATTCATGCCCAAGCATAGGTTGGAAGGGCACAACACGAAGGTGTCGACATGAAAAATTCACTACATTAGTGCGGAGTAAAGGAGTTACGACATAAGTGTCGACATGAAGAAATTCATGCGCGAGGCACGGAGGTTGGAGGCACACGACATAAGTGTCGACACCATGAAAGAAATTCACACCTTGGTGCAGAGTATGGAGAGTGCATGGCATAAGGTGTCACATGAAGAAAAAGCTTGTGCCTCTATGAGCGCAGAGTTGGAAAGGATGTGCCAACAACATAAGAAGTGTCGACATGAAAAAATTTCATGCCCAAAGGCGCGTAGGTAAAGGGTGCAAGACATAAAGGTGGGCATGACATGAAGAAATTCATGGCTTGAAAAAAATTCGGTAAAGGCGCGGTGAAGCAATGACATAAGGTGTCGACATGAAAAAATTCACGCCCAAGGCATGCAGGTTGGAGGCGCACGACATAAATTGGTGTCGACATGAAAAAATTCACGCCCAAGCGCGTAGGTAAAGGGCATATGACATAAGTGTCGACATGAAAAAATTCATGCCTTAGGCGAGTAAAGGTGCAACGACATAAGGTGTCGACATGAAAGAAATTCAAGCTTCGGCATGGTGAGGTTGGAGCGCGTGACATAAGGAGTTGACATGAAGAAATTCATGCCTTGGCACAGTTGGGCACCTGACATAAGGTGTCGACATGAAAAATTCACACCTTAGGATAGTTGTTGCGCATAAGGCGCATGACATAAAGTGTCGACATGAAAAATTTGTACCTTCAAACTGGCTTGAGATGCGCGAGTAAAGGCACACTGACATAAGGTGTCGACATGAAGAAATTTGCGGCCAAGCCTTATGCGGGTAAGGTCACATGACATAAAAATTCAACATGAAGAATTTGTTATGAGCTTTCACGGTAAAGGAGCGCATGACATAAGGTGTCGACATGAAAAAATTCATGCCAAGAGGTAAGATGTGCACACATGACATAAGGTGTCGACATGAAAAAAATTTGCCTTGAGTGCGGTTGGAGGAGCGCACAACATAGTGTCGACATGAAAAATTCACGCCTTAGAGCACAGGTAAAGAGGCGCCATGACACAAAGAGTGTCGACATGAAAAAAATTCATGCACTTTAGCAAGGTGCAGTTGGAGCACACAAGACACAAGTGTCGACATGAAAAAATTCGTACGCCAAGGCGTAGAGTTAAGGCGCCACGACATAAGAGTGTCGACATGAAGAAAATTCGTGCCTTACTTGTAGGTTGGAGGGCACATGACATAAGATATGTCGACATGAAAAAAATTCATGCCTTAAGCGCATGTTGGGGTACACACATATAAGGTGTCGACATGAAAAATTCACACCTTGAAGGCAAAGGTTGAAGGCATACGAATGGTATCGACATGAAAAAATTTTCACTGAGTAATTTGGAGGTGCCGTTGAAATACATGCAGTGTCGACAAGAAAATTGAGCCCAAGCGATGAAAAGAAGTGCACGATGACATAAGTGTATCGACATGAAAAATTCATGCCCAAATGCACGAGGTTGGAGGCACCTGACATAAGATGTCGACATGAAAAATTCACACCCAGCCTAGGCACAGTTAAGAGGCGGTCACATGACATAAAGATGTCGACATGAAAAATTCACGCAAGGCAAGTTGCAGCGCACACAATAAGGTGTCGACATGAAAAATTCACGCCCAAGGCAACTAGGTTGGAGTGCACAAACATAAAGTGTCGACATGAAAAATTCATACCCTTAGCGCGAGAGTAAAGAGCGCACATGACATAAAGTGTCGACATGAAAAATTCACGCCCAAAGCGTAGTTGGGCGCACGACATAAAGTGTCGACATGAAAAATTCACACCTTGAAGCACGAGTTGGGTGCGCAGACATAAGGTGTCAACATGAAAAATTCACACCCAAAGGTCGGAGGTTGGAGCACAAAAGGATGACATGACATAAGAGTGTCGACATGAAAAAATTTATGCTCCATGCAAGTTAGTTGGCACGCATAAGATGTCGACATGAAAAAATTCACGCGCTTTAGGCGGAGTAAAGGAGGTGCACAACAAAGTGTCGACATGAAAAAATTTGCACGCCTTAGCACGAGTTGGAAGGGGCACAAAACATAAAGATGTCGACATGAAAAATTCACGCCTTGCGGGTTGGGGGACATGAAAAAATGACATAAGATGTCGACATGAAACATGAAAAATTCACGCCCAGGCGCGAGTTGGAGGTGCACAGAAAGATGTCGACATGAAAAATTCATGCCCAAGCACAAGTTGGTAAAGGTACATGACATAAGGTGTCGACATGAAAAAATTCATTTTAGCAAGGCACAGGGGAGGCGCACAACATAGAAGATGTCGACATGAAATTTCACCAAGGCTCAGGTTGGAGCGCAAACATGGTGTCGACATGAAAAAATTCACAGGCGCCTAGACATGAAAGTTGGACGCACCTGACATAAGATGTCGACATGAAAAAATTCACACCCAGGTGCGAAGTTGGAGGAGTAAACAAAGAAGGTGTCGACATGAAAAATTACCTTGGCGCGAGGTTGGGAGGTGACATAAAGTGTCGACATGACAAAATTTCACCCAAGCGCGGGTTGGAGGCATGAACAAAGAGTGTCGACATGAAAAAAAGTTCATGCCTAGGCGCAGTTGGGCACACATAAGGATGTCGACATGAAAAATTCAAACGAAGTGCAGAGTTGAGGCGCAACATGACATAAGATGTCGACATGAAAAATTCACCCTTAGCGCGAGGTTGAGGCACAAAGACATAAGTGTCGACATGAAAAAATTCACGCACCTTAGCGTGCAGGTTAGAGGCGCAACATTTTGACATAAGATGTCGACATGAAAAAATTTTGTGCCTTGAGCGAATAGTTGAATGAGGACGAGATGTATTTCCACAGTGTTCGACATGCAAAAATTCAAGCTTAGAAAGCGTTGACACCCCAAAAAATTCTGTGAAAACAAAAGCGTAGATGTTGACATGAAATAAATTTTCCCCAGGCACAAATTAAGAGGCACGACATAGAGGTGTTGACATGAAAAACTTATTCGCCCCATGGTACGAGTAAAGAGGAGTCTTAAACCAAACTTGAAATAAAAAGTGTCGACATGATCAACGAAATTGGTGAAACAGGAAAGGCACAAAAGACATAAAGATGTCGACATGAAAAATTCACACCTTGCCAAGCGAGTAAAGGAGGCACAGACAACAAGAGTGTCGACATGAAAAAAATTCACGCCTAAGGCGCGGGTTGGAGGCACACTGACAAGAGAGAAGTCGACATGAAAAAATTCACACTTAGCAAGGTAGCTAGTTGGAGCGCACGATGAGCATAAGATGTCGACATGAAAAATTCATGCTTAAGCAAGATTGGAGGTTGAAGGAAAGCCGACAAGATGTTGACATGAAAAAATTCATGCACCAGGCAAGGTAAGAGGTAATTGACTGACATCATAAGATGTCGACATGAAAAAAAATTCATGCCAAGGCCCATAGTTGAAGGCGCAGAGCAGAAGATGTCGACATGAAAAAAAAACTTAAGCCAAAGCCTGAGGTCAGGGCACACACATAAGATGTCGACATGAAAAAAACTCATGCCTTGTGCAAAGTAAAGGTTGGAGAAGCATAAAAGGTGTTGACATGACATGAAATTCACCCTAGGCGAAGGTGGGCACATGAAAGAGATGTCGACATGAAATTCATGCAAAGGCACTTGTAGGTAGAGGCGCCTGACATTTGTCGACATGAAAAAATTGTGCCCAAGGCGCGGGTTGCAAGGCGCATAGATAAATGTGTCGACATGAAAAAATTCATGCAAGGCCATAGGCGGGCTTAAAGGTCACACATAAGGTGTCGACATGAAAAAATTCATGCCTTCCCCGAGGTAAATATAGCAAGAATGCGAAATGTCGACATGAAAAAAATTATCACACCAAGGTGCGCAGGAAAGGCGCAAAGACATAAGGTGTCGACATGAAAAAAATTCACGTGCCAAGGCATGTTGGAGGCACATGACATAGATGTCGACATGAAAAAATTCATGCCTTAGGCAGGTAAGGCCAGGTGAGAGTAAGGTGTCGACATGAAAAAATTAATGCATGTTAAGTGTTGACATGAGTTCGTAAAGGTAGATGGCAAGGAGCATAAGGTGAAAAAAGATGTCGACATGAAAAATTTCGCATTAGGCGAAGTTGGAAGGTGCACAACATAAAGATGTCGACATGAAAAATTCACACCTTTCAGGAGGTGCGAAAGGTTGGGTTACAGAAGCATAAGATGTCGACATGAAAAAATTCACGCCTTAAGGTGCCGAGGTTTGAAAGGTATGCACGACATATTAAGATGTCGACATGAAAAAATTTGCCTGGTGCGAGGTATGGGACATGATGAGATAGAAGTGTCGACATGAAAAATTCAGCGCCAAAGGCGCTAAGAGTAAAGGACTGTGAAATGAAGTGTGTATGACATGAAAAAAATTCACGCCTTAGCACAGATAGAGAATATTGAGGACAAAGTGTAACATCAGTGTTGCATCATGAAAAATTCGTGCACCTTAGGCGTAGGTTGAGGCACAAACATAAGATGTCGACATGAAAAATTCATGCCCAAGGAAAGCGAGGTTGGAGGAGCGTAAAACATAAGATGTCGACATGAAAAATTTGTGCATGCTTGATGGTACAGTTGGAGGTGCTGGCAACATAAGATGTCGACATGAAAAAATTCACACGAGCACCACAGTTGGGTAAAAGAGTGACATGAAATTTGTGACGACATGAAAATTCATGCTTGACATGCAGGATGGTTGCAGTTGGAAAGCACAGCAAACATAAAGTGTCGACATGAAAAATTCATTCACTTAGGCGCGAGTTAAGGATTAAATGGATAAAGATGTCACATGAAAAAATTTGTGCAAGGCTTAGCAAGGTAAAGCTACTGAGGATGAAAAAAGTGTCGAAACATGAAATGAATAAAGAGTTCTGCACCTGAACATGGTTAGCAAATAAGGTTGTAGAATATCTCCCGATAAAGATGTCGACATGAAAAATTTTAAAGACTTAGCTTGAAATGGAGTTAAAGGGTAGCATTGAAATTTAGTGTCGACATGAAAAAAATTCATGCCTTGAGGCTGAGAGTTGGAGCGACAAGCAAAGATGTGTCGACATGAAAAATTCATGCCTAAGCGCGAGGTAAAGGCGCCAGAGTGAAGATGTCGACATGAAAAAATCACACCAAGGTGCAGGTTGGAGGCATGACAGAATAAGTGTCGACATGAAAAAAGTTGTGACAAGCATAGTTGGAGGCACGACAGCGAAGATGTCGACATGAAAAATTCATGCAAGGCACAGTTGGAGGTGCATGACATAAGAAGATGTCGACATGAAAAAATTCAAGCCAGGCGCAGGTTGGAGCACAGAGTGATAAGATGTCGACATGAAAAAAAGTTCATGCACACGAGTGGCACTCTAAAGGATATGTGAACATGAAATGTCGACATGAAAAATTTCAGGCATGCAAAGAGTTTGAAGAATGTTGACATGGGGAACATGAGAGCAAACTCAACATGAAATGCAAAATTATGGAGTGTTGAACTTTACAGAACTCTGAACGCACGCAAATGGAATTTTGAAGACATTCAAATGTCCATAACTTTTCATAGGAGTCGATTCAAAAACGAGAGCATGAAGATGTTGACATGAAAGATTCACAAGCCCTCTTCCAACTACAAGTAAAGAGTTCGACAAATAAAGGTGTCGACATGAAAAATCATGCCTTTGCAAAGTTTAAAGGAAAAGAATATTGAGAAATGTCGACATGAAAAAATTTATTCATCACCAATAGCTGAGGGCTTGGTAAGGCGCACAACAGAAGATGTCGACATGAAAAAAGGTCAGGTTGGAGCGCAAGCAAGATGTCGACATGAAAAAATTCAGGGCAAGGTTGGAGGTTGAGAGCAAGATGTCGACATGAAAATTTTCACCACCAAGGCGCATAGGTTAGAGAGTATGTTGACATGGGGTGTCGACATGAAAAAAATTTCACGCCAAGGTGCGGGTTGGAGGACACACAACCTAAACATAAGAAAAGACGTGTCGAGAATTCAAATTTGCATAACATTTCAAAGTTTGATGCTCAAGATTGACATAAGGTGTGGACATTTTGAAAATCAAAATTACAAAGTTCACAGCTGGAGGTGATGACAAAATGTAGAAAAGTGTCGAATGATGAAATTTTAAATTCGCCATTGGCATAGGTAAAAGGTATGACATTAAGAAGATGTCGACATGAAGAAATTTATGCCTTAAGGCGTGAAGTGAAAGTTGGAGAGCCCAAGAAATAAATGTAAGATGTCGACATGAAAAATTCACAAGGCATAATTAGAGTTGTCAGCGACATAGTACGAAGATGTCGACATGAAAAAATTTTGCATGCAAGGCCTGTACAGTTAAGAGGCAACTATGAGATAAAGATGTTGACATGAAAAAATCAAATGCAAGGCACAAGGTTAAATAAGCACACAATGAGAAGATATGTATGACATGAAAAATCATGTCACAAAGCAAAAAATTCACATGTAAAAAATTGAGGTGCAGAGCAGAGATAAGATGTCACATGAAAAAATTCATGCCGTAGCGAAGGCGGAGTTAGAGTGCACAAGCAGAAGATGTCGACATGAAAAAATTTGTGCCCAAGCATAGGTTGTTGGAGAGCGCACAAAGAAGATGTCGACATGAAAAAATTCATGCACCCAAGGCAACAGTTGAGAGGTGAAGAGCAGAGAAGAGATGTCGACATGAAAAATTCAGCCTTAGGCGCAGGTTAAGGGCGCTATGACATAAGATGTCGACATGAAAAAATTCACGCCAAGCGAAATTTGGAGGCAACACATAAGATGTCGACATGAAAAATTCACGCATGCAAGGCGCGGAAGAGGTGCCGACATAAAGTGTCGACATGAAAAATTCACATGGCCATAAATTTTCACAGCGAGGAGGCTGATTCATGAAGATTGGACATGAAAAAAGTTCACAAGGTCAACACGAGTTAAAGCGCATGACTAAAGAGTTCGAAAACTGAAAAAGTGTTGCTTGTATATATCTCCCGGAGTAAATATAGACAAATAAAGAATAATATGGAAATCAAAGAAACTCAAAGCCTGAAAGGCAATTTATTCAAGTTCACCATGAAAAAGGCATGGTTGGGGCACAGAGCAGAAGATGTCGACATGAAAAAAGTCACGCCAAGGCACTGAGTTAGTTGGAGGTCACAGAGCATAGAAGATGTCGACATGAAAAATTCAAATTTGAGGCGTGTAGGTTGAGGCAAGAGCAGAAGATGTCATGAAAAAAATTCACGGCATGGTGCAGAACGACTAGAAGAGTGTCGACATGAAAAAAATTCACCAAGGCCATTGGAGGTGCATGGATAAAGGGACAAGAGAGAAGAAGATGTCGACATGAAAAATTCACGCCCAAAGGCACTTGGGTATGCAGAGACATGGGAAGATGTCGACATGAAAAAATTCATGCCCAAGGCACGAGGTTGAGAGCGCACACATAAGAATGTCGACATGAAAAAACTTTCACCGAGATATTGGGCACATTTTCACAGTAGATGTTGACATGGGATGAATGAAAAATTTTCAAGAGCTTACAAGGTCCTTTGAGGTAAACTATGACCTGAAAGAGTTCTAGAAAACCCTGAAATGAAATTTCAAATGTTGTATAACTTTTCACAGTGGAAATATCAGAGCAAATAAAAAGGTGTGGAAATTGAAGAAATTTACAAGGTCCTTTATCCAACGGAGGACTAAAGGGTTCACAAAACATAAATGTCGACATGAAAAAATTCACCCCGGGTAAATATAGGCATACAAAAGAAAATGTCAGTGGTGCCAACATAAAAGATGTCGACATGAAGATGTCAATTCATGCCAAGGCACAGGTTGGAGGCACAAGAGTAAGATGTCAACATGAAATTCATGAAAATGTCGAATGACAAAAGATGTCGAATGCACACTTGGAGGCAGCTAGTGCAAGAAGATGTCGACATGAAAAAATTCACGCCAAGGCACAAGGTTGGAGGCGAGCACAGAGAAGATGTCGACATGAAAAAGTTCATGCCAAGGCGCAGTTGGAGGTGCAGAGCAAAGATGTCGACATGAAAAAATCACAGGCCTAGGTTAAGGCGAGCACGAGAAAGATGTCGACATGAAAAATTCATGCCAAGGCACGGAAGTGAGGTTGGAGGCGCACTGTAAGATGTCGACATGAAAAAAACCAAGAGCATATTTAAAGGCCATAACTTTTCACAAGAGAGCGAAGATGTCAACATGAAATTTTCAAAGCTTAGGTAAAGGTCCTTTGTCAACAAGCGATAAAGATGTCGACATGAAAGTCGTATATATGCACTTTCAAGTATGCAAAAACATGAGAAAGGTGTCGAATGAAAAAAATCTAAAGCACCTTGGTACGAGTAAAGGCATATGACAAAAGTAGAAGATGTCGACATGAAAAATTCACAAAAGGCACGAGTTGGAGGCAAGAGAGCAGAAGATGTCGACATGAAAAATTTTTACACCAAGGCAAGTTGGAAGTTCGGAGGTGCAGCTGTTGAGCATAAAGATGTCGACATGAAAAAAAAAGACACTTAAGGCAAGAGTTGGAAATTTAGCAGTAAGAAAGTGTCGACATGAAAAAAATTCATACCTAAGGCCTAGCAAGGTAAAGAGGCGCAGAGAAGATGTCGACATGAAAAAATTCATGCCAAGCATGCAGGTTGGAGGCACGAGATAGTCATAAGATGTCGACATGAAAAATTTGTCATGCGCGAGGGTAAAGAGCGTGAGCGCAGAAGATGTGTCGACATGAAAAAGTTCACAAGCTTTTAAGGTTGCAGGTCACCAGGTAAGGAGTATGACGACATGAAAAGATGTCGACATGAAAAAATTCATGCACAAGAGCATTTCGAGGTGGAAGTGATGCATGACATGAAGATGTCGACATGAAAAAATTACACCCAAGAGTAGAGTTAAGGCACATGGAAAGCTTTGAAATGTGAGGAGTGGAAAGATATTTTGACAAATGAAAAATTTAATGCGTTGGAAGTGCGACTAAGGAGATGCATGACATAAGGAAATTCACATGACATAAAGTTACAAAACTTGGCCTTAATGAGAGTGTTGTTTAGATGTCACATGAAGGTGTGGAAATGAGAAAGAAGCACCTTGATGGAGAATAAGTATCAAATGAATTATTCTCACCATATTTATGAAATATGTCATGACAAAAGGTGAAGAGTTTGGAGGCAAAGAAAAGATGTCGACATGAAAAAAGTCACCAATAAAGAAAGCACAAGTGAGAGGCAAGAGTAGAAGATGTCGACATGAAAAAAATTTGCCAAGGCGCAGGTTGGGAGGTTGGAAAGTAAAGATGTCGACATGAAAAAATTCACGCCTTGGCGAGGTTAAAGGCACATGAGAGCAAGTGAGATAAGATGTCGACATGAAAAAAGTTCACGCCAAGGCACGGGTTAGAGCAAGCGAAAAGATGTCTAAATGAAAAAATTCATGCCAGGCAAGGCACAGGTTGGAGGCGAGATAAGAAGATGTCGACATGAAAAAATTCATGCAAGGGCACAGGGTAAAGGCACAGACAGAGAAGATGTCGACATGAAAAAATTCATGCCAAGGCGCGAGTTGGAGGTGCACACACATAAGATGTCGACATGAAAAATTCACTGCCTAAGGCATAGGTTGGAGTATGTTGACATGGGAAGATGTCGACATGAAAATTTCACCTTGGTGCGAGATAAGAGTTGAAATGACATAAGGGATGGGTGACAAAAAATACTTTCAAATTGGCGCAACACATTTTGAAAGTGCAGTAAAAACCCAAAGAATTGATGTCGACATGAAAAAAATTTGCGCAAAGATATTCAAATGGCATAACTTTTTCACAGGAGCTCGATTGACAAAATTGAATTTTTGGAAAGCTTAAAAAGGTCTCTATCCAACTATGACTAAAGAGTTCTAAAAACTAAAAAATAGTTGTATATATGAAAAAATTAGACAAACAAGGAGAATATGGAAATCAAAGGCACACAAAGCGAGTGACATGAAAATTACATGCAAAAAAGGCATGAGGCAAAGTTGGAGGCACGAGAGTAGAAGATGTCGACATGAAAAAATTTGTGCCAAGGCACAGGTTGAGGTGCAAGAGCGCGCATGTCGACATGAAAAAATTGCAAGGCACAGTTGGAGTCGACATGAAGATGTCAACATGAAAAAATCACGCCAAGGCACAGTTTGGAGGCAGAGTGAAAAAGATGTCGACATGAAATTTTCAATTATGCACACTTTAAGAGTGCAGTTGAATGGGGATGGGTGCACGACATAAGGTGTCGACATGAGGCAAAAATTTTGAGCGCTTGGCGCAAACATAAGAGATAAAGGGATGCAGACAAAAAGGTGTCAACATATTCAAATGGCCATAAATTTTCAATGTTGGCAGATTAAGGAAGTTGACATGAAGGTTGGAATTTTGCGAAAGCTTAAAAGGTCCTCTATCCAACTATGACTAAAGATTTCAAAACCTAAAATGAGAGTTTGTATATATCTCCCTGGGTAAATATAGACATGAAAAGATATATGAAATCAAAGAAAAATTCTAAAAATCAAGGCATACCAACTACACGAGTATAGAAGTGTATGAAGAAATTCGACAAAAAGGTGCATTTCAGAAGGCATAGGTCACAGAGGTGGAGGTGCAGAGAAATAAGATGTCGACATGAAAAAATTCATGCCCATGCACAGTTGGAGTGCAGAGATAAGAAGATGTCGACATGAAAAAAATCACGCCAAGGCAGGTAGTTGAGCACGCAGAGCAGAAGATGTCGACATGAAAAAATTCACGCCAAGGCGCAAAGTTGGAGTGCAAAAGAGAAGATGTCGACATGAAAAAAATTCACAAGCACAGTGCAGATGAGAGAGGCGAATGAAGATGTCGACATGAAAAAATTCATAGCCCAAGGGCGTATGACATAAAGAAGATGTCGACATGAAAAATTCACGCCAAGGCAAGGTTGGAGGTGCAACATAGAGAAGATGTCGACATGAAATTTTTGAATTTGCACCCAAGGCGCATTGACATGGGTGTGTCGACATGAAAAAATTCAAATGCCAAAAAAATTTTTAGTGGAGCATATTCACATTGAAGGTGTCGACATGAAGAAATTGTGACAAGCTTAATTTTCAAAAGCATGAATTTAAGGTCATTTGAAGTATCGACATGAAGAAATGTCGACATGAAAAATTTGTCTGCCTTAGGTTGGAAGTTAGGTAAAAGAGTTCATTTGACAAAATGTATGACATGAAAAACTCCCCGCAAATGGCTTTTAAATGCTCAAAAAAATCAAATGAAATAAAGTCGACATAGAGATGTTGACATGAAAAATGTCAAATGAAAGTGCAGTTAAGGCACAGGTCTGAGGCGCAGCGTAAAAATGTCGACATGAAAAAATTCAAATGCCCAAGGCAAAGGTTGGAAGTGCAGCACGAGAGTAAAGATGTCGACATGAAAAAAAATTCATGCCTACAGGTCAGAGGTGAGGTTGGAGGCACGAGAGAGAAGATGTCGACATGAAAAAATTGCCTTAAGGCAAGTAGTTTGGAGGCACAGAGTGAAGATGTCGACATGAAAAAATTCACGCCTTGCAGGAGCGTGCAGGTTGGAGTGCATGAATAAGATGTCGACATGAAAAAATTCACGCCAAGCAGCAGGTTGGAGTGCAAGACAGAAGAAGATGTCGACATGAAAAATTTGCACCTCAAGGCGTAGGTTGGAGGGCATGAGTGAAAGATGTGGACATGAAAAAATTCACACTAAGGCAGTTGCATAGGTAAAGGAGCCCATGAGAATAAGTGTCGACATGAAAAAATTCACGCTTAGAGCGAGGTATAGTCAAGTATGACATGAAAGATGTCGACATGAAAAAAATTCATGCATGCCATAGGTTGAATTTTGAAGGTGAAAAGAAATGTCGACATAAAGGTGTCGACATGAAAGGCGCAAGTTCAATGGCCTTAATGCATAGATACATGAAAGAGTTCTGCCAAACATGAAGGTGTGGCATATTTTTAAGAAATTCACAAGGTCATGAAAAGTTGAAAGAGGTGCAACAAAAGAAATGACCAGATACGATATTCAAATGGCCAAAATTCATGCAAGGCAGATAGAAGCACGAGCAAATAAAGATGTATTGACATGAAAAAATTTTGCCTTAGCACTAGGTAAAGGAAGCACTAAGAAGGTGTTGACATGAAAAAATTCATAGCTGGCAAGCGAGGATAAAGGGCACACGTAAGTATAAGATGTCGAATGATGAAAAATTCATGCAAGGCTGAAGTTGGTAAAGAGGCGCAGAGCAAAATAGTCGACATGAAAAAATTCATGCACCTTAGGCACACTTAAAGAGGCAGACATGTGAGAGAAAGTGTCGACATGAAAAATTTAAATGCATTGAACTGCTAAATAGTGCAGGGTAAGCACACACGGAAAGTATCGAAATGAATATTTAAATGGCTATAGGCCAGGTAAAGGGAGCACAGAATGAGGTTTGAAAAAGACATGGAAAAATTCATGCCCAAGGCACGGGTTGGAGGCGCAGACATAAAGATGTCGACATGAAAAAATTTGCTTGTATATAGCTCGGAGTTGGAGGCACACGACAAGAAGATGTCGACATGAAAAAATTCATGCCTTAGGCTAGAGTATGTAAAGGCGCACTGACATAGAAGATGTCGACATGAAAAATTTACGCCTTTGCAAGGTTGGAGGCAGCGCAGACACCCGAGATAAAGATGTCGACATGAAAAATTCATGCCAAGGCGCGAGGTTGGAGGCATAGAGGTGAGAGAAAGATGTCGACATGAAAAAAATTCACGCCAAGGCACAAAGGTGTGCGAGAGGCAAGAGACATAAGATGTCGACATGAAAAAATTCACACCAAGCGCAAGGTAAAGGGGCACAGAGAGAAGAGATGTCGACATGAAAAAATTCATGCCAAGGTAGCAGGTAAGCTTGCAGGCTGAGAGCAAAAGGTGTCGACAACATGAAAAATTCACAACAAAATGCGGAGTTGGAGGCACCCCGAGAAGAAGATGTCGACATGAAAAAAAATTTCACACTTAGGTGCATAGGTTGGAGGCGTAGAGACATAAGATGTTGACATGAAAAAAATCATCGCAAGGCTTGGAGCGTAGGTAAAAGGTCACATGAATAAAATGTCGACATGATGAAAATCACATCCTTGAGGCATGATATTAAAGGGCATAGATGAAAAGATGTCGACATGAAAAAATCATGCCTTGATTATGCGCAGGAAAGGTTGAGCAAGGTCAAGTTAAGGTTTTGACATGAAAAATTCACGCCTTGATCACCCAGAGTGACAAAGGCGCATGAGCATTCAGAGATGTCGACATGAAGAAATCACAATACGTTTTGCAGAAACTCCTTATCACGGAAAAGGGCGCACTGACATAAGAATGTCACATGAAGAATACCAATGCAATTAGCAAAGGTAAAGGTACGAGTGCATAAAGATGTCGAAGTATTCATGAAAAATTTTCACCAAGGCTGCAGGTAAAATAGGTGCACAAGAAGAATATGAAATTGTGTCGACATGAAAAAATTATAAAGACCAACAACAAGTGTAGGTTGGAGGCGTGGAAGAGAAAAATAAGATGTCGACATGAAAAAATTCATGCCAAAGGCAGCAGGTTGGAGGTGCGCATGAGTAGAAGATGTCGACATGAAAAAATTCAGTGCCTTGGCACAGGTTGGAGGCGCAGATGCATAAGATGTCGATGTGAAAAAAAAAGCAAGGCAGGCACAGTTGGGGGCACAGAGATAAAGATGTCGACATGAAAAAAATTCACGCCAGCAGTGCGAGGTTGGAGAGCGGCACAGAGTAAGATGTCGACATGAAAAAATTCATGCCAAGGCGCAGCTTGGTGGCAGGAAAGGCGCAGAAGATGTCGACATGAAAAATTTTCACGCCCTTAGTTGGGGTAAAGGACATGAGATAAGGTGTTGACATGAAGAAATTCACAAATTTTTATGCAGTAGAACTTTGGGCAGCAGTGAGCTAGCAAAGATGTCGACATGAAAAAAATGGCCATACTTTTCAATTGGGAGCTTAACACCTTCAAGCGAGGTAAAACATTTTGAGCAGCTTACACAAAGTTTTCAATGAAAAAGAAAACTCAGATATTCAAATGGCCATAACTTTTTGTATATCTCCCCTGGTAAATATAGACAAATTCAGAAGTCGGACATGAAAAAACTCTACAAGGCCTCCTATTTAGTAAAGGCGACTAAAGAGTTAAAAACTGAAATGAAAAATTATGTATATATCATCCCCAAGGTAAAGGCGCAAAGAGAAGAATATGGTGTCGACATGAAAATAAGTCATGCATATTTATTGGCAAGTTGGAGGCACAGAGCAGGCGAAGAGTGATGTCGACATGAAAAAATTCACACCAAGGCAAAAGTTGGAGGTGCATGAGAGAAAGATGTCGACATGAAAAATTTCATGCGTTGGTAGGTAAGTTAGCGTAGGCAGCGAGAGTAAAGATGTCGACATGAAAAAATTCACCCAAGGCACGTAGGTTGTAGGAGGAGAGCGAAGATGTCGACATGAAAAAATTTCACGCCAAGGTGCGAGTTGGAGGCGCAGAAAAGATGTCGACATGAAAAATTCATGCCAAGGCGGAGTTGGAGGCGCGCAAGCGTAGATGTCGACATGAAAAAATCACGCCAAGGCGAGGTGCAAGGTTGGAGCGTAGATACATTTTGTCGACATGAAAAATTTTCAGCAAGGTGCAGATATTCAAGTATGGCCATAACATTTTCACAAGCTGATTCATGCACGAAGTGTCACTTTTTCGAAAGCTGAAAAATTCATGCCAAAGAGCAAAACGAAAACCAGATAAAAATGGCCATAAAGAAATATCACATGAAAAAATTCATGAAAGTGCAAGAATTTGGTGGACATAAGGTTCATGGTGAAGTGACATGACTGAAAGTTTTGAAAAGGTGAAAAATCGCGGTTGAAACTAACTAAAGAGTACTCACAGAATGAAATCAGATGTATCGACATAGAAAAATTTAACATTGCACCACGAATGCGCAAGGTAAAGTCGAGGCATGATAAGAGAAGATGTCGACATGAAAAATTCATGCCAAGCACAAGGTTGGAGGTGCAGACATAAGATGTCGACATGAAAAATTCACACCCTTAGGCAGCGAGGTAAAGGCAGAGAGATAAGATGTCGACATGAAAAAATTCATGCCAAGGCACAGGTTGGAGGCGCAGAGCAGAAGATGTCGACATGAAAAAATTTGTCATGCCTAAGGCGCGAGTTAGGGAGCACAGAGAGAAGATGTCGACATGAAAAATTTTCGCACCTTGGCACGCTGGAAGGGGATGAAGCAAAAGATGTTGACATGAAAAAATTTTGTCACGCAAGGCGTAGGTTGGAGGCATCAGAGAAGGTGTCGACATGAAAAAATTCATGCCTTAGCGCGAGTTGGAGTGCATGACAAAATGGTATCAACATGAAAATTTCAAGCCTGCCATTTGGCATAGGTAAAAGGGTCCATGACATAAGATGTTCGACATGAAAAATCGACATTCAGAAAAAAATTCAAATGGCTTAGATTAGCCGAATGAAAAGCAAAACCCTGGCGATATTCAAATGGCCATAACTTTGACATGAGAAAATAGCAAACAAGAAAATTTATGAGGTCCTCTATCCAACTATGACTAAAGGTGTCGTTATGAAAAAATTCATGCCCCTGGTTGCATAGGTAAAGTATGATATGTCCACATGAAAATATAGACAAATAGAAGAATATGGAAATCAAAGATAAACTCTAAAGACCGATATTTATTAAATCCAACAACCAAGGCACAGGTTGGAGGTGCAGAGTAGAAGATGTCGACATGAAAAAAAGTTTACGCCAAGGCAAAGTAAAGAGGCACAAGACAAAGATGTCGACATGAAAAAATTCACACCTTGGCGTAGGTAAAGGAGGCATGAGTATAAGATGTCGACATGAAAAAAAAATTTGTGCCAAGGCACAGTAAAGGGTGCAGACATAAGATGTCGACATGAAAAAATTCACCCAAGGCAGTAAAGGGGCATGAGCAGAAGATGTCGACATGAAAAATTCACCTTGGCACAAGTTGGGGGCGCATGAAGAAGATGTCGACATGAAAAAATTCACACCTTAAGGCAGAGGTTGAAGTAAAGGACATGACATATGAAGGTGTCGACATGAAATGGTGCACTTAAGACCATGTTGACATGGGGATGGGTGCACCAAGGTGCACTTTCAGGAGGGCAACATTTTGAGCATGTCACACCCAACATGAAAAACCATGTGCGCTTAGATATTCAAATGGCATAACTTTTCACAAGGTGTCGACATGAAGGTTGGAATTTTTCAAAGCTTATAAGGTCCTCTCTAAACTATGACTAAAGAGTTCAAAAACCCAAAATGAAATTTGTTTATATATCTCTCCCAGGGTAAATATACATGAACAAAAGAATATGGAAATCAAAGAAACTCTAAAGCCTGATATTTATGGTGTCAAAAAAGGTCCAAAAGGACATAAGGCACAAGTAGGTGGAACATGAACAAGTGTCACATGAAAAAAAATTCATGCTAAGCATTGGGGTAGGTAATGGTGCATGAAGAAAGATGTCGACATGAAAAAATTTGAGCCTTCACATGAAGGTAAAGGTCGAGGCGCACAGAGGAAAGATGTCGACATGAAAAAATTCGTGCCTTAAGGCGCATGTTGGGCGCAAAGCGACAAAGATGTCGACATGAAAAATTCACACCAAGGCAAGTTGGAGGCGCGCAGAGTAAAGATGTCGACATGAAAAAATTCATGCCTTGGCAACAGTTGGAGGCGAAGAGTAGAAGATGTCGACATGAAAAAATTCACGCCAAGGCACAGGTAAAGGAGGCATGAAAAGAAGATGTCGACATGAATGAAATTCAAACATTCAGCCAAACTTAAAGAGATGCACAATGATCCATAACATTTTCACATGGATGGGTAAAGAAATTTCTAGGTTTTGAATTTTAGCAGCGTAAAGGGCGTAGGACATAAGGTGTTGAAATGAAAAAAATTCATGACACCAAATGATAGGTAAATATATAACTTTTCATAAGGAGTCAAATTAATGAAGAAATTCACCCAGAAATGTAGAAAAAGTCAAAGGCGAAAAAAGATGCATAAGGTGTCGACATGAAGAAATTCATGCCAAGCGCGAGGCGAAATAAGAAAAACATAAGATGTCAACATGAAAAATTTATATCCTTCCCACAAGTAAAGCACGCAAAATAAGATGTCGACATGAAAAAATCAAATGCCTTAAGGCAAGTAAGTTGGCAGGTTGGAGGCAGAGAAAGATGTCGACATGAAAAAATTCACACCAAGGCACAGGTTGGAGCGCATGAGCATAAAGATGTCGACATGAAAAAAGTCACGCCAAGGCGCAGGTTGGAGGCGCATGACAAAAAGATGTCGACATGAAAAAATTAGCCCAGGCACAGTTAAAGGGTGCACAAGAGAGAAAGATGTCGACATGAAAAAAAGTTACGAAAGCCTTAAGCGAGGTAAAGGAGTGAAGAGAAACTGTCGACATGAAAAATTCACCTTATGGCACGGAGTTGAGAAGCGCACGACATAAGAAATATGTCGAAAGATGAAAAAAAATTATCGCCTTGAACACAAGTAAAGGGAACACGACATAAAGTGTCGACATGAACAAATTCGTGCCTTAGCATAGGTAAAAAGGCCACAACATAAAGGTTCGACATGAAAATTTGCACCTTGGAGCGGCAAAAGCAAGCGTAAAGGATTTCACACAAGGTTGAAGATTTTGACAGAATAAATTCATGCCTTGAACTATAGAAGACAAAGAGTTTCGAAAACCCAAAAGAAAAGTGTTGACATGAAGAAATTCATGCCTTTGTGTAGGTAAATGTCGCGTAGAGATAAGAATGTCGACATGAAAAAATTTTCACCTTGGCATATGTAAGGGTGTGAGAGACATAAGAAGTGTCGACATGAAAAAATTCTCACCTTGGCATAGTTGGAGGCGCAGACAGCAAGATGTCGACATGAAAAATTCGTGCCTTAAGGCGAGAGTTGGAGGCGCAAGAGCATAATAAGTGTTTGACATGAAAAAAATTTACACCTTGGCATGGAGGATACGAGGCAAGCACATGACATAAGGTGTTAACATGAAAAATTCACGCCTTGGCAGGTAAAAAGGCGCAGCATGACATAAGATGTCGACATGAAAAAATTCACGCCTTGCATAGGTTGGAAGGCGCACACGACATAAGTTGTCGACATGAAGAAATTCACGCCTTGAAAGTTACGAGGTTGTTACACATCATAAGAAGATGTCGACATGAAAGAAATTCACGCCTATGGCATGCATAAGAGGGCAACATGGGGATGGATGTCGACATGAAGAAATTTGCGCATTGGCATGGGGATTTTGAGGAGTGCACAACATAAAGTGTCAACATGAAGAAATTTGTGCCTTAAATGGCCAAAAAGTTCACAGGAGCTCGATTCATAAGGTGTCGACATGAAGAAATTTACAAGGTCCTAGGTGTAGGTAAAGGGCGCACGACATAAAGATGTCGACATGAAAAAATTTGCATATAGCCCCCAGGTAAATATAGCACAACGAGATAATATGTCGAAATGAAACTCTAAAGCCCGAAAAATTTAAAGCACCAACATGCAGAGAAGAAAGTACAGGCATAAAGCAAGCGCGAGACAGGTGTAAGGTGTCGACATGAAAAAATTCACAGGCCAAGGCACGGAGTTGGAGGCGCACGACATAAAGATGTCGACATGAAAAATTCATGCCTTGGCATGTAAAGGCGCGAGAGCGACATAAGATGTCGACATGAAAAAATTCAAGCCTTGCGTATAGCGTACTGTAAAGATGTCGACATACGAGCATAAGATGTCGACATGAAGAAATTTGCACAGGTGCGTTAAAGGCGTAGGTAAATGGAGGCACACGACATAAGGTGTCGACATGAATTCAAATTTCACACTTTGGCATAGGTTAAGGGCGCACGACATAAGGTTCAACATGAAGAAATTTGTTCCTTAGGTGCGAGTAAAGGGTGCTACATAAAGATGTCGACATGAAAAAATTCAAATGAAGTGCGTAGAGTATATATCTCCCATAACGACATAAAGTGTCCACATGAAGAAATTTGTACCTTAGAAATCATGTAAAAGGCAAACGACATAAAGTGTTGACATGAAGAAACTGAATTAGCCTTAAGCAGTGCGGGCAGTAGAGGGCACACATAAGGTGTCAACATGAACAAATTCACACCTTAAACAAAAATCACACCTTAGGCGTAGGTAAAGGGCGACAACATAAGATGTATTGACATGAAAAATTCAGTCATGCCTTGGTGAAGGTAAAGGGTGCACAACATAAGGTGTGTCGACATGAAAAATTTGTTCCTTAATGTAGGTTGGAGGCGCATGACATAAGTGTCGACATGAAAAATTCTCTCCTTGGCGCGGTAAAGGGTGCACACATAAGATGTCACATGAAAACATTCACACCTTGGCACGAGTAAAGGAGGCACAAGAGAGACATAAGGTGTCGACATGAAAAATTAACGCAATTAAGCGCAGTAAAGGAGTGCCACGACATAAGGTGTCGACATGAAAAAATTCGCCTTGCTTTGTATATGTAAAGAGGCGCGACGACATAAGAGATGTCGACATGAAGAAATTCACTCCTTGGTGTAGGTAAAGGGCGCACGACATAAGGTGTCAATATGAAGAAATTTACACCTTGGTGTAGGTAAAGGTGTAAGAGTATGACATAAGGTGTCGACATGAAAAAATTCATGACTTGAGGCGCGCAGTAAAGGCATGCAAACATTCGAAGAAGATGTCGACATGAAAAATCAGTGCCTTAGCACGAGTAAGGGCACACGACATAAGGTGTCGACATGAAAATTTAAATTTGCAGCAAGTGCAGTTGGAGGACACATGACATAAGATGTCGACATGAAAAAACCACGCCAAGCATAGGTAACGAGACGCATGACATAAAAGATGTCGACATGAAAAATTTGCTCCTTTGCATAGGTTGGAGGCATGACATAAGATGTCGACATGAAAAATTCACACCTTATCGTTGATAAGGAGTTGCACGACATAAGGTGTGTCGACATGAAAAAATTCACACCTTGGGAAAGGTAAAGGCGCCGACATAAGATGTCGACATGAAGAATTCGTGCCTTGGTGCACGTAAAAAGTGCTCGACATGAGATGTCGACATGAAAAATTCAGTGCCTGCCTTGGTGCATCTAAAGCGTACGAAATAAGGTGTTGACATGAACAAATTCACGCCTTAAGTGCGAGTTAAGGGTGCATGACATAAGGTGTCGACATGAAGAAATTCATGCCTTGGTCCAAATTTTCACTAAAGGAGCACACGACATAAGGTGTCGACATAAAGAAATTTGCCCTTGGCAACATAGGTAAAGAGGCGCGAGGACATAAAGATGTCGACATTAACAAATTCATGCCTTAGGCGTGGAGGTAAAGGCAAAAGCGAACATAAGGTGTAAACATGAAAAATTCATGCCTTGGTGCGAGTAAAGGGCACACGACATAAGGTGTCGACATGAAAAATTTGCGCCTTAAGCGCGAGTAAAGGGCCACGACATAAAGTGTCGACATGAAGAAATTTGTGCCTTAGTGTAGGTAAAGGGCACATTACATAACATGTTGACATGAAGAAACTCATGCCTTAGCACAAAGTAAAGGGTGCACAACATAAGGTGTCGACATGAAAAAAATTCACACCTTGAACAAATTCACACCTTGGTGTAGGTTAAGGAGTTGTACGCACGACATAAATGTATCGACATGAAGAAATTTTCACCTTAGCGAAGTTAAAGGTCGCACGACATAAGGTGTCGACATGAAAAATTTATGCCTTAATACAAGTAAAGGCGCATGACATAAGGTGTCGACATGAAGAAATTCCCAAGCCTTAGCAGAGGCGCAGAAAAGAAGCGCATGACATTAATGTCGATCGATAATAAAACCCTTTACGCCTTAGGCAAGTAAAAAGGGTGCATGACATAAGGTGTCGACATGAAGAAATTTTCACCTTGGCACATGTAAAGGGTGCCGCGACATAAGGTGTCGACATGAAGAAATTCACACCTTGAAATGCGGGTAAAGGGCGCCACGACATAAGGTGTCGACATAAACAAATTTGCACCTTAGCATAGGTAAAGGAAACTCTAACGACATAACATGTCGACATGAAGAAATTCACACCTTGGCATAGGTAAATGGCGCATGGTGACATAAGGTGTCAACATGAAAAAATTCACACCTTGGTGCGGGTAAAGGGCACATGACATAAGGTGTCAACATGAAGAAATTCATGCGTTGGTGCAGTAAAGGGCACACGACATAATGTGTCAACATGAAGAAATTTCGCACCTTGCCACAAGGTAAAGCGCGCACAATATAAGGTGTCGACATGAAAAAATTTGTGCCTTGGCATAGGTAAAGGAACACGACCTAAAGTGTCGACATGAAGAAATTCACACCTGCCAAGGCGCGGAGTAAAGGGCACACGACATAAGGTGTCGACATGAAAAAAATTCGCGCCTTAAGCACGAGAGTAAAGGGCACATGACATAAAGAGTCGACATGAAGAAATTAGCACCTTAAGCGCGAGTAAAGGGAGGGGCGAGATAAGGAGTTGACATGAAGAAATTTACACCTTGGCTTAGATAAAGGGCGCCATGACATAAGGTGTCAACATGAAGAAATTTGCACCTTGGCGTAGGTAAACGGTGCATGACATAACCTGTCGACATGAAGAAATTCGTGCCTTGGCACATGTAAAGGGCGCACGACATAAGGTGTGGACATGAAGAAATTTGTGCCTTAGCACAAGTAAAGGGTGCACGACATAATGTTTCAACATGAACAAATTCGGCCTTGGCATAGGTAAAGGGTGCACGACATAAGGTATCAACATGAAGAAATTCACACCTTGGTGCGGAGTAAAACGCACAGACATAAGGTGTCGACATGAAGAAATTCATGCCTTGGCCTTGGAGCGCACATAAGGTTTTGACATAAGGTGTCGACATGAAGAAATTCGCGCCAAAGCGCGAGGTAAAGGTCACGCGATATAAGGTGTCGACATGAATTAATTTTCACCTTGGCATAGGTAAGAGCGCATGATATAAGGTGTCGACATGAAAAAATTCTCACCTTAGCATAGGTAAGTGGCACACGACATAAGTTGTCGACATGAAGAAATTCTTCACTCGGCGCGTAGTAAGGGGTGCCCATAATAAGTGTTTTGACATGAAGAAATTTGTACCGTGGCATAGTTACAGGGCACACGACATAAGGTGTCGACATGAAGAAATTCATGCCTAGGAGCAGGTAAAGGACGCATGAAATAAGGTGTCAACAGGAAGAAAATCACACCTTCGCATTGGTAAAGGGGACAAGACATAAGGTGTCGACATGAATAAATTCACGCCTTTGTGCAGGTAAAGGTTACACATCATAAGGTTTTGACATGAATAAATTCACGCCTTGGTGTGCGGAGTAAAGGGCGCCTGACATAAGGTGTCGACATGAAGAAATTTGCGCCTTGGCATGGGGAAAGGGCACACAACATAAGGTGTCAACATGAAGAAATTTGTTCCTTAGCGAAGGTAAAGGGAGCACGACATAAGGTGTCGACATGAAGAAATTTTTCACCTTGGAGTGCGAGTAAAGGCATACGACATAAGTTCGACATGAAGAAATTCACACCTTAGCACGGGTAAAGGGCGCATGACATAAAGGTTCGACATGAAGAAATTCGTGCCTTAGCACGCAGTAAAGGGAGTGCGACGACATAAGGTGTCAACAAAGAAGAAATTCATGCCTTGTGCATGTAAAGGGCACACGACATAAGATGTCAACATTAAAAATTCATGCCTTGAGTGCAGGGTAAAGGGCACCACGACATAAGGTGTCGACATGAAGAAATTTTGCCTTAGCATAGGTAAATGGCACACGACATAAGGTGTCGACATGAAGAAATTCACGCTTTAGGCGTAGGTAAAGGGCGCACGACATAACGTGTCGACATGAAAAAATTCATGCCTTTGTGCGAGTAAAGGGTGCACGACATAAGGTGTCGACATGAAGAAATTCACACTATGGCGCGGAGTAAAGGAGGCATACGACATAAAGTGTCAACATGAAGAAATTTGTGCCTTAGTGCAGGTAAAGGGCACATGACATAAGGTGTTGACATGAAGAAACTCACACCTTAAGCGTAGGTAGAGGGTGCACGACATAAGGTGTCGACATGAACAAATTCGCACCTTTAACAAAATCGCACCTTAGCGTAGGTAAAGGCGCACAACATAAGGTATTGACATGAAGAAATTCGTGCCTTAGCCATGGTAAAGGGTGCACAACATAAGGTGTCGACATGAAGAAATTTGTTCCTTAATGCGGGTAAAGGGCGGACGACATAAGGTGTCAACATGAAGAAATTCTCTCCTTGCTTGCAGGTAAAGGGCGCCTGAAACATAAGGTGTCGACATGAAGACATTCGCACCTTGGCATAGGTAAAGGGCACACAGACATAAGGTATCGACATGAAGAAATTAACGCCTTGCGCGCGGTAAATGGTCCATGACATAAGGTGTCGACATGAACAAATTCACGCCTTGGCGTGGTAAAGGGGCGAAACGACATAAGGTGTCGACATGAAGAAATTCGCTCCTTAGGCACAGTAAAGGGAGCACGACATAAGGTGTCGATATGAAGAAATTTGTACCTTGGTGTAGGTAAAGGGTGTATGACATAAGTTGTCGACATGAAGAAATTCACAAATTTGCGCGAGTAAAGGGCGCATGACATTCGGTGTCGACATGAAGCAATTTGTGCCTTAAGCGCACGTGCAAGGGGCGCACGACATAAGGTGTCGACATGAACAATTTCACTTCTTGCACAGTAAAGGCGCATGACATAAGTTGTCGACATAAAAAAATTTGTGCCTTGGTGAAGCTAAAGGGCACATGACATAAGGTATCGACATGAAGAAAACCATGCCTTAGCATAGGTAAAGGGCGCATGACATAAGTTGTCAACATAAAGAAATTTGCTCCATTGCGCAAGTAAAGGGTGCACAACATAAGATGTCGACATGAAGAAATTCACAACTTAAAGTCTGCTAAGGGCATACAACATAAGGTGTCGACATGAAGAAATTCGCACCTTGGCATAGGTAAAGGGTGCCGCGACATAAGGTGTTGACATGAAGAATTCATGCCTTGGCGCGCACGTAAAGCGTGCACAACATGAGGTGTCAACATGAAGAAATTCGTGCCTTGGTGCATGTAATGGACGTCACGACATAAGGTGTTGACATGAAAAAATTCACGCCTTAGTGTAGGTTAAGGGCGCATGACATAAGGTGTCGACATGAAGAAATTCACGCCTTGGTCTAGTAAGTAAAGGGCACAGGACATAAGGTGTCGACATAAAGAAATTTGCGCCTTGGCGTAGGTAAAGGGCGCACGACATAAGGTGTCGACATGAAGAAATTCATGCCTTGGCGTAGGTAAAGGGTGCACGACATAAGGTGTCAACATGAAGAAATTCGTGCCTTGGTGCAGGTAAAGGGCACACGACATAAGGTGTCGACATGAAGAAATTCGCGCCTTGGCGCAGGTAAAGGGCGCACGACATAAAGTGTCAACATGAAGAAATTTGTGCCTTAGTGTAGGTAAAGGGCACATGACATAAGATGTTGACATGAAGAAACTCATGCCTTAGCGACAGGTAAAGGGCGCACGACATAAGGTGTCGACATGAACAAATTCGCACCTTGAACAAATTCAGACCTTGGCGTAGGTAAAGGGCGCACGACATAAGGTATTGACATGAAGAAATTCGCGCCTTGGCGAAGGTAAAGGTCACACGACATAAGGTGTCGAAAAGAAGAAATTTGTGCCTTAATACAAGTAAAGGGCGCATGACATAAGGTGTCGACATGAAGAAATTCCTGCCTTGCGCGCAAGTAAAGGCGAAGGACATCACCGTCGATAATAAGAAATTCATGCCTTGCATAAGTAAAGGGTGCATGACATAAGGTGTTGACATGAAGAAATTCGCACCTTTGCACATGTAAAGGGTGCCACGACATAAGGTGTCGACATGGAGAAATTCACACCTTAGTGCGGAGTAAAGGCGCATGACATAAGGTGTTGACATAAACAAATTTGTGCCTTGGCATAGTAAAGGGCCCACGACATAATGTGTCGACATGGAAAAATTCACACCTTGGCGTAGGTAAAGGCGCCACGACATAAGGTGTCAACATGAAGAAATTTGCACCTTGGTGCGGAGTAAAGGCACATGACATAAGGTGTCGACATGAAGAAATTCAACCCTTGGTGCAGGTAAACGCGCGCGTGACATAATGTGTCAACATGAAGAAATTTCATGACTTACCACGGAGTAAAGCGCGCACAATATAAGGTGTCGACATGAAAAAATTCGTGCCTTGGCATAGGTAAAGGTCACACGACATAAGGTGTCGACATGAAGAAATTCACACCTTAGCAATAAAGGGCACACGAGATAAGGTGTCGACATGAAGAAAATAACGCCTTAGCCTAGGTAAATCGCGCATGACATAAAGAGTCGACATGAAGAAATTAGCACCTTAGCGTAGGTAAAGGGCGCCTGAGATAAGGAGTCGACATGAATAAATTTACACCTTGGCGTAGATAAAGGGCGCACGACATAAGGTGTCAACATGAAGAAATTCGTGCCTTGACGTAGGTAAACGGCGCACGACATAACCTATGGATATGAAGAAATTTGTGCCTTCGCCATACAGTAAAAGGTGCATGACATAAGGTGTTGACATGAAGAAATTTGCGCGTTGGCACAACTAAAGGGCGCACGACATAAAGTGTCGACATGAACAAATTCACCCCTTGGCATAGGTAAAGGGCGCATGACATAAGGTATCAACATGAAGAAATTTGCACCTTGGCGCAGGTAAAGTGCGCATGACATAAGGTGTCGACATGAAGAAATTCATGCCTTAAGCGCAGACATAAGGTTTCGACATAAGGTGTCAACATGAAGAAATTCACGCCTGGTATAGGTAAAGGTCGCGTGACATAAGGTGTCGACATAAATTAATTTGCACCTTAGCATAGGTAAGGGCGCCACGACATAAGGTGTCGACATGAAAAAAATTTCACCTTGGCATAGGTAAGTGGCACATGACATAAGGTGTCGACATGAAGAAATTTGTGGCTTGGCGCAGGTAAGGGGTGCCCATAATAAGTGTTTTGACATGAAGAAATTTACACCTTGGCATAGGTAAAGGGCACACGACATAAGGTGTCGACATGAAGAAATTCGTGCCTTGGAGCAGGTAAAGGGCACATGACATAAGGTGTCAACATGAAGAAAATCACGCCTTGGCATAGGTAAAGGGCACATGACATAAGGTGTCGACATGAAGAAATTCATGCCTTGGTGTAGGTAAAGGTTACACATCATAAGGTTTTGACATGAATAAATTCACATCTTGGTGCGAGGTAAAGGGCGCACAACATAAGGTGTCGACATGAAGAAATTTTCGCCTTGGCATGGGTAAAGGGTGCATAACATAAGGTGTCAACATGAAGAAATTCGTGCCTTGGCAAAGGTAAAGGGCGCAGGACATAAGGTGTCGACATGAAGAAATTTACACCTAGGTGTAGGTAAATTGTGCACGACATAAAGGTGTCGACATGAAGAAATTTGCACCTTAGTACAAGTAAAGGGCGTCGACATAAGTATCAACATTAAGAAATTCACACCTTGACACGAGTAAACGCAGGCGCATGACATAAGGTGTCGACATGAAGAAATTCCTTCCTTGGCACGAGGTAAAGGGCGCACGACATAAGGTGTCAACAAGAAGAAATTCATGCCTTGGTGCATTTAAAGGGCGCCACGACATAAGTTGTCGACATCAAGAAATTCACACCTTGGTGTAGGTAAAGGGCACATGACATAAGGTGTCGACATGAAGAAATTTTTTCCTTAGGCGTAGCTAAATGGCGCATGACATAGGGTGTCGACATGAATAAATTCATTCTTTAGGCGTAGGTAAAGGCCGCACAACATAAGGTGTCAACATGAAGAAATTCGTTCCTTAGTGCGGAGTAAAGGGTGCACAACATAAGGTGTCGACATGAAGAAATTTGCGCTTTATGGCTTAGGTAAAGGCGCGCATGACATAAAGCGTCAACATGAAGAAATTTGTGCCTTAGTGCGGGTAAAGGGCACATGACATAAGTTGTTGACATGAAGAAACTCACGCCTTAAGCATTGGGTAGAGGGTGCGCACGACATAAGGTGTCGACATGAACAAATTCGCACCTTGAACAAAATTGCACCTTGGTATAGGTAAAGGCCCGCACAACATAAGGTATTGACATGAAGAAATTCATGCCTTGGCGAAGGTAAAGGGTGCACAACATAAGGTGTCGACATGAAGAAATTTATTCCTTAATGCAAGTAAAGGCGCCACGACATAAGGTGTCAACATGAAGAAATTCTCTCCTTGGCGCAGGTAAAGGGTGCATGACATAAGGTGTCGACATGAAGACATTTGCACCTTGGCACAGGTAAAGGGCACAGGACATAAGGTATCGACATGAAGAAATTAACGCCTTGGCGTAGGTAAAGGGTGCATGACATAAGGTGTCGACATGAACAAATTTACGCCTTGGTACAGGTAAAAGGCGCATGACATAAGGTGTCGACATGAAGAAATTCACTCCTTGGCGTAGGTAAAGGGCGCATGACATAAGGTGTCAATATGAAGAAATTTGCACCTTAGGTGTAGGTAAAGGGTGTATGACATTCGGTGTCGACATGAATAAATTTGTGCCTTAGTGCAGTAAAGGGCACATGACATAAGTTTTGACATGAAGAAACTCACGCCTTAAGCGCGGTAGAGGGTGCACGACATAAGGTGTCGACATGAACAAATTCGCACCTTGAACAAAATTGCACCTTGGCATAGGTAAAGGCCGCACAACATAAGGTATTGACATGAAGAAATTCACGCCTTGGCGAAGGTAAAGGGTGCACAACATAAGGTGTCGACATGAAGAAATTTATTCCTTAATGCAAGTAAAGGCGCACGACATAAGGTGTCAACATGAAGAAATTCTCTCCTTAGCGCAGTAAAGGGTGCATGACATAAGGTGTCGACATGAAGACATTCGCACCTTAGCACGCACAGTAAAGGGCACAGGACATAAGGTATCGACATGAAGAAATAAATGCCTTGGCGTAGGTAAAGGAGTGCATGACATAAGGTGTCGACATGAACAAATTCGCCCTTGAGTACAGTAAAAGCGCCACGACATAAGGTGTCGACATGAAGAAATTTACACCTTGGCGCAGGTAAAGGGCGCATGACATAAGGTGTCAATATGAAGAAATTTGCACCTTGGTGTAGGTAAAGGGTGTATGACATTCGGTGTCGACATGAATAAATTTGTGCCTTAGGCACGTAAGGGCACATGACATAAGGTGTCGACATGAACAATTTCGCTCCTTGGCACGAGATAAAGGACACACGACGTAAGTTGTCGACATGAACAAATTGGTGCCTTGGTGCGGAGTAAAGGGCACATGACATAAGGTGTCGACATGAAGAAAATCACGTCTTGGCATAGGTAAAGGGCGCATCACATAAAAGGTGTCGACATAAATAAATTTTCTTCTTTGCACAGGTAAAGGGCGCGCGACATAAGGTGTCGACATGAAGAAATTCACGCCTTGACGCTGCTAAGGGGTGCACGACATAAGGTGTCGACATGAAGAAATTTGCACCTTGGCACAGGTAAAGGGCACATGACATAAGGTGTCGACATGAAGAAATTCACACCTTAGCACAGGTAAAGGGCACACGACATAAGGTGTCGACATGAAGAAATTAACGCCTTGGCGCAGTTAAATCGCGCATGACATAAAGAGTCGACATGAAGAAATTAGCACCTCGGCGCAGGTAAAGGGCGCACGAGATAAGGAGTCGACATGAATAAATTTACACCTTAGGCGTAGATAAAGGGCGCACGACATAAGGCGTCAACATGAAGAAATTCGCGCCTTGACGTAGGTAAAGGCGCCTGACGACATAACCTATGGATATGAAGAAATTTGTGCCTTGGCACAGGTAAAGGGCGCATGACATAAGGTGTTGACATGAAGAAATTACGCTTGGCACAACTAAAGGCGCCACGACATAAAGTGTCGACATGAACAAATTCATGCCTTAGCATAGGTAAAGGGCGCATGACATAAGGTATCAACATGAAGAAATTTGCACCTTAGCGCAGTAAAGCGCACATGACATAAGGTGTCGACATGAAGAAATTCATGCCTTAGCGCGACATAAGGTTTCGACATAAGGTGTCGACATGAAGAAATTTTGCCTTAGCGCGAGTAAAGGTCGCGTGACATAAGGTGTCGACATAAATTAATTTGCACCTTAGCGTAGGTAAGGGCGCACTGACATAAGGTGTCGACATGAAAAAAATTTCACCTTGGCATAGATAAGTGGCACATGACATAAGGTGTCGACATGAAGAAATTTGTGGCTTAGCGCGAGGTAAGGGGTGCCCATAATGAGTGTTTTGACATGAAGAAATTTACACCTTGGCATAGGTACAGGGGCACACGACATAAGGTGTCGACATGAAGAAATTCGTGCCTTGGAGAAGGTAAAGGCGCATGACATAAGCTTTCAACATGAAGAAAATCACACCTTGGCATAGGTAAAGGGCACACGACATAAGGTGTCGACATAAAGAAATTCATGCCTTGGTGCGGAGTAAAGGTTACATATCAAAAGGTTTTGACATGAATAAATTCACATCTTAGCGCGAGTAAAGGGCGCACAACATAAGGTGTCGACATGAAGAAATTTGCGCCTTGGCATGGGGAGAGGGTGTCACAACATAAGGTGTCAACATGAAGAAATTTGTGCCTTGGAGAAGGTAAAGGGCGCACGACATAAGGTGTCGACATGAAGAAATTTACACCTAGGTGTAGGTAAATTGTGCATGACATAAGGTGTCGACATGAAGAAATTTGCACCTTGGTACAAGTAAAGGGTGTACGACATAAGCTGTCAACATGAAGAAATTCACACCTTACGCAATTAAACGGCCCATGACATAAGGTGTCGACATGAAGAAATTCCTTCCTTAGCGCGGCAATAAAGGGCACACGACATAAGGTGTCAACAAGAAGAAATTCATGCCTTGGTGCATGTAAAGGGCGCCTGACATAAGTTGTCGACATCAAGAAAGTCACACCTTGGTGTAGGTAAAGGGCACACGACATAAGGTGTCGACATGAAGAAATTTTGCCTTGGCGTAGGTAAATGGCGCATGACATAGGGTGTCGACATGAAGAAATTCATGCTTTGGCGTAGGTAAAGGCCGCATGAAACATAAGGTGTCAACATGAAGAAATTCGTTCCTTAGTGCGCAGTAAAGGGTGCCTGACATAAGGTGTCGACATGAAGAAATTTGCGCCATGGCTTAGGTAAAGGGCGCATGACATAAAGCGTCAACATGAAGAAATTTGTGCCTTAGTGCAGGTAAAGGGCACATGACATAAGTTGTTGACATGAAGAAACTCACGCCTTAAGCGCGGAGAGGGAGTGCCACGACATAAGGTGTCGACATGAACAAATTAAGCACCTTGAACAAAATTGCACCTTGGCATAGGTAAAGGCCGCACAACATAAGGTGTTGACATGAAGAAATTCACGCCTTGGCGAAGGTAAAGGGTGCACAACATAAGGTGTCGACATGAAGAAATTTATTCCTTAATGCAAGTAAAGGGCGCACGACATAAGGTGTCAACATGAAGAAATTCTCTCCTTAGCGCGAGTAAAGGGTGCATGACATAAGGTGTCGACATGAAGACATTTTCACCTTGCTTACGGAGTAAAGGGCACAGGACATAAGGTATCGACATGAAGAAATTAACGCCTTGGCGTGAGGTAAAGGGTGCATGACATAAGGTGTCGACATGAACAAATTTACGCCTTGAGTACGCGAGTAAAAGGCGCATGACATAAGGTGTCGACATGAAGAAATTCACTCCTTGGCGTAGGTAAAGGGTGCATGACATAAGGTGTCGACATGAAGAAATTTGCACCTTGGTGTAGGTAAAGGGTGTATGACATTCTCGGTGTCGACATGAATAAATTTGTGCCTTAGCACGGTAAAGGCACATGACATAAGGTGTCGACATGAACAATTTCGCTCCTTGGCACGAGATAAAGGACACACGACGTAAGTTGTCGACATGAACAAATTGGTGCCTTGGTGCGAGGTAAAGGGCACATGACATAAGGTGTCGACATGAAGAAAATCACGTCTTGGCATAGGTAAAGGGCGCATCACATAAGTTTATCGACATAAATAAATTTTCTTCTTTACACGAGGTAAAGGGCGCGTGACATAAGGTGTCGACATGAAGAAATTCACGCCTTGGCGCTTTAAGGGTGCCGCGACATAAGGTGTCGACATGAAGAAATTTGCACCTTAGCACGGTAAAGGGCACACGACATAAGGTGTCGACATGAAGAAATTCACACCTTAGCACGTAAAGGGCACCACGACATAAGGTGTCGACATGAAGAAATTAATGCCTTAGTAGCGCGATTAAATCGCGCATGACATAAAGAGTCGACATGAAGAAATTAGCACCTCAAGCGCGAGTAAAGGGCGCCACGAGATAAGGAGTCGACATGAATAAATTTACACCTTGGTGTAGATAAAGGCGCCACGACATAAGGCGTCAACATGAAGAAATTCGCGCCTTGACGTAGGTAAAGGGCGCACGACATAACCTATGGATATGAAGAAATTTGTGCCTTGGCACGTAAAGGCGCATGACATAAGGTGTTGACATGAAGAAATTTGCTTGCGTTAGCACAACTAAAGGCGCCGCGACATAAAGTGTCGACATGAACAAATTCATGCCTTGGCATAGGTAAAGGGCGCATGACATAAGGTATCAACATGAAGAAATTTGCACCTTGGCGCGGAGTAAAGCGCACATGACATAAGGTGTCGACATGAAGAAATTCATGCCTTAAGCGCAGAACATAAGGTTTCGACATAAGGTGTCGACATGAAGAAATTTGCACCTTAAGCGCGAGTAAAGGTCGCGTGACATAAGGTGTCGACATAAATTAATTTGCACTTAGACGTAGGTAAGGGGCGCCACGACATAAGGTGTCGACATGAAAAAAATTTCACCTTGGCATAGATAAGTGGCACATGACATAAGGTGTCGACATGAAGAAATTTGTGGCTTGCGCAGGTAAGGGTGCCCATAATGAGTGTTTTGACATGAAGAAATTTACACCTTGGCATAGTGTCACGGGCACACGACATAAGGTGTCGACATGAAGAAATTCGTGCCTTGGAGAAGGTAAAGGGCGCATGACATAAGCTTTGAACATGAAGAAAATCACACCTTGGCATAGGTAAAGGGCACACGACATAAGGTGTCGACATAAAGAAATTCATGCCTTAGGTGCGGTAAAGGTTACATATCATAAGGTTTTGACATGAATAAATTCACATCTTGCGCGAGTAAATGGCGCACAACATAAGGTGTCGACATGAAGAAATTTGCGCCTTGGCATGGGGAGAGGGTGCACAACATAAGGTGTCAACATGAAGAAATTTGTGCCTTGGAGAAGGTAAAGGGCGCACGACATAAGGTGTCGACATGAAGAAATTTACACCTAGGTGTAGGTAAATTGTGCATGACATAAGGTGTCGACATGAAGAAATTTGCACCTTAGTACAAGTAAAGGGTGTCTGACATAAGCTGTCAACATGAAGAAATTCACACCTTGGCACAGGTAAACGGCCCATGACATAAGGTGTCGACATGAAGAAATTCCTTCCTTGGCACAGGTAAAGGGCGCACGACATAAGGTGTCAACAAGAAGAAATTCATGCCTTGGTGCATGTAAAGGGCGCACGACATAAGTTGTCGACATCAAGAAAGTCACACCTTGGTGTAGGTAAAGGGCACACGACATAAGGTGTCGACATGAAGAAATTTTTGCCTTGGCGTAGGTAAATGGCGCATGACATAGGGTGTCGACATGAAGAAATTCATGCTTTGGCGTAGGTAAAGGCCGCACAACATAAGGTGTCAACATGAAGAAATTCGTTCCTTGGTGCAGGTAAAGGGTGCACAACATAAGGTGTCGACATGAAGAAATTTGCGCTATGGCTTAGGTAAAGGGCGCATGACATAAAGCGTCAACATGAAGAAATTTGTGCCTTAGTGCAGGTAAAGGGCACATGACATAAGTTGTTGACATGAAGAAACTCACGCCTTAGCGCAGGTAGAGGGTGCACGACATAAGGTGTCGACATGAACAAATTCGCACCTTGAACAAAATTTCACCTTGGCATAGGTAAAGGCCGCACAACATAAGGTATTGACATGAAGAAATTCACGCCTTGGCGAAGGTAAAGGGTGCACAACATAAGGTGTCGACATGAAGAAATTTATTCCTTAATGCAAGTAAAGGGCGCACGACATAAGGTGTCAACATGAAGAAATTCTCTCCTTGGCGCAGGTAAAGGGTGCATGACATAAGGTGTCGACATGAAGACATTTGCACCTTAGCACGCAGTAAAGGGCACAGGACATAAGGTATCGACATGAAGAAATTAACGCCTTGGCGTAGGTAAAGGGTGCATGACATAAGGTGTCGACATGAACAAATTTACGCCTTGGTACAGGTAAAAGGTGCATGACATAAGGTGTCGACATGAAGAAATTCACTCCTTGGCGTAGGTAAAGGGCGCACGACATAAGGTGTCAATATGAAGAAATTTGCACCTTGGTGTAGGTAAAGGGTGTATGACATTCGGTGTCGACATGAAGAAATTTGTGCCTTGGCACAGGTAAGGGGCACATGACATAAGGTGTCGACATGAACAATTTCGCTCCTTGGCACAGATAAAGGACACACGACATAAGTTGTCGACATGAACAAATTGGTGCCTTGCGCAGGTAAAGGGCACATGACATAAGGTGTCGACATGAAGAAAATCACGTCTTAGCATAGGTAAAGGGCGCATCACATAAAGTGTCGACATAAATAAATTTTCTTCTTTGCACGAGGTAAAGGTTGCGCGCGACATAAGGTGTCGACATGAAGAAATTCACGCCTAACGCATGCTATGCTAAGGGGCTGCACGACATAAGGTGTCGACATGAAGAAATTGCACCTTAGCACAGTAAAGGGCACACGACATAAGGTGTCGACATGAAGAAATTCACACCTTAGCACGAGTAAAGGGCACCACGACATAAGGTGTCGACATGAAGAAATTAACGCCTTAAGCGCGAGCTTAAATCGCGCATGACATAAAGAGTCGACATGAAGAAATTAGCACCTCGGCCCGAGGTAAAGGCGCGCACGAGATAAGGAGTCGACATGAATAAATTTACACCTTAGGCGTAGATAAAGGGCGCCTGACATAAGGTGTCAACATGAAGAAATTCGCGCCTTAGCGTAGGTAAAGGGCGCACGCGACATAACCTATGGATATGAAGAAATTTGTGCATTAGCACAGTAAAGGGCGCATGACATAAGGTGTTGACATGAAGAAATTTAACGTTGGCACAACTAAAGGGCGCGACGACATAAAGTGTCGACATGAACAAATTCATGCCTTGGCATAGGTAAAGGCGCATGACATAAGGTATCAACATGAAGAAATTTGCACCTTGGCGCGGAGTAAAGCGCACATGACATAAGGTGTCGACATGAAGAAATTCATGCCTTACGCGCTTGACATAAGGTTTCGACATAAATTTGTCGACATGAAGAAATTCTTGCCTTGCAAGCGCGAGTAAAATCGCGTGACATAAGGTGTCGACATAAATTAATTTGCACCTTAAGCGTAGGTAAGGGCGCCACGACATAAGGTGTCGACATGAAAAAAATTTCACCTTGGCATAGATAAGTGGCACATGACATAAGGTGTCGACATGAAGAAATTTGTGGCTTAAGCGCGGGTAAGGGTGCCCATAATGAGTGTTTTGACATGAAGAAATTTAAACCTTAGCATAGGTACAAGGTACACGACATAAGGTGTCGACATGAAGAAATTCGTGCCTTGGAGAAGGTAAAGGGCGCATGACATAAGCTTTCAACATGAAGAAAATCACACCTTGGCATAGGTAAAGGGCACACGACATAAGGTGTCGACATAAAGAAATTCATGCCTTGGTGCAGGTAAAGGTTACATATCATAAGGTTTTGACATGAATAAATTCACATCTTGGCGCAGGTAAAGGGCGCACAACATAAGGTGTCGACATGAAGAAATTTGCGCCTTGGCATGGGGAGAGGGTGCACAACATAAGGTGTCAACATGAAGAAATTTGTGCCTTGGAGAAGGTAAAGGGCGCACGACATAAGGTGTCGACATGAAGAAATTTACACCTAGGTGTAGGTAAATTGTGCATGACATAAGGTGTCGACATGAAGAAATTTGCAGCTTAGTACAAGTAAAGGGCGTCGACATAAGGTATCGACATGAAGAAATTCACACCTTAGCACGTAAACGGCCCATGACATAAGGTGTCGACATGAAGAAATTCCTTCCTTAGCACGCAGTAAAGGGCGTACACGACATAAGGTGTCAACAAGAAGAAATTCATGCCTTGGTGCATGTAAAAAGGCGCACGACATAAGTTGTCGACATCAAGAAAGTCACACCTTGGTGTAGGTAAAGGGCACACGACATAAGGTGTCGACATGAAGAAATTTTTGCCTTGGCGTAGGTAAATGGCGCATGACATAGGGTGTCGACATGAAGAAATTCATGCTTTGGCGTAGGTAAAGGCCGCACAACATAAGGTGTCAACATGAAGAAATTCGTTCCTTGGTGCAGGTAAAGGGTGCACAACATAAGGTGTCGACATGAAGAAATTTGTGTTATGGCGTAGGTAAAGGACGCATGACATAAAGCATCAACATGAAGAAATTTGCACCTTAATGCGGGTAAGGGGCACATGACATAAGTTGTTGACATGAAGAAACTCACGCCTTAAGCGCAGTAGAGGGTGCACGACATAAGGTGTCGACATGAACAAATTCACACCTTGAACAAAATCACACCTTGGCGTAGGTAAAGGCCGCACAACATAAGGTATTGACATGAAGAAATTCATGCCTTAAGCGAAGGTAAAGGGTGCACAACATAAGGTGTCGACATGAAGAAATTTATTCCTTAATGCAAGTAAAGGGCGCACGACGTAAGGTGTCAACATGAAGAAATTCTCTCCTTAGGCGCGGGAGTAAAGGGTGCATAACATAAGGTGTCGACATGAAGACATTCGCACCTTGCACAGAGGACATAAGGTATCGACATGAAGAAATTAACACCTTAAGCGCAGTAAAGGGTGCATGACATAAGGCGTCGACATGAAAAAATTTACGCCTTGGAGTGCGAGTAAAGGCGCCACGACATAAGGTGTCGACATGAAGAAAATCGCTCCTTGGCGTAGGTAAAGGGCCACGACATAAGGTGTCAATATGAAGAAATTTGCACCTTGGTGTAGGTAAAGGGTGTATGACATTCGGTGTCGACATGAAGAAATTTGTGCCTTAGCTTAACACGTAAAGAGGCACATGACATAAGGTGTCGACATGAACAATTTCGCTCCTTGCACGAGATAAAGGACACACGACATAAGTTGTCGACATGAACAAATTGGTGCCTTGGTGCGGGTAAAGGGCACATGACATAAGGTGTCGACATGAAGAAAAGCATGCCTTGGCATAGGTAAAGGCGCATCACATAAGTGTCGACATAAAGAAACTTTCTTCTTTACCTGAGAGGTAAAGGGCGCGCGACATAAGGTGTCGACATGAAGAAATTCACGCCTTGCCATTTCTTAAGGTGCCACGACATAAGGTGTCGACATGAAGAAATTTGCACCTTAGCACGGAGTAAAGGGCACACGACAAAGGAGTCGACATGAAGAATTCGTGCCTTGGCGCACGTAAAGGGTGCATGACATGACGTGTCAACATGAAGAAATTCGTGTCTTGGTGCATGTAAAGGGCGCGACAACATAGGTTTCGACATCAAGAAATTCACGCCTTGGTGCGGAGTAAAGGGCACACGACATAAGGTGTCAACATAAAGAAATTTGCGCCCTTGCGTGAGGTAAAGGGCACATGACATAAGGTGTCGACATGAAGAAATTCATACCTTGGCGTAGGTAAAGTGTGCACGACATAAGGTGTCAACATGAAGAAATTCGTGCCTTGGTGTAGGTAAAGGGCACAGGACATAAGGTGTCGACATGAAAAAATTCGCGCCTTGGCGGAGGTAAAGGGCGCACGACATAAAGTGTCAACATGAAGAAATTTGTTCCTTAGTGTAGGTAAAGGGCACATGACATAAGATGTTGATATGAAGAAACTCATGCCTTAGCACGAGGTAAAAGGCACACGACATAAGTTGTCGACATGAACAAATTCTCACCTTGAACAAATTCGTACCTTAGGGTAGGTTAAGGGCACCTGACATAAGGTATAGACTTGAAGAAATTCCCGCCTTGCGAAGGTAAAGTCACACGACATAAGGTGTCGACATGAAGAAATTTTGCCTTAATACAAGTAAAGTATACATGACATAAGGTGTCGACATGAAGAAATTCCGCCTTGGCGCGGAAAAGGGCGCACGACATAAGCACATGTAAAGGGTGCATGAAATAAGGTGTCAACATGAAGAAATTCACACCTTGGCACATGTAAAGGGTGCATGACATAAGGTTTCGACATGAAGAAATTCACGCCTTGGTGCGGTACATGGCGCACGACATAAGGTGTCGACATAAACAAATTTGTGCCTTGGCATAGGTAAAGGGCGAAACGACATAACGTGTCGACATAAAGAAGTTCACACCTTTGTGTAGGTAAAGGGTGCACGACATAAGGTGTCAACATGAAGAAATTCGTACCTTGGTGCGAGGTAAAGGGCGCATGACATAAGGTGTCGACATGAAGAAATTCGTGGCTTAGTGCGAGGTAAAGGGCGCACGACATAATGTGTCAACATGAAGAAATTTCGCGCCTTGCCATAGGTAAAGCACGCACAATATAAGGTATCGACATGAAAAAATTCATGCCTTGGCATAGGTAAAGGGCACACGACATAACGTGTTGACATGAAGAAATTCACACCTTAGTGCAGGTAAAATGCACACGACATAAGGTGTCGACATGAAGAAATTCACGCCTTGGCGCAGGTAAAGGGCGCATGACATAAAGAGTCGACATGAAGAAATTAGCACCTTGGTGCAGGTAAAGGCTGCACAAGATAAGGAGTCGACATGAAGAAATTTACACCTTGGCATAGATAAAGGGCGCATGACATAAGGTGTCAACATGAAGAAATTCACGCCTTGGAGTAGGTAAAGGGCGCACGACATAACCTATCGATATGAAGAAATTCATGCCTTGGCACAGGTAATGGGTGCATGACATAAGGTGTCGACATGAAGAAATTTACACCTTGGCACAAGTAAAGGGCACACGACATAAAGTGTCGACATGAACAAATTCGCGCCTTGGCATAGGTAAAGGATGCACGACATAAGGTATCGACATGAAGAAATTCACGCCTTGGCATAGGTAAAGCGCACACGACATAAGGTGTCGACATGAAGAAATTCATGCCTAGCGCAGACATAAGGTTTTGACATGAAGAAATTTGTGCCTTGGCGCAGGTAAAGGGCACGCGACATAAGGTGTCGACATGAAGAAATTTCCACCTTAGAGCAGGTAAGGGGCGCACGAAATAAGGTGTCGACATGAAAAAATTCTCACCTTGGCATAGGTAAGTGGCGCATGACATAAGGTGTCGATATGAATAAATTTGTTGCTTGGTGTAGGTAAGGGGCACACATAATAAGTGTTTTGACATGAAGAAATTTGCACCATGGCATAGGTAAAGGGCAAACGACATAAGGTGTCAACATGAAGAAATTTGTGCCTTGGAGCAGGTAAAGGGCACACGACATAAGGTGTCAACATGAAGAAATTCACGCCTTGGCATAGGTAAAGGGCACACGACATAAGGTGTCAACATGTAGAAATTCACGCCTTGGTGCGAGTAAATGTTCCACATCATAAGGTTTTGACATGAAGAAATTCACGCCTTGGTGCAGAAAATGACGCATGACATAAGGTGTCGACATGAAGAAATTTTGGCTTTGCACAGTAAACGATGCACAACATAAGGTGTCGACATGACAAAATTTGCGCCTTTAGTGCAGGTAAAGGGCACATGACATAAGGTGTCAACATGAAGAAATTCACACCTTGAGCGCGATAAAAGGCATACGACATAAGTTGTCGACATGAAGAAATTCACACCTTAGCACGGAAGTAAGGGCGCATGACATAAGGTGTCGACATGAAGAAATTCGTGCCTTAGCAGAGGTAAAGGGTGCATGACATAAGGTGTCAACAAGAATAAATTCATGCCTTGGTGCACATAAAGGGCGTATGACATAAGGTGTCGACATCGAGAAATTCACGGCTTGGTGCGAAGTAAAGGGCACACGACATAAGGTGTCAACATGAAGAAATTTGCGCCTTGGCATAGGTAAAGGCGCCACGACATATGGTGTCGACATGAAGAAATTCACGCTTTGGCGTAGGTAAAGGGTGCATGACATAAGGTGTCAACATGAAGAAATTCGTGCCTTGGTGCGAGTAAAGGGTGCCACGACATAAGGTGTCGAAATGAAGAAATTCGTGCCTTAGCGCGGTAAAGAGCGCATGACATAAAGTGTCAACATGAAGCAATTTGTGCCTTAGTGCGAGTAAAGGGCACATGACATAAGGTTTGACATGAAGAAACTCACGCCTTAGTGCGGTGAGGGTGCATGACATAAGGTGTCGACATGAACAAATTCGCACCTTGAACAAATTCCCACCTTGGTGTAGGTGTTTCACTCAGAATGTTTCATTCCTTTTAGAAATAGATAAGGGTTTGGGCTAGGAGGAATACCCAGTAGAATGTCGAGATGATGTGCGCGTACCGTAGAGAAAGATCAGCCGACCTGCGAAGAACTCCTTTTGTCTTGGAAGGACTACTGCCGAAATAAGAACACAAGACGACAAGATTTTAATTAGACAATAAATGAGGAAAGCGCCTTGGGCCAGAAATATAAAACTTCCTTTCGAAGGTGGTCACTTTCCCTAATATGAATTAACACAAAAGACTGTAAAATATCAATTAAGTTGCTTGGTTGAATTGGGTAGGGAAAGGCTGGTTATTCTAGTTTTGATCGGAGGAACCGATGCGACATCGATAACCGATGCAGTTCTTGATAACCGATATCGGTGGGTTCTGGATCTCGTAGGTTGGTCGCTTATGGTGTTTGTAAGGCTGGTTTATGGATGATATTAGGAAATGAGATGATGAGAGGTAAAATAATGTGATTAGATGAATAGCACGTTAGGTAGTGGATTCAGAAACGGATTTAGGAGGACTGTGATTCAAAGAGCATAAGAAATGTTATAACAGAGGACATGCGAGATGTGACTTACTGGTTTTGACAAAGATGTAAGTTGATCTCCTTTGCTGCAAACACTTCTAGTTTCTTCACTCATCTCTGCTCGGTCAAGTGAAGATCTGGACTCTGTTTTTCACTCCCAATGATCTCTGTTGATTCAAAAATCATTCGACCCTTGATTTTGGTTCGGGGAGCCCATTTACAGGGAGCCGATGGCGGTTACGTAACCGACGGCGGTCGAGTAGGAACCGGCATCGGTAAGGAAAAAGTAGGCTATTTTTAGTAAAATAGCCCACCTTCCCTGCTTTTCTCCCGAGAGATCAGTTGCGGGCTTGGTCAAGTGGCTAGAAGGTCGGTTTTGGGTGCGAGTAAGGAGGCATTAGTTATGGATGTGAGTCTAGACCAAGTCATAGGTCTTAATTAGGTTAGTTTAGGGTTAGGGCTAGGTCATGATGAGGTGGAAAAATGAGGTGGCAGGTAAGGTGATGTGGATTTATCAATTACAAGGTAATTAATAAATAATTGTGTAAGGTTTAGATGATGAGGTTAAGTTGCGAGATGAGATGTGGGTCACAAGGGTCGTAAGACACAAATTTGGTGTCTACATTAGCCCCTTATTATCGTGTAGCTTGTTTTGTAAACTGTACCTGATAAATAATATGAAGTGGTTTCCCCTGTTAAGGGTATAGGTAATCCCCTCAAATCTATCACATTGAGTGAATGGGAAATCAAGGATAGGGTTGATAAAGGGTAAATGGGGTAGAGGGGATGGTAAGATGGTGGGGTAGGTCCAGGAAGTAGACGCATGGTAAAATGTAATAATACGACTAGGGTACATGATTTGTGACGAGCAAACCAAAGCGGTGCATGAAGCAAAGGTTGATAGTTTATCCAAACAAGGGTGATATAATCCCAGTATCCAAGGCATAGGAAGTAGCTCGGGGCATATAACGGTAAGGTACGAGCGTTTAGGAATGTCTGGTAGTACCAAATGGTTGGTTTGGTTGAGATAAACGTCACGGTCTAGGTCTGAGCAAAGTTGGTCGACAGATCAAGTCAAGGACCCTAATCATGCTAAAACACGAACAGGTGAGCTCGATTGAACAAAAAACTACAGGATGGGTGGATAAAAGTGGATGGTTTTGATTTTGGGTAAGGTATTGGAGTGATACGGCCGTGGGTCGGGCCGAGTTGTTGGGTTGCAGCCTTGGGTCGGGCCAAATGGGTAGGGCGAGGCCTTGGGGCGGGCCGGTTGGTTAGGGCGAGGCCTTGGGTCGAGGCAGTAGGAGTAGGGCGAGCCTTGGTCGGGCCGGTTGGTTAGGCAAGGCCTTGGTCGGGCCGGTAGGGTAGAAGCAAGGCCTTGGGTCGGGCCGTAGGGTAGGGCGGAGCCTTGGGTCGGCCGGTTTGTTAGGGTGAGGCCTTGGTCGGGCCGATAGGGTAGAGCGAGGCCTTGGTCGGGCCGGTTTGTAAACAAATGGTGTTCAGCAAAGGTGGATATAGGCGATATGTGGTTAAAAAGGGGCAAATGGTAAATAAGGGCAAAAAATTGGGGGAAAGTTGGAAGAAAAAACCGATGTCGATTCTACGTGACCGATAAGCGGTTCATTAGGGCAACATGAAACCGATATCGGTTAAGGGTGAAAAACCTATAAAAAGAAAAATACGGCTTATCATTGTCACTTTGTTATTTTGAAAACCAAATTGACTTGTCGGACGTGGAGAGTTGAGATTGGAGGTTTATTGATTGAGGTGGAGCTATTTCTTTGGAGGAGTGAGTTGTTTGCGGGCCCGAGTGAGGAGGAGGCACTGCAGTTGATTGGCGGGGACCAGCCTGACAGTGAATGGAGCCATGGCACGGCGGGAGGAGCAAGAGGGGCTAGACCAGCTTAACCACCACCACCCATCCCACCACGATGATGTGTCATCGTACGGGTAGGCTCGGAACTCTTTATTTTGTGCATTTGAATGGTATTAAGTGAAATTGGGGGTTTGGGTAGGAATTTACATTTTTTAGGAAATAATGAGTAAATTGACGTAAGTTGAAAAATGAAGAGGATAGATGGGTAAAATAGGGCAAGTCAGCTAGGTGGGTAGGTTTTTATGGTGTTTGGGTGGGTAGATAAGTATAAAAATGCAAAAATATGGGCGGGGGGCCGCGCGGGGGTTCGGCTCCCGGCAATTACAGCGACCGATGTCGGTTGCTAAGCGACCGGCATCGGTCATGAAATTATGTGATAAGTGTGTTGGGCTGGACCGGCGTCGGTCGTATGTCGGCCGGCGTCGGTTTGGGTTTGTATGGGTATGGGTTGGGTTGGGTTTTGGGTGAGTGTGGGTTGGGTTGGGTTGGGCGTGTTTGGGTTTGGGTTGGGCGTGTTTTGTGTTTTGGGTTGGGTGGGTTTGGGTGTTGGGTGGGGTGGGGTGTTGGTTGGGGTGGGTTGGGTTGGGTTTGTTTTGTTTTGGGTTTGGGTGGGTTTGGGGGTAGATTTTGGGCTTTGGGTCGGGTAGGGGTTTGGGTGGGGTGGGTTTGGTTTTTAGGTGGAGTGGGTTTGGGTTTTGGGTGGGGTGGTAGAGAGTCGGGGTGTGGTCGGGGGATAAAAGGGTTTAGAGGATAAAGTAGATGTTGTGATAAAAAGTAGGTCTAAGGATGTGGGTTGGTTTTGCGGGCACGTCGGCGGTTGACGATGTGGGATAGGATGCCCCGCTGTTGGTGCGGATGAGACCACATGTGTCCGCAGCTCACCGGCGATCATACGCGAGGTGGGACTCGGTGGAGTCCAGAGGTATAGAGCGATAGAGAGAGATCATAGCCCGATGGTCACCCTCATCGATAGATGGGATCCGCGACAATGTGTTCCATCTCCCGGCCCAGGAGATGACTATCACGTTGGAGGATGTGTATCGCATCCTTCGACTACCTATCGAGGAGAGGCGATCTTCCGTAGGTCGAGAGACTACCATGGACAACATATTATAGGTTTTGGAGATGCGGCCGCTTACTTACCTATCACGGCACGAGCATTAGGTATGGTGACATGTATACCGTGCGCATCGACACGAGACACTACTGGCTGCTGTGCTTGATGATGATTGGGATCACCTGCTTCACCCTCCCGGACTCAGAGGGAGGCCGCTTTCCATGGGTGTTGATGGGGGTGTTGCTTGAGATGATTGAGGAGCATACTTGTTATGCGTGGGCACAAAGTGTATGTCAGTGCGGCTTCTCTGAGAAACTCGGGGTTATCGCCGGATGAGGCGATTGGGTATCTGACCGACATTTTACTTCACTGTTGGGCATATGAGCACATCATATGCATCAGACCAGTAGGGCTGCCCCAGCAGCCAGGGCCACAGGTTATATACAGATACGGCTTTCAGAGGTGGTTGGGAGTCGTGGGGCAGCCACGAGCGGCGGTGCTTTGCGATGGGAGAGACGTTACCTACTACAGGCATTTGTTAGAGGGCCTGACAGCGGTAGATATCGTATGGAGACCTTACAGAGGTCATCACCCGCATAGAGGAGGCCGAGTACAGTTACGCTGGATCCAGTACACTTTCTGGATAGCAGGACGGAGGCCGGGAGAGTACGAGAGGATACCCTAGAGAGGGTATGCGAGGTAGATGGGGCCGTGATAGGGCGAGCCACCTCCCTTCCCTCGATATAGGAGGGATGACGTAGAGAGCCTTGCCTGCACCACAGCCCTTGGATCTAGATTGGGTTCTTTGAGAGGCCAAAGCCAGATGACACGATAGATGATGATGGTTGTACGAGGAGCATACATGGTGTGGTGGGCTGGTCGAGAGAGCGGCGAGGAGTAACATGGCCCATTGCCTAGACTTAGCGATTGTGATGGACGGCAGAGAGAGATCAGCTCAGGGGTCAAGTGCAGCTCTTACGAGGCAGCTTGCTCTGCTACGAGAAACACGAATAGAGGTCTTACTGAGGCGGTTAGCCCAGTGAGGTAAATGCAGAGCAAGACCACCACCACCGGCTTGACAAACGAGTGTGCAGGTGCAGTACAAGTAGCAGATACAGCGGCACACCCACGACCCGAGCACGAGTATAGATACCACCGCTAAGTAATGGCACAACCTGACCACCTGAGCACCACCAAAGCCACAGCACGGAAGGGGCACTTGGTAGTAGGAGTCCGAGGACCAGCCCAGACTGACGCGTGGCACGGGATAGATACATGGAGGCGAGAGAGGAGGCCGGTACTATCGGGATGTTCTTGATAGTACGGAGCCGAGTATCACCATATGCGGCACACCGAGAGGAGACCTTGCATAGTCGAGATCATAGGGAGGTGCACCACACCCACGTGTCTGCATTACAGGTAGGCGAGAGGCACCGCAGGACCAGCGGAGGCGCGAGGGTGGTGGGGAGAGGCGAGGATCCCCACATAGTTTTGTATAGGGACATGGGCACCGGTCTGCGAACCGGTTTTGTTGATAGAGGCTGCGTGTCGTCATTTATTCATATATGGATTCATTTATTCATTATATACCGCTGCGAGTCGAAATGCACGGGTTGTATATTTGATCCGCCTGCGAGTCGAGTATATTTTGATATGAGGGACCGGCTGCGAGCCGAGTTGAGATTTTGGATAGTTATCGCGGCCTGCGTGCCGGCTTAGTTGTATGATGAGATCACGAGGCCCCGTCGGGCACATTGTATATTTGAAAATTTGTATATATATATATATAGAGATGATGTTTTGATCCACATGCGGTGTTCAAAAATGTGTTTAAGTATTTTGTCGATGGTTTGTGATATAGAATGTAGGATGAGTTTAGTTGACATGTTGATATATGGATGATGTTGATGTTTTTGTTTTTGCAAGTATATATGGATGACATGTTATATGATGAAATGTTGCATGTTGTGGGCTGGTTTGTGACATTGTTATATATGTATCGATGAGTTGGATCCAAATGATGAGTTTTGGTTTTGTATAGATGTGACTTAGTTGATGGTTTGTTTGTTTTTGTAAAATAGATGATGTTATGGACATTGTAATGATATGTGTGGTGGATGGAGAAATATGGATAATGGTGTTGTTATGCGGGAAAAGGGCGGTAGCGACAAAAATTAGGTAAAAACGAAGAAAAGAACCATGTTTCAAAAAGCAGTGTATAACCGATATCGGTTAGGTAACCGACGTCGGTAGATAGTAGACCGATATCGGTTACATAACCGATACCGTTATTTAGGTATGATCTTTTCTAAAAATAAAAAAAGCTAGGTGGCAACTTAAGTTCTAATTTTGAGAGCCATGCAAGAAGTTAAATACTGCAGAAAGCTTAATGCATTTTGACTAATGAGACATGTAATTGCATGAGAGATTTGAGTGATTAGGAGTAAAGAGACAAGGAAAGTGATTGTGATCCGAGATTGAGGAAGACGAAAGGCGAGTTTGAAAAAGGTGGTGATAATGGCGGGACGAGGAGAAACATCCAAAGAGGCGAGGACAAGAGGGAAGACAAGGGCCACCTCAAGCTCCGCAACCCAAGAGGTAACGTTTTGTTTGTAATTTGACTCTGCATGTTTTGGGAATAAGCCGAGGGAGAGAAAGTGGGTAGATATGAGAAAGAAAAGATGATAACAAGGGTTATAAATGAGGTGAGTGTTACGTGGTAGGGAATCAAGGGTTTTGGGTATGTCTGTATATCTGAGAGGGAATAAACGAGCAATTTATTGTCGTAGGTGGTTGTTTAGGCAAGGTGTATAAAAGTAACATGGACCGATATCGGTTAGGATAACCTGTATCGGTTACTCAACCGGTACCACTTTAGTAAACGATACCCCATTCTTTGTAGCAATTTCGAAATGTGAGAAAAAAAAAAAAGTGGGGATTTGATTTATTGAACAGTTATTGGTTTTTGTGACATATGCAGGCAGAGGCAGGGCTAAGGATGAATGATAGTGTACCAGCGTTGTTGTCACGAATCCGAGCGGATGTAACACCAGCTGAATGGATGTTGATAAATCATTTGGGGTTAAGTGGGATCCGCTATTATTCACGAATTGCACGGAACCATGCTATGTTACAGGCATTGATTGAGAGATGGAATCCTGAGAAAAATACCTTCTATCTGCCAACAGGGGAAATGACAGTAACATTGGAAGATGTGTTCCGTATTTTGAGACTCCCAATTATAGGAAAACCAGTATATCAGGCATTACCTAGCGCGGCACGGGGAGCGATAACAACAGTATTTGGTCCATACGCACGAGACTTAACACAGCGAGGTTTTTCATTCACATATGGGATAATGTATGCAGCACACCTTGAGGAGACAAGGTTAGCAGTGATATTAATGATAGCAGTAGGGTATTATGCATTACCGAGGTCGGATGGGGGAAGATTTCCAAAGGCATTGATGTGTGTGATTTGGGAGATGATAGAAAGGAACGTGACTTTTGCATGGGCACCTGTATATTTGTCGGAGTTATACAGGGGTTTATGGGCTTGTAGGTGAAATCACAGGACGACACTGGATTTTTCATACTTATTACACTGTTGGGCCTATGAGCACATTGTTTGTGTGCGACCAATAGGCCGACCCATCTAGTTAGGAGAGACCGAAATCGAGAGGTTGGGATTCAAACGATGGGTCCAGTCAGAACAAGAGGCAAGATCCCATGTCATGACAGGTGACATTGAGTATTACAGGCAGGTATGGGAGAGGGTGACAATTGCAGATATCTGTTGGAGGCCTTACGGGAACTATATGGTAACAGAGAACATAGCTGAGGAGTTGAGGGGTGTAGAGCGATTGAGGTGGATCGCAGGGCACAGGCCAGGTGAGTATGAGAGGATTCCTCTAGATCGCGTGCGGTGACAATTTGGATTTGTGCAGGATATACCCCTGGCTTATAGACCATATATGAGGATCGACGCCGAGGCAGCATTCTCACCTCCCCGGCCAACACCTCCAGAAGGGCCAGAGGAGATAGCAGCCGATCACAGGGTAATGGATGCAGGAACGACAGAGGCCTATAGGTTATGGTGGGTAGCAGAGCTATGAGGTGTACGTGATCGCCCTGACATAGCTGTGATTACAGATGGAGAGAGATCGTCTGCAGAGTTTAGTTCATCAGCTCCAAACGCAGATGAATGAGACAAGAGGATTGTTAGTGGTCATGAGTCACGAGCAGAGAGACTAGAGGCTGGATTCCTCCATGCGAGAGGGCGTATTCATATGTTACAGGAGAGATTGGCAGATCAGTGGGTGGTACCAATAGCCATGGTACCTTTGAGGACGGAGAGGCTGGCGAGAGGCATCGACGATCACGATCATCTCCTGGGTTGGGATGAGTCGTGAGGGTCTAAGTAAATGTTATCGAGGTATAAGAATAAATAAGGATGCCGACCTGTGTGTCGATGATAGAGAAGACGTATTTGTTTAACATCTAAATAAAACTGAATATGTATGTTGATTTGAGTTATGATAATAATAAGAATGTTTGCGTTGTGATTTTTGGTGTTTTGAAAAAGGATAAAGAGGAATGTGATTAAATACACAAAAATATTTATATTTACCACACATGATAGGTTATGGTAGGGGATGGTCGAGCTAACCTTGGGAGACCCCATGTCTCCGAAGTGCTGCCTACATAGCCCATTGCACAAAGCAAGGAGGGGCCTCAGACCGATGTAGTTCTCCCTTAGGATCAGGGAGAGGCGAATTCAGGCAATTTGGTACGGTTTAGGCAATTGGTTGATTGGTAAGAATATTGATATTAATATTGGTAAGGTAAGGTTGTTGGTGTCGGAAATGAATTGGTGATGTTGTAAAAGGTATAAGGGAAGCGAAAGTTAGCCTACCCAAGTGGTAGGGAACCATGTCCTGATTAAGATCAACACACAATCCTAGATGCGAGGCAAAGTGGAAAGAGTGCTCCATAGGTGAAAAGAGCTAAACAAACCACCAAACGTAGAACGAGCTTGAAGCCCTAGGTACCGTGCATAGATGAGAAGTCCATAGGTGAAAAGAGTTGTATGATCACAATATATCGGGTGAACATTACTTCCCTTGAGTTGAAACAAATGGTGAGGTGAGGTGGATGATATAGCTGAGGTACAGAGAATTTATTACAAAGTGAGTGTTCTGACGAAAGAGAACCTACCCTAAATAGACAAGTCCATGACCCAAAAATTTCTTTTGAATGAGGCCTTTATTTTACTGAATATAGACTGATCGATGCGGGAAGTCTACAAGGGATATTGATTGTGCTATTCTTGAGGTCTTCAAGGTGATCAATGCGAAGCTTCGATAAAGGCGACCGTGTATATAAATTGTCCTTCGAGGAGCGATCTATTTATAGTAGCGAGATATGATTTTAGTGCATAGTTTTCCTTCGGGGAGCAGTCTATATAGAATAGCAGCAATAATTTGGCATATAGCTTTCCTTCGAGGAACAGTCTATATATAATTTAGATAGCTAGATGTTCTTTTGGCGTGAAGCATCTAGTTTGGTAGGAAGTTTGACTCAAGAAAATCCCATAAGAATACGGCTTATTTTAATACTTTGAAGTCATGGACTAGACTAAACGGGGAAGGCATCGTTTAGGTGAGGTGAGAATCAAACTATGTGAGCTGGATTTTTATTATGAGGTGTAGGAAACGGAAGTGCATGTGGTGGTATGTGAGCTCAAGGGACGAGTGGCGGGTAGATAAGAAGTGATATAACACTAAATTCAACAAAGTAGAATGGTTGAAGATGCAAGGCATTAAGGGGTTCGAGCTCAAGCTTACCATTAAGCAAAGCTAAGCGATAAGTGCCCGATCCATAGGTGTGAGTGATTATGTAAGGCCCAATCCAATTGGGAGAAAAATTTCCACGTTTGCTCTTTTCTAGTTTGGTGACATGTTGATTCTCTTTGAGGAAAATATCACCAACCTTAAAGGTACGCTCATGAAGTCGCTTATCATAAGCACGTTTGATGCGTTTTTGATAGATTTGAAGGTGATCAAGAGCTATAAGATGACATTCGTCAAGGAGCTCCAATTGGGCTAACTCGCTTCTCTTGGCGAAAATCATCGTTGGTGAGAATATACTAAAGAGATATTCTAAGGGAGGGTATTTGTATTTCGAGAGGTAAGACAGCCTCGGTACCATATACCAAAGAAAAAGGTGTGGCATTAGTAGAGGTACGGATGCTAGTACGATAAGCCCAAAGGGCAAAGGGGATGTGATCGTGCCAATTTCGTCCGGACTCATTAACAACTTTCATGAGGATTTTGGTTAGGGTTTTATTAGAGGATTCAGCTTGTCCATTTGCTTGTGGATAGTAGGGTGATGAGAAGCTGAGTTTGATACCAAAGTTGTCACAAAGGTCTTGCAACAACCTATTTTTGAAAGATTTTCCATTATCTGTAATCAGGCGATGAGGAACACCAAAACGATAGATAATGTGGTGGTTAATGAACTCTACAATTTTTTCTTTTCTAGTTGAAATGAGTGGAATAGCCTTGTTATCCCGTGAAAATTGACAAGGGCAATTTTACCGATAACCATATGGAAAATTTTGTTTCAATCCTCGTTAGGGATCCCCACGCTCAAAACGTCGTAAAGTCCCTTCCCGGAAATCTAGTTTTCGAACTTAGTCTTTTTGAGCCTTTTTGGTCAAGCGCATGGATTTTCCTCAGAACACCAAGTTTTGGTGTGCCCCCTTAAAAGCCTTTGGCACATGGTTTTCCATGTTAACACGTCTTTCGGTGCGCCAAAGGGCGCATATAATCTATGTGTTACACCAAGTTTTGGTGCGCCAAAGGGCGCACATAACTTCATGTCGACAATGCATATGGTGCCCAAAGGCGCGCTCATTCTTCTGTTGTCAAATACTTTCGTGCGCCAAAGGGCGCACACTTTCCCCTGTCGACAGCAGTTTTCATGCGCCATTTCAAAAGTGGTTGGTGCATTGATGACAAGTTTTTCTATAAATATCAGTGCGCGCCCAATGTCATTTTCATTCCTTTTTGTCAAAACACGTGATTGCTCTGGATTTGTCAGCTCTGCTCTGTCGTTGTCATCGCCCTGTGGACCCGCTCTTCAATTTTTAATATATATTCAGGTAAGAGGTTCTCCCTCTTTTCCATTTTGTGCTTTTGTGTTCTTGGTCTGGGCGTTTCTTGGTCTATGTTTTGGTTTGCTGGCCTGTTTTAAGTGAGATATGTTTGAGCTGGTTTCCCCTGCGCTGTCCTGTTCCTTTTTCTTTCCTCCTTCCTTCCTCCCTCTTTCCAGATCTGCTGAAAGGGAGCTGTTTTGAAAGGGCTTGGTCTGCTAGACTTTTTATATGAAACCCTCTGTCCATGCTATCTTCGAAGTGGAAGAAAGAATGAAAAATATTTGAGTAGTTAGTGTAGTTCTGTGGCGCACTGGCGCGTTTTGTTGCAACAAAAATAGTTGCGCCCCTCGGCGCACTTACCCGCCATGTTACATGACCAAAACCCGCGCCAATGGCGCACCCTCTTGTCATGCTGCACCTAGAACTCATGCGCCCTCAATGGCGCGCCCTTTTTGCATGCTACAAGTCTAAATCCCGCGCCTCCTTAAAAGCCTTTGGCGCACCCTTTATCCATGCTGCATGATGTTTCCATGCGCCAAAGGGCGCACCCAGTTTCGATGTAACACAAGCCTTCTGCGCGCAAGTATAAAGCTATCAAGGCGCGGGCGCACCCTCCATTGTAGTAACATGATGTTGTGTAAACCCATGCGCCGCGCCAATCCTTTTGGCGCACCATTTGTTAATGTTACACAATCCATCCATGTGCCAAAAGGCGCACCGAACCTTCATGTAACACGCATTTCCTGTGCGCCCTGCTATAAAATGCAACCTGTTTCATCCATGCGCCATGCGCCTTTGGCGCCAGTATAACCTCTGCAACATTCCTTTTCTGTGCGCCTTATCTATTTGGCCTGCCAGTTGCATTTTTCCCGCGCCCTGAGCCTTAAAATCTCTAACTCTTTCTTCTGCTAGCTTTCCAATGGAAGATCAAATGACTAATTCAACCTTTTTGGATTGGGTCTCACTTCTTCTTCGTGCAGATCAGCAACTGAGTTCGAAAGAACACATGTCTACGTCAAGCAAGAAGCCCACCAAACCAAGAGGAAAAGCTAAGCTGACAGAAGAAGAGATGAAATACAAATATCAGAGGGTCAGGATGCCCGAATCACAGGCTGAGTGCAGTATGGATGTCAGAGACTCAGAATTGGGTCACATTGACATGGATGAATTCTGGGTTAGAACTCAGAAAGTTACAAGAAGTCCATGGATGGACAAGTTAATAGGCAGTGCCCTGCACTTCACCGGAGGAATCCCCGTCAGCGCTGTAAACAACGAATTCATGATGGTGATTGCGCAATGTTACAACAAGGACACAAGATGTGTCGAGAATAGTAAGGGCGAGGCAAACCATAAACCTCACTTCCGTCACTTTGAGTTGATACTTGCATCCCTCATCACCGAACTATGTGGTCATTGTTAGCCAACGAGAATGCATCAAGGCCCGGGAAGACAACGAAGACCAAGGTGCATGCAATGATGAATGAGGTCTACCTAAAGAATAAGAAGGTGGTGACTCCGGTGGCCTCGCACTATCCACCGAAGTGATTTCTCGAGGAACTCAAGATACTATCACTTTCCCGAGCAGAGTCTTCGAGCTTTCGATGCCCACTATTTCCATAAGTGGATGCATGCGGTACTGGAGACAATGAACAAGAATTTGCCCGATCAGCGCTTTTCTTTGGGTGAAATAATCAAGAAGACCATCTCCGAGCAGCTACAACAGCCACCACAATAGAGTGTTCCATATGAACTCCCATGTAGTCTATGCCGCAGTCACGCTAAGCAGGGATTATCCGGCTGAACCGGTGGAGTATGGCCTCGTGCCAAGATATTTGATTACTATCCGTAGCCGAGGCCGAGAATAGCATCCAACATTTCGCAAAAGTTAACGATGCATTCTTCTATCATGTCATCTCGCCACCGAGGCCAAACATGACTCATAAATGACAACGACCAAGAACATAGTGGCAGTCACAGAGAAATGGGGGGCCCTGTTCACCCAATTTCCCACGTTCACCTATCTAAGGGCTGCCAACTTTTTGGGAGAGCCAACCAGGCTACCAAGGTATGCTGGGCCTAAGCTGATTCTACTAGAACTGTCAAGACAGCTGGTCACATACCATGAGAAGTGCCTCAAAAGAAAGAAGGGTGGAACTCCTTTCCCCCTCAAAGTGGGCCGATACACATGCTCCACCCACCATAAGGCGAAGGAAATGTTCGCAGAGCTGGAGCTACTCAACTTGAAGCATGACTTCCCAGCCAGGCCTACCTTCGACCCAAGAAGCTGCCTGCCAAAAGCGAAGCTCGATCCGATCCATGTCCCTCAAATTGAGGATATTTACATTGACATTCTCCATGAGGTGGAACTCAGAAGAAAGGATCATTCGCGCTTAGCATTGGAGGAAATCATCCAATACGGAGTGGCCATTGTCCCCGAAGGCTTCCAGACTACGGAAGATGAAGTAGATAAGGTGTATAATGACACAGATGGGGACAATTGGCCCTTCCCATTATTGACAGAACAAGGCTCCTCAAACAATTGAGGAGAGGGTCAAGGAGACTATGCGGAGAACAAAGCATTGGTGCCGCATGAACGGACTAATCTACCTCGGGTAGATTTCACAACTTCCCCTTTGGGCAACGCACCTCCAAGGTCAAAGAAGCAGCTGAAAGGCAAAGGTGCAAAAGGTGAACCTAGCACCATTCAGGAGGAAGCCCCTGAAAGTCCTCTTCCCTCAGAGCCAGAACAAGTCATAACTCTTGATGAGGAATTGACAGAGGATAGTCCTATATGCCCATCCACCCGTGTGATGTCGGCGTCGCTACAACTTCGAGGTCCCTTCTATCCCTTCTTCTTATCTTCCTTCCTCCTCGAGTGACTCAAACGACCATCCCTTTGGTCGTGTCCTCTGCCCCTTCTTCTACCCTTTCCCCTGCTTCTTCATCTATCTTCTCCTCCCTCGCTGATTTGTCTTCCTCTATTTCTTCCCTCATCTCCGAGCTCCCTTCCCTTCCTATGTCTTCTGCAGTTGCGGTTCCCCTTCCTCCCGTGGACATTTCTTCGGCTATTCTTTCCATGCCGCCGCCGCGTGTCTCCACGTTTTTCCCCTCTTCTACCGTTGCTGCCTCCCCCTCTGTCTCTGGTCCTTCTTCTATAGGACCAGCTTGGATCTCTCAGCAGCTGAGCCAACAAAAGAGGAAAGTCCCCATCGCTCCGATGGACTTTTCGGTCATTCCGGCTAAAGGAGCAAAGAAGCACAAGCCGGTTACACGCTTCTCAAAGAGCGCTGCAGGTGAGAGAGTCATGGAAATAGCGTACCCCAACCCCCTCAAAGAGAAAGAAGATTTGTCTCTCGAATATTTCACCGTGACTCAAGTCACAATGGGGACATCCTCAGAAAGTCTCCAGGGGGAAGCTCTTTCCGCAGTTGATGCACTCTGCAAAAAGCTTCAGGAAACGAAAGAGGAGAAAAGGCTACTGAAGGAGCAGAACAAGTACCTGCTTCAAGCCTTACAGAAGATGGGAAGTGCACCTCCCACAACTGCCGCCGAGACTCCTGAGCTGCTCAGTCAGGAGAAGATCAATGAGTATTCAAAGATCGGCGAGCAGGGTATGGCTGTTTCTACTTGGAGGAGCCAGATCCTCAAAGATAGTGAAAGAGTAATCGCCGAGTATATCAGTTTATACTTAAACATCGAGAAGGCGAATAAGGAACTCCAAGCATTAGCAGGTCCGATATCAGAAGAGTTAGAACATGCTAGACTCCAGCACGAGACCTTCCAACAAATGTTCGACTGCTCACCAATATCTCCGGTCAAGTTCGAAGTCTTCAGTCATCCAAGGGCCCTCAACAAAACTATGTCCACTCGGACTATCGATATAGATCAGCTAGAATTTGTTTTAGAAAAGATAGACAAGGTAAAGGAAGAGGCCCTGGATGCAATGCATCAAATGGAGAAAATTGTCCTCGCCATGACTCCAGGGTTGCTCACTCCTTCCCTTACCTTGAGATCAGCTGATGACACTATCCGGATCTTCAAGGAGATAGCTTCTCAAGGGACAGGGCCAGAGGTCACATTCGACACTGAATCTATCAACAACCTACTGGCCTGTAGGGACTTCATCGGGTTCCTTATCGAGGCGGAGAAAGATTATTCCAAACTCCCGGAAAAGCTCATAGACGAGCGGGAGACTTGCGAAGCAATCAGTGAACGGCACAAGGATCCATCACAAGATCAATTTGGGCCAATGATCAGCAAGTTTTTGGAATACCGCGCTCAGTTCCACATATCATCACCTGAGCAGCATCAGAAACAGGAAACCCCTTTTCGGCCGCAGGATGATGATGATGAGTAGCTTCTTCTTCTTCTTCTTCTTCTTCTCTCTATTCTCCGACTTTCTTTTCGAAATGTCTAAAATGTGTTGGCACAAATGATGACATCATCCATGTTGCATCATGGGATGATGTCATCCACCAAGTTGTCAAAGTCAACATGACTTTTAGATATTTTGTAAATATCTTTGTAAATAAGTGGTTGGCTCCATTTTGCCTTCTCTCTCCCTCATCTTCTATAAATATGAGAATACTTGTTGTATTCAGGGGTGAACATTTTTTAGATAGAAATAGAAGTGAGGAGAGAAAGACTTTGAGCTTTCTTGAATGAAAAAACAATAATACAATTATTCGTACTTTGTGCTCAATAGTCATGTTTATACATTAGTTATACATTAGATCTCGTATGTGTGTAATCTGCTGGATTCATATCTACTTTTCCATCATTTGTTTATCAAGATTGCTTTGTTTATTTATGCAAGTAGGTTTGGCTCATGTTTACTACCAAACTAAAAACATAAATCTTCCGACCCTTCTCGCTTTGGAATTCATTTCTTTTCTCCCTTCGGATCTGCTTTCTTTCTCCCTCTTTCTTTCCTTTCTTTTCGTAGCACTGAACACTCTACCGGGATGAGATCCCAACCCCGAAGGCGAATCTGTGAGAATTGCATAGGTTCCCGCTAGTAGAAATAGCAATAAACCAGCTTTCGCTTGCTTTGTCTCAAAGAGGGGCTAAGCCCCGCAACACCGTTGGCTCATCTATCCATAGATCTATCCGCGGATTTTCGTAATGTAAAATATATACGAATGCTAGTAGAGGATAAGCCCATGATTTTCAGACCAACAAGCCTCCACCCATTTTGTGTAATATTTGGTTGTGTGATAATCCATCGGTGACGTTGTGAAGAGGATTGTGAAGGGTGAATCTCACCAATAAGGTCTAAACCCCATTGTGAGAAGGGCCAAAGATCTCGAGCGACCTGGAGTGGGTGGCTAGGAGTATGTTGAAGGTTGGCATGTTGTTGACACATAACACAACGCTTAACATATTCGTAGCAGTCGTTATTGAGAGTAGGCCAATAATAACCAAGGTGAAGGATTCGTTTGGCCATGGCAAGGCCACTAAAATGTCCACCACAAATACCGTCATGGACTTGTTGGATGGTATGGGTAATCTCCACACCGGTGAGACATCGAAGGAGGATGCCATCAAAGCCACGTTTATAAAGGAGTCCCCCCATAACTATATAACGAGAAACACGTTTAAGAAAAGCACGTTTACCAATACTAGTAAGGTCAGAAGGGAGAACAGAGGTTGTAAGGTAGTCATGGAATTGGTGATACCAAGTATCCTGCGAGTTAGCAGACACAGTATTTATCGTACAAACAACCGGGGCTGAATAAGATGGGGCAAAGAGTTGTTGGACCAAGACAAAAATGTCAGAGTCAGTTGATGAGGCTGGAATTTGTGAGGCTAAGCAAGCCATAGTATCCGCAAATTTGTTAGTAGAGCGTGGAATGGTTTGGATAGAATAGTGAGTAAATAAGGCTAGAAGCGAATCCACGTAGTGTTTGTATTTTTGAAGTTCCTCATTTTTGCATTGGTAGATGCCCATAACTTGATTGACTACCAATTGAGAGTCACCAAAAATATTGATAGATTTGATACCTAAGTGCAACACAAAGTGGAGACCCAGAGCAAGGGCCTCGTATTCCACTGTATTATTAGTGCAAGAAAAATCAAGTCAGAATGAAAGAGGCATAGGCTCGGCGTCAAGAGGAACGAGAACAACACCAGCTCCTCCACCGCATTGGCATTTGGATCCATCGAAGAAGAGAGTCATTGGATACGACTCCTCCTTGAGTGAAAGAGTGGCGATGAGTTCGTCGGGGAATGTAAAATTGGTAAATTGTTCTCCAGGTAAAGGGGCTTCCGCAAGTTGGTCTGCGATGGTTTGTCCTTTGATTGATTTCTGGTGGACGAACTCAAGGTCGAGGTCGGCGAGGAGCATGAGCCATCGGGCGATGCATTGGTTTAGATGAGGTTTGGCATACATGTAATGGATGGGGTCCGTGTTGGTGATGATGAAAGTTTTGTGATTCAGAAGGTAGTGTTGGAGCTTGGTAGCCACGAATGATAGGGCTAGGCACAACTTTTCTACATATGTATACCTAGTCTCATAATCCACCAAAGTACGACTTATATAATAAACGTCTTGTTCTCGATTTTCAGAGTCACGATGTGCAAGCATGGCCCCTACAACGTGGTTAGTGGCGGAAAGGTAAAGGTAGAAAGGGCGGTCGTCTTGAGGTGGGATAAGCACGGGTGGCTGCAAGAGATAAGTTTTGAGAGCTTCAAAGGCTTGGTGGCACTCTTCACTCCATTGAAACTCAATGTCCTTTCTAAGGAGGTGATGGAAAGGTTGACAATGATCCGAGAGTCGGGAGATGAAACATCGGATAGATTGTAACTTACCTTGTAAGCTACGCAATTGTTTGAGATTAGTAGGTGGGGGCATTTCTATGATAGCTTTGACTTTAGATGGATCGACCGCAATGCCATGCAAAGAGACGATAAAACCAAGAAGCTTTCAAAAGTAAAGGACACCAAAGACACATTTCTTTGGTCAAGATCGAGATATTCAGAATGGTGATCAAAAGTAATGGTTAAAACATCGAGATGTTCAATGTTTAGACTTGCCAAGAAGATCGTCGACGTAATCTTCAAGGATAGTGTGCATAATGTCATGAAAAATATAGGTCATAGCCCGCTGATAGGTCGCACCAGCATTCTTAAGGCCAAATGGCATTACACGGTAACAGAAGGTTCCCCAAGGAGTTATGAAGGTAGTTTTGTGTTGATCGGCAGGGGCAACCAAAATTTGGTTGTATCCTGAAAAGCCATCCATGAGAGAAAGCATTTCATGACCCGCAGTGAGATCAACAAGTTGATCAATACTTGGGAGGGGGAAGTCATCCTTAGGGCAAGCGAGGTTAAGATCCCGGAAATCCATGCATATCCGAAGTCCCCCCGTCGCTTTAGTGACAGGTACGATGTTAGAAATCCATTGAGGATAGTCAATAGGCAAGATGAAGGAAATAGAAAGAAGTCATTGAAGCTCTTCTTTGACCAAGAGGGCAATGCGTGGATGCATTTTTCTCAGTTTTTGTTTGACTGGTTTGGAATCGGGGTTTAGAGTGATGTTATGGACGGCAATGGTAGGATCAATTCCTGGCATGTCAGCGTAAGACCACGCGAAAGCTTGGTTGCGAGCATGGAGGAAAGTAGTAAAGGTGACTTGTTCTGATGTGTTAAGGGATTGTCCGATCTTCACAATGTGAGGATCCTCCTCCGTGTGGATGTTGATTTCTATAGTAGATTCATTCAGCATGGTTTGGGTTTCAGATGGTAAGGCTCGTTGAATATAAGAATCATCCGCGCCAAGGTAAGTGAGGATGGAGTCGTCATCCTGACACTCAACAACATTAATCAAAGGTGAATCCTCTTCAATCATGTATGGATACAGAAGGGGAAGAGAGGATGGGTCCTCATTATCGCATTGATAAGTGAGAGGACCTATGAAGATAGCATTTATGAAAAAAAAAAGTTAGGAGGGATAGATTCAGGGTCTATAGATTCTGTGGGTGATGATGGCAAAGTGGGTGATGATGGTTTGGTAGGGGTTACATCATCGTCTTCTAGAAGACAACTGACACGAGGTTCCGTCGATGTAAGTGTTTCCGGAAATTTGAGACCACTACGATCATTATGTTTGCATGTGGTGATGGGGATTAGCATATGTCGGCCTTGTTCATAAAGACCAAAACCAAAGCCTTTCCAAGCACAGCGAGTCAAGAAGGTGAGGGCGAAGCGATGATTTGTCAGTATTCAAAATCGGATTGGAAGGGAACCACACCAAGAGGAGGTTCAGGGGCAACGGAAGATGCGTCGACACCCCCATATATTAGGTTAGTGCGGCAGTGAGGTGGTCCGTAGGAGATTACTTCCCCCACACGACGGTCATAGTTAGGATGGGCATGTACCTGTCCGTACTCCTGTGGGGTATGGAAAGAACTAACGTTATATAGGCGATACTCCCCCAGCGTAAGGCGCTGAAAAACATCTACTAAGGGGTCCGCGGTTGGGATGTTAGCTGGGGAAGGGAAGTGGTTTTGTGACAAAGTGGTTTCATCGACCAAGGCGTAGGTGCGATTGAGGTACATGGTTGAGGCATAGTTGAAGAAGATGGTTGGGTTGAATGAACGGGTGTCTTGATTGGTACCAGCACATCATTTGGGCGGTATAACATATTGCAGGTTTTAAAGGGGGGAGGATCAGCTTTTACGGTGTAGGACTTCCCCTCGTACTCAAATTTTATGCATCTATGTAAGGTTGAGGGAACGCATCCCATGGCCCGGATCCAAGGACGGCCCAAAGAATATATTATATTGGAACTCTCCCTCAAGGACATAGAAGAGGTCGGGTAAAGTACGTGGTCCTACCCGAATGTTGAGGATCACGGTGCCTAAGGTAGAGGTAATAGTGTCATTGAATGACCGCAACATGATGGGGTTGGCACACATGTAGCTAGAAGGGATATTCATTTGTTGAAAAGATTTTGAAGAGATGATGTTTAGGCTAGCACCCCCGTCAATCATAACATGATGTACACGAATGTCCCGGACGTAAGATGAGATGAACAGGCGAGGTGGTCGGGATCTTCTGTACCAAAGTCAACAATTTCATCTTCAGAGAAACTGATAAAGCAGCTTGTGGTACAGAGACAGAAGTGGTTGGGGTGGTGGGTTGTTTGGTGAGAGAGGCAACGTGATTGGGTGTTAGAATGGAGGCAACGAAAGGGGTTTCATTAGGTAAGACCTCGATCCTCGAAGAATTTCAATGAGAGGTTGTCAATGAGATTCGAAGTCCGAATGAGATCATATAGTGTCATTTTTACAGGTGATTGGTGAAGTTGTTTGATCATGGCTCGATGGGCAGCTCCATTAGAGACGGGGTAAGCGGGTCCACGAATAACCACTTTGGGTGGTGGTGCAATCGGGATGCTGGACGGAGAAGGAGAGGACGTAGGTGTGCTTACTTTTGCTTTCTCATTATTTTTCTCGCACTCGAGTAGTAAGAACACTAATCATATTAATCTCGTAAACCCGAGATGAGGAAGATGGTTGGGATAAATTATGGTCTTCAAGAGGTGGGGTTGTAATAATGATAGATCGTGGTGAGGCGGGGATAGATGGTATAGGAGAGGGAATCAAGCTAAAGGTCTCTCCCTTCGTAATTTGTCTTTCTTAACCTTTCTATCTAGGAGAGGTGACTCGACGAAGGATGGTTTTTAAAGCTTTGCATCCCTCCACATCATGTCCTGGTGTGTGGTGATAAGCGCAGATTTTAGACTCATCGTAACCTACAGCCGAGGTTTAGACAGGTCATAAGGTCTAAGTGGGGGTAGGGAAATGGTCGCATTCTCTACCAACATGGCAACGATTTTAGCGTAAGATCCTTTGAGTGGGTCAAAATCGGAGGAGGATGAGGGTATTGGTTGCGCGGGTTTTGGTAATGTTTGGGCATGGTTAGTTCATATGGGTGGTGGTTTAACCGAGGGGTGTTGATACGTGTTTTTCACTAAACGTGGTTTCTTTTGTGCAGAAGCTATATTGGATGATGAGGCCACAGATGGTGTGGTATCAGAAAACAACCACGGGGAAATAGGAGTGACCGAAAACAAATCTTTTGATGATGGAATTTGTTTAGGGTTGATAGGTGGACAGGATACGCGGAGTGATAATGTTGATATACCCTTTGATCCCTGTATGGGTGCAGAAGGCGTAGATCGTTTTGAAGAAAACGCAGGAGGTATGATATATTGGTGCAAGGTGGAAGGATGAGGTCCCAATATGGAAGGTAGGTATGACGATGATGGTTTTGATTGTGATAGAGGCACGGGTTGAGTGTATCTCCTAAGTGGCGGGGCGGCTTTATTCTTGGACAAATCTAGTCGCTTAGGCGGGTGTGTTAGACTGGGTATGGGTAAGGTCCCAAGCGTAGGGGAAGATTTGGCTAAGTTAATAGAAGTGGACGAGGCATTTGGTAGAGGTGAGGGGGGTGAAGGTGAGAACATGAGAATTTTAAGCTTCGTAAACACTTAGGGTATATGGTAGAGGTATCGGGATCGGTCATTTGCATTTGAGTAGAATATGGCGTACTCAAACGTTCCCATAGGGCCTGTCTATCTTCCGGAGAATGACAGCCTTCAGGTTTGAATTGTAAATTTGGTACGGAAGAAAGGTGGGTTGTGATTCCAGTCCATCATGGGTGTGATACAGATGAGTAGATGAGGCACTGTATCAATAGATGTTAAGAGGTCAACCGGTCGTTGAAAAGATTTAGGCGATGAAGAACTAATAGGTAAGAGGGCGTGTTTGAGAGGATTCGTCATGGTTAAAGAATTTGGTGATGTTGGTGCAAGAGATTTCTCGTCTAAGGATGTCAAAAGGAGTGGCGTACCTTCCTCTTGTGCAGCAAGAGTGGTAGAAGGAGAAGTTTGGGAAATAGATAGATTAGATAACATCCGCTCGCAGTCTTGTAGGGATGTGGTATAAGAAGACTCATCGATGGGAAGAGAAGTCTAGGCAGTTAACTCCTTTATGGGTAAAGGAATGATTTCACTTTGGTTTGATGGTGGTAAAGGAGGTTCGGGCTCCTGTGTTAGTGAAGAGGCTTGATTCAAAATTTTCTCGATAGAGGCTTTGGGCTGGGTATCAAAGACTGCATGGATCTCATGAACACTCTCCTCGGCTAAGATATCCTGGTTTACGTTGCTGTTGGAAGAGTGATTCGGGAATGGTTTGTTAAAGATTTTCAAATTTCGGTTGGCAGGGGCATTAGGATTATCGAGGGTTATATCCCCTGCGTCAACCATTTCCTGCACTATGTTTTTCAACATCTTGCAGTTCTCATGACTGTGTCCCTTCACGCGGTGGAAGTTACAGAAGTCATTTTCTTTGTACCAGGAAGGTATGGCGCGAGTGGAATCAAACCTGGAATGAGGTTTAACAGACGTAACGTAATGGCTCCTCGCTTTGAGCAATTTTTCCAATATCACACCATATGTTTCTCCCAAGGAGTGTAGTTGATGGGCTCGGCTTTATACTTATAGGTGGTTTTGGTGGAGTATTGACGGCGCTTAAGATTTGACCATCACCGCGTGGACAGCTCCTTTTGATTTAGAAGAAGTGGACGCGTGAGGAGTGGTGGTATTTGGTTTATTGGTAGAATCGGAGTTCGGAAATTGGGGTTTTGTTACGCAACCGTAATTTCTCTTCCTCTAAGGCTCGAATCTCTAGTTTTGAGCCATAGTAAAGGCTTCATCAAATGTACGGAAAGTTTGAATTTGGAGGGTAGGGAGAGATGTGTGCTTAGCGCAAGCCCGCATAAACAGCCTGATAAGTTCACTTTGAGGCAAGGCATATGTAAGTTGGTTGATAAGGTCACGCCATCGTCCGATGAAATCTGTGATAGATTCATCTTCGAATCATGTCGAATGGCATAAAGGTCGGTGATGGATACTTTCTTAAGAATGTTAATGGAGAAGTGATCCAAGAAAGATTGGGCTATTTGGTTAAAAGAGAAGATTGAGTGCTTGGGTTAAAGCACCGTACCACTCAAGCGTCTGATAAGGACATGGGAAAGGTGCGAGTAACAAGGCATCATCATGGGAAATCAAATAACAAGCATGTCTAAATGATCGCAAGTGTTATTGAGGATCCTCTTTACTATTAAAATGAGTAAATTTCGGCAACTCCCATTGAGGAGGATATGAGTGAAGGGGAACAATGGGTGAATGGGCTCCCACAAACTTGCTCGTATGTCAAGGCGCTACGACTTCCCGACACGAAGCCTCTAGATTTTGCATTTTGTCCATCATTTGTTTGATGAAATCTGTGGTCGGATGAGATGATGGTGCGGTTGTGGCAAACGGAGGCAAATCGGGCCAAGGGCCTCCACTAGAAAATGGTGGGGTTAAGTGTTGACAAGGTATGGAGGATGAATATGTTGAGGCGACGACGAATAGGGATGTCCCATATAAGGTGTTGAGGTTACTGGATACGTGTATGGGAATGAAAAGGTAGGCGGAGCTTGAGAAGGAAAGCTCGTGTGGATAGGTGGCAGAGAGCAAGTCATGAATGGAGTAGTCTGCAAGAGAGATGAGGTAGGGGCAGTTGGTGGTAATGATATGTGGGGTCCAAGATTAGCCAAAGAAAAGCCAATCTGAGTCGTATGAACCTCTGAAGCTGTCAGATTGGGAGATGGGGCTAAAGGTGCCGGAAGCAAGGCGGTGTTATCAGGCGGAGTGGGGGCTAAATGAGCAGCTATACTAATAGGCATGCCAACAAAGAGCTGACCATCAGGCGTACGGTCAGGGGCATGAGACAAATAGTATTGTATAGCGCTAGGATTAGCATCCAGAAATTTGGCAAAGTCCTTGTCTCCTATAGGAATTTGGGGGATCTCACTGGTGTCTGTAGGATTCCCCACAGAATGTGAAGGGGGTGATTCAGGCAAAGAAATAGAGAAAGCATGTGAAACCATGGCAGCGGCTTGCTTTCAAGTGATAACAACCATGGACAGGAGTTCACAGTAGGGTTTCAATCACGAATAGAAATAAACTCGATCGGTAAAATTGGTAGGTCTTTGGTTTGTCGTGGAAAAGAAAAGAGAGTAACCGATGTCGGTTACACTATAGCCGACGTCGGTCAGGTAACTGATGTCGGTGTAAGAAGTCTGGGCTAACAAGATATAAAAAGGCTGCTAATTTGATTTTTAACAACGTTTAGTATACGTGTCCAATTATTGATCACATAAGACAGAGTATGAGAAAGAAAACAAAACTAAAAACAAGCAAGATGCACACACAAATCCAGAGATTAACCCTAGGGTTAATTTTTAATTATCCCGGGCTTATGCCTTTAGACGTAGAATGATGTCGAATCCTAAACAAGAGACTTAGGGGAAATGTCAAGTTGTTTTGGCTTATAAGGTTACCTCAATCAAGGAGGAGGAACACCGCGGAAAAAAGGGGGATGTCGATCTGTTGTGTTAATTGTGAAGTGATTCGGTATGTGTTGTGCGGTGAATGTAAGATTAATTTCCTGTCAATACCGTGGATATCACCCCCATGTGTACGAATTGCTACTTAATCTACGTTGACTAGAATTGAAAAACAACAAGGTGAATGTAATGCACGTGTTTTAAACCCAAATCGAAAATTATGTTCGATGAAGCAAGAGAGATGACTTTCACTAATGTGAAACTAGGAAAGCAAGACAAATTCTTTATGAAATATATAACAAAAGCAAAGAATAACAAGTATGCTTCCTAAAATGAAAATAAGCAAGAGAAACAAACCCAAGATGGGTCCCACCGGTGTGCCAAAATGTTTCACTCTGAATGTTTCGTTCCTTTTAGAAACAGATAAGGGTTGGGGCTAGGAGGAATACCCGTAGAATGTCGAGATGATGTGTGCATCTTGTAGAGAAAGATCAAGCTGACTACGAAGAACTCCTTTTTGTCTTGGAAGCACTACACCAAATAAGAACACAAGACCACAAGATTTTAATTAGACAATAAATGAGGAAATCGCTTGGGCCTGTGAAATATAAAACTTCCTTTCGAAGGTGGTCATTTTCCTGCTAATATGAATTAACACAAAAGTCTCAGTAAAATATCAATTAAGTTGCTTTGTTGAACCGGGTAGGGGAAAGGCTGGTTATTCTCGATTTTGATCGGAGGAACCGATGCCGTTCTCGATAACCGATACCGGTGGGTTCTAGGATCCGTAGGTTGGTCGCTATGGTGTTTGTAAGGCTGGTTTATGGATGATATTAGGAAATGAGATGATGAGAGGTAAAAGAATGATGCTTAGATGCAATGACACATTGGGTAGTGGATTCAAACGGATTTAGGAGGACTGTGATTCAAAGAGCATAAGAAATGTTATAACAGAGGACATGCGAGATGTGACTTACTGGTTTTGACAAAGATGCAAGTTGATCTCCTTTGCTGCAAACGCTTCTGGTTTCTTCACTCGTCTCTGCTCGGTCAAGTGAAGATCTGGACTCGTTTTTCGCTCCCAATAATCTCTGTTGATTCAAAAATCATTCGACCCTTGATTTTGGTTTGGGGAGCCCATTTGCACGGAGCCGATGGTGGTTACGTAACCGACGCCGATCGAGTAGAACCGCATTAGTAAGGAAAAAGTAGGCTATTTTTAGTAAAATAGCCCACCTTCCCTGCTTTCTCCCGAGAGATCATTGCGGGCTTGGTCAAGTGGCTGAAGGTCGGTTTTGGGTGCGAGTAAGGAGGCATTAGTTATGGATGTGAGTCTAGACCAAGTCATAGGTCTTAATTAGGTTAGTTTAGGGTTAGGGCTAGGTCATGATGAGGTGGTAAAATGAGGTGGCAGGTAAGGTGATGTGGATTTATCAATTACAAGGTAATTAATAAATATGGTGTAAGGCTTAGGTGATGAGGTTAAGTTGCGAGATGAGATGCGGGTCACAAGGGGTCGTAAGACACAAATTTGGTGTCTACTGATGGTAAAGGGCGACAACATAAGGTATTGACATGAAGAAATTCCCGCCTTGGTGAAGGTAAAGGGCCCATGACATAAGGTGTCGATATGAATAAATTTGTGCCTTAATGTAGGTAAAGGGTACACGACATAAGGTGTCGACATGAAGAAATTCATGCCTTGGTGCGGAGTAAAGGGCTCACGACATAAACCGTCGATAATAAGAAATTCACGCCTTAGCACGTAAATGGCAAATGACATAAGGTGTCGACATGAAGAAATCTCGCGCCTTGGCATAGGTAAAGGGTGCGCATAAGGTGTCAACATGAAGAAATTCACACCTTGGCATAGGTAAGGGTGCACGACATAAGGTGTCAACATGAAGAAATTAGCGCCTTGGTGTAGGTAAAGGGCACACGACAAAAGGTGTCAACATGAAGAAATTTGCGCCTTATCACAGTAAAGAACGCATGACATAAGTTTATCAACATGAAGAAATTTGTGCCTTAGTGCAGGGTAAAGGGCAAATGACATAAGGTGTTGACATGAAGAAATTCACTCCTTAGCACATGTAAAGGGCACACGACATAAGGTTTCGACATGAACAAGTTTGCACCTCTGCGTAGGTAAAGAGGGCATGACATAAGGTGTCGACATGAAGAAATTCACACCTTGGTGTAGGTAAAGGGTGCATGAGATAAGGTGTCGACATTAAGAAATTCATACCTTGGCGTAGGTATAGGGCGCATGACAAAAGTTGTTAACATGAATAAATTTGTGCTTTAGCACGTAAGGGGCACACGACATAAGTTGTCGACATGAAGAATTTCACGCCTTGCGCAGTAAAGTGCGCATGACATAAGGTGTCGACATGAAAAAAATTCATTCCTTGGCACAAGTAAATGGCGCACGACATAAGGTGTCGACATGAAGAAATTCGCACCTTAAGCGCAGTAAAGGGCACACTACATAAGGTGTCGACATGACATAAGGTGTCAACATGAAGAAATTCACACCTTGAGTGCAGTAAAGGGCGTATGACATAAAGAGTCGACATGAAGAAATTAGCAACTTTGCGCAGGTAAAGGGCGCACGAGATAAAGAGTCAACATGAAAAAATTTACACCTTGGCACGAGATAAAGGGTGTATGATATAAGGTGTCAACATGAAGAAATTCACACCTTGATGCAGTAAAGTGTGCACAACATAAGGTGTCGACATTAGGAAATTCACGCCTTGGCGCAGGTAAGGGGCACATGAGATAAGGTGTCAACATGAAGAAATTCATGCCTTAGTGCAGCTAAGAGGCACACGAAGTAAGGTGCCGACATGAAGAAATCTCGTGCCTTAGCGAAGGTAAGGGCGCACGACATAAGCTTTGGACATGAAGAAATTCGCAACTTAGCGCGAGTAAGGGCCGCACGACATAAGGTGTTGACACGAAGAAATTTTTCTTTGGTGCGTAAAAGGCGCACGATATAAGTTGTCGACATGAGGAAATTCATGCCTTGGCATAGGTAAAGGGTGCATGACATAAGGTTTCAACATGAATAAAATCACGCCTTAGCGCGAGTAAGGGGCGCCACGACATAAGGTGTCGACATGAAGATATTTGTGCCCAGTGCGAGTAAAGGGCGTAGGACAAAAGGTGTCGATATGAAGAAATTCACGTGTTGGCGAAGGTAAAGGGTGCATGAAATAAGGTGTAAACATGAAGAAATTCATGCCTTGGTGCGAGTAAAGGGTGTACGACATAAGATATTGACATGAAAAAATTCGTGCATTAGCGCAGGTAAAGGGCGAAAGACATAAGGTGTCGACATGAAGAAATTTGTGGCTTAGCACGGGTAAAGGGTGCCACGACAAAAGGTGTCGACATGAAGAAGTTCATGCCTTGGCGCGCAGTAAAGGGCGCACAACATAAGGTGTCGACATGAATAAATTCACACCTTGGTGAAGGTAAAGGGTGCACGACATAAGGTGTCGACATGAACAAATTCACGCCTTGGCGAAGGTAAAGGGCACATGAAATAAGGTGTCGACATGAAGAATTTCACGACTTGGCACAGGTAAAGGGCACACGACATAAGGTGTCGACATGAACAAATTCATGCCTTGCCGCAGGTAAAGGGCGCATGACATAAGGTGTCGACATGAAGAAATTCGCGCCTTGGAATAGGTAAAGGGCGCATGACATAAGGTGTCGACATGAATAAATTCGTGCCTTGGCGTAGGTAAAGGACACACGACATAAGGTGTCAACATGAATAAGTTTGCACCTTGGCACAGGTAAGGGGCACACGACATAAAGTGTTGACATGAAGAAATTTGTGCCTTACGGGCACGGAGGTAATGGCGAACGACGTAAGGTGTCGACATGAAGAAATTTGTGCCTTAGCACGTAAAGGGCACACGACATAAGGTGTCAACATGAAGAAATTCGTGTCTTGGCACGCAGTAAAGGGCGCATGAAATAATGTGTCAACATGAAGAAATTCATGCCTTAGCACAGGTATAGTGTGCACGATATAAGGTTACGACATGAAGAAATTCCACAACTCACTTAGCGCGAGTAAAAGGTGCACAACTTAAGGTGTTGACATGAAGAAATTCACGCCTTGGCACACCTAAAGGGCGCATGACATAAGATGTCAACATGAAGAAATTCGTGCCTCGGCGCATGTAAATGGCGCGGGACATAAGATGTCGACATGAAGAAATTTATGGCTTAGTGAAGGTAAAGGGCACACGACATAAGGTGTCGACATGAAGAAAATCATGCCTTGGCATAGGTAAAGGGCGCACGACATAAGCTGTCGACATGAAGAAATTTATGCCTTAGCACAGGTAAAGGGCGCACGACATAAGGTGTCGACATGAGGAAATTCACGCCTTGACGCAGCTAAGGGGAGCACGACATAAGGTGTCGATATGAAGAAATTTGCTTTTGGTGTAGGTAAAGGAGCACGGCATAACGTGTAGACATGAAGAAATTTGTTCCTTAATGCGAGTAAAGGGCGCATGACATAAGGTGTCGACATGAAGAAATTCACGCCCTGGTGCAGGTAAAGGGCGCATGACATAAACCGTCAATAATAAGAAATTCACGCCTTGGTGTAGCTAAAGTGCGCACAACATAAACTGTTGATAATACGAAATTCACGCCTTGGCACAGTAAAGGGCGCATGACATAAGGTGTCGACATGAAGAAATTCGTGCCTTGGCATAGGTAAAGGGTGCACGACATAAGGTGTCGACATGAAGAAATTCACACCTTGGCATAGGTAAAGGCGCACGACATAAGGTGTCAACATGAAGAAATTCACGCCTTGGTGTAGGTAAAGGGCGCACGACATAAGGTGTCGACATGAAGAAATTTGCGCCAGCGCGAGTAAAGGCGCATGACATAAAGTTTCACATCAACATGAAGAAATTTGTGCCGTAGTGGAGGTAAAGGGTGCATTGAATAAGGTGTTGACATGAAGAAAGTCACTCCTTAGTGCATGTAAAGGGCGCACAACATAAGGTGTCGACATGAACAAATTTTAAGCCTCTGCGTAGGTAAAGGTCGCATGACATAAGGTGTCGACATGAATAAATTCCGCACCTTGGCGTAGGTAAAGGGCGCATGAGATAAGGTGACGACATGAAGAAATTCATACCTTAGGCGCAGTAAAGGGAACACGACATAAGGTGTCAACATGAATAAATTCACGCTTTGGCAGCACGAGTAAGGGTCACACGACATAAGGTGTCGACCAAGAATTTCATCCTTGCCACAGTAAAGTGCACATGACATAAGGTGTTGACATGAAAAAATTTGTGCCTTGGCATAGGTAAATGTCACACGAAATAAGGTGTCGACATGAAGAAAATCACACCTTGGCACGAGTAAAGGGCGCATGACATAAAGAGTCAACATGAAGAAATTAGCACCTTTACGCGAGTAAAGGGCGCACGAGATAAGTAGTCGACATGAAAAAATTTACACCTTAGGCGTGGATAAAGGGTGCATGATATAAGGTGTCAACATGAAAAAATTCGCACCTTGATGCAGGTAAAGTGTGCACAACATAAGGTGTCGACATTAGGAAATTCACGCCTTGGCGCAGGTAAGCGGCCCACGACATAAGGTGTCAACATGAAGAAATTCTTGCCTCTGCGCAACTAAGGGGCGCACGAAGTAAGGTGTCAACATGAAGAAATTTTTCCTTGGTGAAGGTAAGGGGCACACGACATAAGGTTTCGACATGAAGAAATTTGTGCCTTAGCATAGGTAAGGGGCGCACGACATAAGGTGTCGACATGAAGAAATTCTGCCTTGCACGGTAAGGGTGCATGACATAAGGTGTCGACATGAAGATATTCACGGCTTTGTGAATGTAAAGGGCGCACGACATAAGGTGTCGACATGAAGAAATTCGTGCCTAGGCGCGAGTAAAGGGCACACGAAATAAGGTGTCGACATGAAGAAATTTGTGCCATGACATAGGTAAAGGCCGCACAACATACAATGTCGACATGAAGAAATTTACACCTTGGCTTAGGTAAAGGGCGCACGACATAAGATGTCAACATGAAGAAATTCACACCTTGGTGCAGGTAAAGGGTGCACGACATAAGGTGTCAACATGAAGAAATTCATGCCTTGGCACAGGTAAAGGGTGCATGACATATGGTGTCAACATGAAGAAATTCACGCCTTTGTGCAGGTAAAGGGTGCAAGACATAAGGTGTCAACATGAAGAAATTCATGCCTTGGCGTGAGGTAAAGGGCACATGACATAAAGGTGTCGACATGAATTTTTTTTTCCTTAGTGCGATTAAAGGCGCATGACATAAAGTGTTGACATGAGGAAATTCATGCCTTGCATAGGTAAAGGGTGCATGACATAAGGTTTCGACATGAAGAAATTCATGCCTTGTACAGTTAGGGGTGCCACGACATAAGGTGTCGACATGAAGAAATTTTTCCCGAGTGCGAGTAAAGGGCGTAGGACATAAGGTGTCGACATGAAGAAATTCACGTCTTGGCGAAGGTAAAGGGTGCATGACATAAGGTTTAGACATGAAGAAATTCCCACCTTGGTGCGGAGTAAAGGCACACGACATAAGATGTTGACATAAACAAATTCATGCATTGGCGTAGGTAAAGGCGCACGAAATAAGGTGTTGACATGGAGAAATTTGCGCCTTAGCACGAGTAAAGGGCGCACGAAAAAAGGTGTCGACATGAAGAAGTTCATGCCTCGCGTAGGTAAAGTTCGCATGACATAAGGTGTCGACATGAATAAATTCACACCTTGGTGAAGGTAAAGGGTGCACGACATAAAGGTGTCGACATGAACAAATTCATGCCTTGGTGCAGGTAAAGGGCGCACGAAATAAGGTGTCGACATGAAGAAATTCACAACTTGGCACAGGTAAAGGGCACACGACATAAGGTGTCGACATGAACAAATTCATGCCTTGGTGCAAGTAAAGGGCGCACGACATAAGGTGTCGACATGAAGAAATCGCACCTTGGAATAGGTAAAGGGTGCATGACATAAGGTGTCGACATGAAGAAATTCGTGCCTTGGTGCAGGTAAAGGGCACACAACATAAGGTGTCGACATGAAGAAATTCACGCCTTGGTGCAGGTAAAGGGCACACGACATAAGGTGTCGACATGAAGAAATTTGTGCCTTATGTAGGTAAAGGGTGCATGACGTAAGGTGTCGACATGAAGAAATTCACGCTTTAGGCGTAGGTAAAGGCGGATGACATAAGGTGTCAACATGAATAAATTCATGCCTTGGTGCACGTAAAGGAAGCATGACATAAGGTGTCGACATGAATAAATTCGCGCCTTGGCGCAGGTAAAGGGTGCACGACATAAACTGTCAACATGAAGACATTTGTGCCTTAGTGTGGGTAAAGGGCACATGACATAAGGTGTTGACATGAAGAAACTCACGCCTTAGCGTAGGTAAAGGGTGCACGATATAAGGTGTCGACATGAACAAATTCACACCTTGGCGTAGGTAGAGGGCGCACGACATAAGGTGTCGACATGAAGAAATTTGTGCCTTAATGTAGGTAAAGGGCGCATGACATAAGGTGTTGACATGAAGAAATTCACGCCTTGGTGCAGGTAAAGGTTGCATGACATAAGGTTTTGATAATAAGAAATTCACGCCTTGGCACAGGTAAAGGGTGCATGACATAAGGTGTCGACATGAAGAAATTCATGCCTTGACATAGGTAAAGGGTGCACGACATAAGGTCTCGACATGAAGAAATTTGCTGCTTGGTGCAGGTAAAGGGCACACGACATAAGGTGTCGACATGAAGAAAATCATGCCTTAGCACGGAGTAAAGGGCACACGATATAAGTTGTCGACATGAAGAAATTTATGCCTTAGCACGAGTAAAGGGTGCACGACATAAGGTGGTGACATGAAGAAATTCACGACTTGACGCAGGTAAGGGGCCACCCACATAAGGTGTCAACATGAATAAATTTGTGCCGTGGTGTAGGTAAAGGGCGCACGGCATAAGGTGTAGACATGAAGAAATTTGTGCCTTAATGCAGTAAAGGGTGCACAACATAAGGTGTCGACATGAAGAAATTCACGCCTGGTGCGAGTAAAGGGCGCATGACATGAATTGTCGATAATAAGAAATTCACGGCTTCAAGCAGGTAAAGGGCGCATGACATAAGGTGTCGACATGAAGAAATTTGTGCCTTGGCATAGGTAAAGGGCGCACGACATAAGGTGTCGACATGAAGAAATTCACACCTTGGCGTAGGTAAAGGGTGCACGACATAAGGTGTCAACATGAAGAAATTCATGCCTTGGTGTAGGTAAAGGGCGCACGACATAAGGTGTCGACATGAAGAAATTTGCGCCTTGGCGCAAGTAAAGGGCGCACGACATAAGTTGTCAACATGAAGAAATTTGTGCCCTGAAAGTAGTGCGAGTAAAGGCGCATTGAATAAGGTGTTGACATGAAGAAATTCACTCCTTAGCGCATGTAAACGGCACATGACATAAGGTTTCGACATGAACAAATTTGCGCCTCTGTGTAGGTAAAGGGCACAAGACATAAGGTGTCGACATGAAGAAATTTGTGCCTTGGTTTAGGTAAAGGGCGCATGAGATAAGGTGTCGACATGAAGAAATTCATACCTTATCGCAGAGTAAAGGGGCACACGACATAAGGTGTCCAGATGAATAAATTTGTGCTTTCGCACGGAGTAAGGGGCACCACGACATAAGGTGTCGACATGAAGAATTTCGCACCTTGCCACAGTAAAGTGCGCCGCGACATAAGGTGTTGACATGAAAAAATTTGTGCCTTGCACAAGGTAAATGGCGCACGACATAAGGTGTCCACATGAAGAAATTCACACCTTGGCATAGGTAAAAGGCACACGACTTAAGGTGTCAACTGAAGAAATTCACACCTTGGCATAGGTAAAGGGTGCATGACATAAAGAGTCGACATGAAGAAATTAGCACCTTTGCGCAGTAAAGGGCGCACGAGATAAGGAGTCGAATTGATGAAATTTACACCTTAAGCGCAGAGATAAAGGGTGCATGATATAAGGTGTCAACATGAAGAAATTTTTACCTTGATGCGAGTAAAGTGTGCACAACATAAGGTGTCGACATTAGGAAATTCACGCCTTATGCGCGAGTAAGGACCCACGACATAAGGTGTCAACATGAAGAAATTCATGCCTCTGCACGACTAAGGGGCGCCACGAAGTAAGGTGTCGACATGAAGAAATTCGCGCCTTAGCGAAGGTAAGGCGCGCACGACATAAGGTTTCGACATGAAGAAAATCACGCCTTAGCAAAGAGTAAAGGGCGCCACGACATAAGGTGTCGACATCGAAATTCTGCCTTGCTTGCACAGTAAAGGGGTGCATTACATAAGGTGTCGACATGAAGATATTCACGACTTTGTGAATGTAAAGGGCACACGACATAAGGTGTCGAAATGAAGAAATCGTACCTAGGCGCAGAGTAAAGGGCACACGAAATAAGGAGTCGACATGAAGAAATTTGCGCCATGGCACGTAAAGGGCGCAGGACATACAATGTCAACATGAATAAATTTGCACCTTGGCGCGAGAAAAAGGGCACACGACATAAGATTTCAACATGAAGAAATTCACACCTTGGTTCGAGTAAAGGGCGCCACGACATAAGGTGTCAACATGAAGAAATTCATGCCTTGCACGAGATAAAGGGCACATAACATATGGTGTCAACATGAAGAAATTCATGCCTTTGTGCGAGTAAAGGGTGCACAACATAAGGTGTCAACATGAAGAAATTGAGTCCTTAGGCGTAGGTAAAGGGCACATGACATAAGGTTTCGACATGAAGAATTTTTCCTTGGTGCAAGTAAAAGGCGCATGACATAAGGTGTCGACATGAGAAAACTCATGCCTTGCACGTAAAGGGTGCATGACATAAGGTTTCGACATGAAGAAATTCACGCCTTAGGCATAGGTAAGGGGCACATGACATAAGGTGTCGACATGAAGAAATTTGTGCTTGAGTGCGGAGTAAAGGGCGTAGGACATAAGGTGTCGACATGAAGAAATTCACCTCTTAGCGAAGGTAAAGGGTGCATGACATAAGGTGTAAACATGAAGAAATTCGCACCTTAGTGCGAGTAAAGGGCACACGACATAAGATGTTGACATGAACAAATTCATGCATTATCGTAGGTAAAGGGCGCCACGACATAAGGTGTCGACATGAAGAAATTTGCGCCTTAGCACATGTAAAGGGCGCACGACAAAAGGTGTGAACATGAAGAAGTTCATGCGATGGCACAGTAAAGGGCGCCACGACATAAGGTGTCGACATGAATAAATTCACACCTTGGTGAAGGTAAATGGTGCCACGACATAAGGTGTCGACATGAACAAATTCATGCCTTAAAAGCAGTAAAGGGCGCATGAAATAAGGTGTCGACATGAAGAAACTCGTTACTTTTCATAGGTAAAGGGCACACGACATAAGGTGTGGACATGAACAAATTCATGCCTTAAGCGCGAGTAAAGGGCGCCGCGACATAAGGTTTCGACATGAAGAAATTCACGCCTTGGCACAGTAAAGGGCGCATGACATAAGATGTCAACATGAAGAAATTCGTGCCTTAGCGCATGTAAATGGCACAGGACATAACGTGTCGACATGAAGAAATTTGTTCGCTTGAGTGCGGGTAAAGGGCACACGACATAAGGTGTCAACATGAAGAAAATCATGCCTTGGCACATGTAAAGGGTGCATGACATAAGCTATTGACATGAAGAAATTTATGCCTTAAGCACAGCTAAAGTACGCACGACATAAGGTGTCGACATGAAGAAATTGATGCCTTGACGCAGCTACTAAAGGCGCACGACATAAGGTGTTGACATGAAAAAAAATTTGCACCTTGGTGTAGGTAAAGGGTGCACGGCATACGGTGTAGACATGAAGAAATTTGTACCTTAATGCAGGTAAAGGGTGCACGACATAACGTGTCGACATGAATAAATTCACGCCTTAGATGCGGTAAGGGGTGCACGACATAAACCTGTCGATAAAAATAAATTCACGCCTTACTTGCACAGTAAAGGGCGCATGACATAAGGTGTCAACATGAAGAAATTTGTGCCTTGGTATAGGTAAAGGGTGCATGACATAAGGTGTCGACATGAAGAAATTCACACCTTGGTGTAGGTAAAGGGCGCACGACTTAAGGTGTCAACATGAAGAAATTCGCGCCTTGGTTTAGGTAAAGGGCGCACGACATAAGGTGTCGACATGTAGAAATTTGTGCCTTAGTGCAGGTAAAGGGCGCATTGAATAAGGTGTTGATATGAAGAAATTCACTCCTTAGCGCATGTAAAGGGCGTATGACATAAGGTGTTGACATGAACAAATTTGCACCTCTGCGTAGGTAAAGTGCGCATGACATAAGGTGTCGACATGAAGAAATTCGCGCCTTGGCGTAGGTAAAGAGCGCATGAGTTAAGGTGTCGACATGAAGAAATTCATACCTTAGCGTAGGTAAAGGGCACACGACATAAGGTGTCAACATGAATAAATTCTGCACGCTTTAGCGCAGTAAGGGCACACAACATAAGGTGTCGACATGAAGAATTTCTTGCCTTGCCACGAAAGTAAAGTCGCCACGACATAAGGTGTTGACATGAAAAAATTTGTGCCTTAGCAATTAAATGATGCATGACATAAGGTGTCGACATGAAGAAATTCTCACCTTAGCAATAGTAAAAGGCACACGACATGAAGAAATTATCACCTTTACGCAGTAAAGGGCGCACGCAGATAAGGAGTCGACATGAAGAAATTTAAACCTTAAGCGCGATAAAGGGTGCATGATATAAGGTGTCAACATGAAGAAATTTACACCTTGATGCAGGTAAAGTGTGCACAAAATAAGGTGTCGACATTAGGAAATTCACGCCTTGGCGCGGAGTAAAGGGCCACGACATAAGGTGTCAACATGAAGAATTCGTGCCTCTGCGTAGCTAAGGGCTGCACAAAGTAAGGTGTCGACATGAAGAAATTCGCGCCTTAGCGAAGGTAAGGGCGCACGACATAAGGTTTTGACATGAAGAAATTCACGCCTCAACACGGGTAAGGGGCGCATGACATAAGGTGTCGACATGAAGAAATTCCTACCTTAGCACGGGTAAGGGGTGCACGACATAAGGTGTCGACATGAGAATATTCACAAATGCGAATGTAAAGGGCACATGACATAAGTTGTCGACATGAAGAAATCTGCGCTAGGCACGAGTAAAGGGCACGAAATAAGGTTTCGACATGAAGAAATTTACGTTAGGCGCGAGGAGTAAAGGGTGCACGACATAACATGTCAACATGAAGAAATTCACGCCTTAGTGCGCAGTAAAGGCGCCACGACATAAGGTGTCAACATGAATAAATTCATGCCTTAGCACGGATAAAGGGCACATGACATATGGTGTCGACATGAAGAAATTCACGCATTTATGCAGGTCACAGTGCACGACATAAGTTATCAACATGAAGAAATTCATGCCTTAGCGTAGGTAAAGGGTACATGACATAAGGTGTCGACATGAAGAAATTTTTTCCTTGGTGCGGAGTAAAAGACACACGACATAAGGTGTTGACATGAGGAAATTCATGCCTTAGCACAGTAAAGGGTGCATGACATAAGGTTTTGACATGAAGAAATTCACGCCTTGGCGCATGTAATGGGCGCATGACATAAGGTGTCCACATGAAGAAATTTGTGCCTAGTGCAGGTAAAGGGCGTAGGACATAAGGTGTCAACATGAAGAAATTCATGTCTTGGCGAAGGTAAAGGGTGCATGACACAAGGTGTAAACATGAAGAAGTTTGCGCCTTGGTGTAGGTAAAGGGTGCACGACATAAGATGTTGACATGAACCAATTCGTGCATTGCCGTAGGTAAAGGGCGCATGACATAAGGTGTCGACATGAAGAAATTTGCACCTTGGCATAGGTAAAGGGCACACGACAAAAGGTGTCGACATGAAGAAGTTCATGCCTTGGCACAGGTAAAGGGCGCACGACATAAGGTGTCGACATGAATAAATTCACACCTTGGTTAAGGTAAAGGGTGCACGACATAAGGTGTTGACATGAAAAAATTCATGCCTTAGCGCGCAGGTAAAGGGCTGCACGAAATAAGGTGTTGACATGAAGAAATTCGTGACTTAGCAACGGTAAAGGGCACACGACATAAGGTGTGGACATGAACAAATTCATGCCTTAAGCGCAGTAAACGGTGCGCACGACATAAGGTTTCGACATGAAGAAATTCATGCCTTAGCACGAGTAAAGGGCGCATGACATAAGATGTCGACATGAAGAAATTCGTGCCTTGGTGCATGTAAATGGCGCGAGGACATAACGTGTCGACATGAAGAAATTTACTTCTTGGTGCGGGTAAAGGGCACACGACATAAGGTGTCGACATGAAGAAAACCATGCCTTGACACGGAGTAAAGGGTGCACGACATAAAATTGTCGACATGAAGAAATTTATGCCTTAGCACGAGGTAAAGGGTGCACGACATAAGGTGTTGACATGAAGAAATTCACACCTTGACGCAGCTAAGGGGTGCATGACATAAGGTGTCAACATGAAGAAATTTGCACCTTGGTGTAGGTAAAGGTGCACGGCATAAGGTGTACACATGAAGAAATTTGTGCCTTAATGTAGGTAAAGGGTGCACGACATAAGGTGTCAACATGAAGAAATTCACACCTTGGTGCGAGTAAAGGGCGCATGACATAAACTCTGCGATAATAAGAAATTCACACCTTCGCTTGCGGGTAAAGTGCGCATGACATAAGGTGTCGACATGAATAAATTCGTGCCTTGGCATTGGTAAAGGGTGCACACATAAGGTGTCGACATGAAGAAATTCACACCTTGGCGTAAGTAAAGGGCGCCACGAAATAAAGTGTCAACATGAAGAAATCGCGCCTTGGTGTAGGTAAAGGCGCACGACATAAGTTGTCGACATGAAGAAATTCTTGCTACTTACAGTAAAGGGCTTACGACATAAGTGTCAACATGAAGAAATTTGGGGCTTAGTGTAGGTAAAGGGCGCATTGAATAAGGTGTTGACATGAAGAAATTCACTCCTTAGCGCATGTAAAGGGCGTACGACATAAGGTGTCGACATGAAAAAATTGCACCTCTGCGTAGGTGAAGGGCGCATGACATAAGGTGTTGACATGAAGAAATTCACGCGTTAGCGTAGGTAAAGGAGTGCATGAGATAAGGTGTCGACATGAAGAAATTCATACCTTAAGCGCGCGAGTAAAGGGCACACGACATAAGGTGTCAACATGAATAAATTTATGCTTTGACACGGTAAGGGGCACACGACATAATGTGTCGACATGAAGAAATTCGCGCCTTACCACGCAAGGTAAAGTGCACACGACATAAGATGTTGACATGAAAAAATTGTGCCTTAGCATAGGTAAATGACGCCGCGACATAAAGTGTCGAAATGAAGAAATTCGCACCTTGGCATAGGTGAAAGGCACATGACTTAAGGTGTCGACATGAAGAAATTCACATCTTGGCGGAAGTAAAGGGTGCATGACATAAAGAGTCGACATGAAGAAATTAGCACCTTTGTGCAGGTGAAGGGCGCATGAGATAAGGAGTCGACATGAATAAATTTACACCTTGGCACGATAAAGGGTGCATGATATAAGGTGTCAACATGAAGAAATTCGCACCTTGATGCGTGGTAAAGTCTGCACAACATAAGGTGTCGACATTAGGAAATTCACGCCTTAGCGCAGTAAGGGCCCACGACATAAGGTGTCAACATGAAGAAATTCGTGCCTCTGCGTAGCTAAGGGCCACACAAAGTAAGGTTTCGACATGAAGAAATTCACGCCTTGGTGAAGGTAAGGGGTGCACACGACATAAGGTTTCGACATGAAGAAATTCTCACCTTAGCATAGGTAAGGGCGCACATACATAAGGTGTCGACATGAAGAAATCTCCTGCCTTAGCGCAGAGGTAAGGAGTGCATGACATAAGGTGTCGACATGAAGATATTCATGGCTTTGCGAATGTAAAGGGCGCATGACATAAGGTGTCGACATGAAGAAATTCACACCTTAGCGCGGAGTAAAGGGTGCATGACATAATATGTCAACATGAAGAAATTTGTGCCTTGGCACATGTAAATGGCGCAGGACATAACGTGTTGACATGAAGAAATTTGCGGCTTAGTGCGGTGCAGTAAAGGAGCACACCTAAATAAGGTGTCGACATGAAGAAAATCATGCCTTAGCACGAGTAAAGGGCGCATGACATAAAGTGTCGACATGAAGAAATTTATGCCTTAGCACAGGTAAAGGGTGCATGACATAAGGTGTCAACATGAAGAAATTCACGCCTTGACGTAGCTAAGGGGCGCACGACATAAGGTGTCAACATGAAGAAATTTGTACCTTGGTGTAGGTAAAGGGCGCACGGCATAAGGTGTAGACATGAAGAAATTTGTGCCTTAATGCAGGTAAAGAATGCACGACATAAGGTGTCGACATGAAGAAATTCACGCCGTGGTACAGGTAAAGGTCGCACGACTTAAAATGTCGATAATAAGAAATTCACGCCTTAGCATTGTAAAGGGTGCATGTCATAAGGTGTTGACATGAAGAAATTTGTGCCTTGGCATAGGTAAAGGGCACACGACATAAGGTGTTGACATGAATAAATTTATGCCTTAGCGCGAGTAAAGGCGCACGACATAAGGTCAACAACATGAAGAAATTTGTGCCTTAGTGCGGTAAAGGGTGAATTGAATAAGGTGTTGACATGAAGAAATTCACTCCTTAGCACATGTAAAGGGTGCACGACATAAGGTGTCGACATGAACAAATTTGCGCCTCTGCGTAGGTAAATGGCGCATGACATAAGGTGTCAACATGAAGAAATTCGCGCCTTGGCGTAGGTAAAGGGCACATGACATAAGGTGTCGACATGAAGAAATTCATACCTTGGTGCAGCTAAAGGGCACACGACATAAGCTATCAACATGAATAAATTTGCGCTTTAGCAGTAAGGGGCACACGACATAAGGTGTCGACATGAAAAATTCGTGCCTTGCACACAGTAAAGTGCGCACTACATAAGGTGTTGACATGAAAATTTTTGCCTTAGCGCACGCAATAAATGATGCACGACATAAAGTGTCGACATGAAGAAATCGTACCTTGGCACATGACTTAAGGTGTAGACATGAAGAAATTCACACCTTGAAGCGCAGGTAAAGGGCGCATGACATAAAGAGTCGACATGAAGAAATTAGCACCTTTGCACGTAAAGGGCGCATGAGATAAGGAGTCGACATGAAGAAATTTACACCTTGTCATGCAGATAAAGGGTGCATGATATAAGGTGTTAACATGAAGAAATTCGCACCTTGATGTAGGTAAAGTGTGCACAACATAAGGTGTCAACATTAGGAAATTCATGCCTTAAGCGCGGAGTAAGGGGCCCACGATATAAGGTGTCAACATGAAGAAATTCGTGCCTCTGCTGCAGGTAAGGGCCGCACAAAGTAAGGTGTCCACATGAAGAAATCGCGCCTTGGAAAAGGTAAGGGGGTGCACGACATAAGGTTTCAACATGAAGAAATTGCGCCTTAGCCTTACAGTAAGGGGTGCTTGACATAAGGTGTCGACATGAAGAAATTCACCTTGGCATAGGTAAAGGGTGCATGACATAAGGTGTCGACATGAAGATATTCACGTCTTTGCGAATGTAAAGGGCGCATGACATAAGGTGTCAACATGAAGAAATTCGTGCCTAGGCACAGTAAAGGGCACACAAAATAAGGTGTCAACATGAATAAATTTGTGCCATCGCACGTAAAGGGCGCATGACATAAAGTGTCGACATGAAGAAATTTTCACCTTGGCACAGGTAAAGGGTGCGTGACATAAGATGTCAACATGAAGAAATTCACGCCTTGGTGCAGGTAAAGGGCGCACGACATAAGGTGTCAACATGAAGAAATTCACGCCTTGGCACAGGTAAAGGGTGCATGACATAAGGTGTCGACATGAAGAAATTCATGCCTTGGTGCAGGTAAAGGGTGCACGACATAAGGTGTCAACATGAAGAAATTCATGCCTTGGCACAGGTAAAGGGCACATGACATAAGGTGTCGACATGAAGAAATTTTTCCTTGGTGTAGGTAAAATGCGCACGACATAAGGTGTCGACATACATGACGAAATTCATGCCTTAGGCACAGTAAAGGGTGCATCACATATGGTGTCGACATGAAGAAATTCACGCCTTAAGCGCGGAGTAAGGGGTGCACGACATAAGGTGTCGACATGAAGAAATTTATCCCTAGTGCGAGTAAAGGGCGTAGGACATAAGGTGTCAACATGAAGAAATTCACATCTTGCGAAGGTAAAGGGTGCATGACCTAAGGTGTAAACATGAAGAAATTCATGCCTTGGTGCGAGTAAAGGGCGCCACGACATAAGATGTTGACATGAACAAATTCGTGCATTAGCACGAGTAAAGGGCACCACGACATAAGATGTCGACATGAAGAAATTTGCACCTTAGCACAGGTAAAGGGCGCACGATAAAAGGTGTCGAAATGAAGAAGTTCATGCCTTGGCGCAAGTAAAGGGCACACGACATAAGGTGTTGAAATGAATAAATTCACACCTTGGTGAAGGTAAAGGGTGCACGACATAAGGTGTCGACATGAACAAATTCATGGCTTAAGCGCAAGTAAAGGGCACACGAAATAAGGTGTCGATATGAAGAAATTCATGACTTGGCACGCAGTAAAGGGCACACAACGGCGTAAGGTGTCGACATGAACAAATTCATGCCTTAGCACAGAGTAAAGGGCACACGACATAAGGTGTCGACATGAATAAATTCGCAGCTTGGAATAGGTAAAGGGCGCATGACATAAGGTGTCGACATGAAGAAATTCAGGCCTTAGTACAGGTAAAGGGTACCACGACATAAGGTGTCAACATGAAAAATTCATGCCTTGGTGCACGTAAAGGGCACACAACATAAGGTGTCGACATGAAGAAATTCACGCCTTGAAGTACAGTTAAAGGGCACACGACATAACATGTCGACATGAAGAAATTTACACCTTATGTAGGTAAAGGGTGCATGACGTAAGGTGTCGACATTAAGAAATTCATGCTTTGGTGTAGGTTAAGGGCGCACGACATAAGGTGTCAACATTAAGAAATTCGTGCCTTGGTCCAGTAAAGGGCACACGACATAAGGTGTCGACATGAAGAAATTCATGCCTTAGCACGAGTAAAGGGCGCCACGACATAAAGTGTCAACATGAAGAAATTTGTGCCTTAGTGCGGGTAAAGGGCACATAACATAAGGTGTTGACATGAAGAAACTCACACCTTAGCGTAGGTAAAGGGCGCACGACATAAGGTGTCGACATGAAGAAATTCGTACCTTGGCGTAGGTAAAGGGCGCACGACATAAGGTGTCGACATGAAGAAATTTGTGCCTTAATGTAGGTAAAGGGCGCATGACATAATGTGTCAACATGAAGAAATTCATGCCTTGGCATAGGTAAAGAGTGCACGACATAAGGTGTCGACATGAAGAAATTCAGGCCTTAGTGCATGTAAAAAGGACACACGACATAAGGTGTCGACATAAAGAAATTTGCACCTGGCATAGGTAAAGGGCGCCACGACATAAGGTGTCGACATGAAGAAATTCACACCTTGGCATAGGTAAAGGCGCACAACATAAGGTGTCAACATGAAGAAATTTGCACCTTGGTGTAGGTAAATGGCGAGATGACATAAGGTGTCGACATGAAGAAATTTTCACCTTGGCATAGGTAAAGGGTACACGACATAAAACTGTCAACATGAAGAAATTAGCGCCTTAGTGCGAGGTAAAGGGCGCATGACTTAAGGTGTTGACATGTAGAAATTCATGCCTTAGCATAGGTAAAGGGCGCCACGACATAAGGTGTCGACATGAACAAATTTACACCTTCACGTGAGTAGTAAGGGCACACGACATAAGGTGTCGACATGAAGAAATTTGCGCCTTGGCACAGGTAAAGGGTGCATGACATAAGGTGTTGACATGAATAAATTCATGCCTTGGCGTAGGTAAAGGGTGCACGACATAAGGTGTCAACATGAAGAAATTTGTGCCTTGGCATAGGTAAAGGGTGCACGACATAAGGTGTCGACATGAAGAAATTCGCACCTTAGTGCGCAGTAAAGGAGCACACGACATAAGGTGTCGACATGAAGAAATTTGCACCTTAGCGCAGGTCAAGGGTGCATGACATAAGAGTCGACATGAAGAAATTAGCACCATGGCGCAGTAAAGTGTGCATGAGATAAGGAGTTGACGTTAAGAAATTTACACCTTACGCGAGTAAAGGGCGCATGATATAAGTTTTCAACATAAAGAAATTTGCACCTTGATGTAGGTAAAGTGCGCACAACATAAGGTGTCGACATTAGGAAACTCACGCCTTGGCACAGGTAAGGGGTGCACGACATAAGGTGTCAAATGAAGAAATTTGTGCCTTGATAAAGCTAAGGGCTACATGAAGTAAGGTGTCGACATGCATAAATTCACGCCTTGGCGAAGGTAAGGGGCACATGACATAAGGTTTCGACATGAAAAAATTACATGCGTTAAGCGTAGGTAAGGGGCACACGATATAAGGTGTCGACATGAAGAAATTATTGCCTTAGCACGTGTAAGGTGCCACCGACATAAGGTGTCAACATGAAGAAATCCGTGGCTTCTGCGGTAAAGGGCGCATGACATATGGTGTCGACATGAAGAAATTTGTGCAGCCCAGGCGCGAGGAAAGGGCGCAAGAAATAAGGTGTCGACATGAAGAAATTTGCGCCATGGCACGAGTAAAGGCGCACATGACATATGGTGTCAACATGAATAAATTTGCACCTTGGCATAGGTAAAGGGTGCACGACATCGGATGTCAACATGAAGAAATTTGTGCCTTAGTGCGTAGGTAAAGGGCGCCACGACATAAGGTGTCAACATGAAGAAATTTGTCCCTTAGCACGGATAAACGGTGCACGCGACATAATGTGTTGACATGAAGAAATTCACACCTTTGTGTAGGTAAAAGGTGCACAACATAAGGTTTCGACATGAAGAAATTTGTTCCTTGCACGAGGTAAAGGGTGCATGGCATAATGTGTCACATGAGATAAAGGGCACGAGATAAGCGGCGCACGACATAAGGTGTCATCATGAAGAAATTCATGCCTTGGCGTAGGTAAAGGGTGTATGACATAAGGTGTCTACATGAAGAAATATGTGCCTTGAGTACGGTAAAAGGCACACACGACATAAGGTGTCGACATGAGGAAATCTCGCGCCTTAGTCTTTGGTAAAAGGGCCCATGATGTAAGCTATGGACATGAAGAAATTCATGCCTTAGCGCACGAGTAAAGGGTGCATGACATAAGGTGTTGACATGAAGAAATTCACGCCTTAGCACAGTAAGGGACGCACAACATAAGGTGTCGACATGAAGAAATTTGCACCTTGTGCGAGTCAAGTCACACGACATAAGGTGTCGACATGAAGAAATTCATGCCTTGGCACAGGTAAAGGGCGCATGACATAAGGTGTTGACATGAAGAAATTCATGCCTTGGAACGGTAAATGGCACATGACATAAGGTGTCGACATGAAGAAATTTGCACCTTGGTGCAGGTAAAAGGCGTAGGACATAAGGTGTCGACATGAAGAAATTCATGTCTTAGCGAAGGTAAAGGGTGCATGACATAAAGTGTAAACATGAAGAAATTCATGCCTTGTTGCAGGTAAAGGGCGCACGACATAAGGTGTCGACATGAAGAAATTTGTACCTTAGCACAATTAAAGGGCACACGACATAAGGTGTCGATCGCGTGAACAAATTCACACCTTCGCGAAGGTAAAGGGTGCACGACATAAAGTGTTGACATGAACAAATTCATGCCTTAGCGCGAGTAAAGGGCACACGACATAAGGTGTCAACATGAACAAATTCGTGACTTGGCGTGTAGGTAAAGGAACACTACATAAGGTGTCGACATGGACAAATTCACACCTTAGGCACGAGTAAAGGGCGCACGACATAAGGTGTTGTCATTAAGAAATCCGTGCCTTGGCATAGGTAAACCAGGTGCATGACATAAGGTCTAAAAATGAAGAAATGTGTGCCTTGGTGTAGGTAAATGGCACATGACATAAGGTGTCGACATGAAGAAATTCACGTCTTGGCATAGGTAAAGGACGTATGACATATAATGTCGACATAAAGAAATTCTCTCCTTGGTGAAGGTAAAGGGCGCACGACATAAGGTGTCGACATGAAGACATTCACGCCTTGGCACAGTAAAGGGCACAGGACATAAGGTATCGACATGAAGAAATTCACGCCTTGGCACAGGTAAAGGGTGCACGACATAAGGTGTCGACATGAACAAATTCACACGCCTTGAGAGTACGGGTAAAGGGCAAACGACATAAGGTGTCGACATGAAAAAAATCCGCGCCTTGCACAGGTAAAGTGTGAATGACATAAGGTGTCGACATGAATAAATTCACGCCTTGGTGCAAGTAAAGTGTGCACGACATAAGGTGTCAACATGAAGAAATTTGCGCCTTGGTGTAAGGAAAGGGTGCATGACATAAGGTGTCGACATGAAGAAATTCGCGACTTAGAGCGCGAAAAGGGCGCATGACATTCGGTGTCGACATGAAGAAATTCGTGCCTTAGCACGGTAGGTAAAGGGCACACGACATAACGTGTCGACATGAAGAAATTCACATCTTGGCCTAGGTAAGGGCGCACGACATAAGGTGTCGACATAAAGAAATTCACACCTTGGCATAGGTAAGGGGCACACGACATAAGGTGTCGACATGAAGAAATTCACGGCTTGGCATAGGTAAGGTGTGCACGACATAAGGTGTCGACATGAAGAAATTTGCACCTTGGCACAGGTAAGGGGCACACGACATAAAGTGTTGACATGAAGAAATTTGTGTCTTAGCACGGTAATGGGTGAATGACATAAGGTGTCGACATGCAAAACTTATGCCTTAGCACGGTAAAGGGCACATGACATAAGGTGTCAACATGAAGAAATTCACGTCTTGGCACAGGTAAAGGGCGCATAACATAAGGTGTCGACATGAAGAAATTCATGCCTTGGCGCGCAGTAAAGTGTGCATGATATAAGGTTTCGACATGAAGAAATTCGAGCCTTGGCGTAGGTAAAAGGTGCACAACATAAGGTGTCAACATGAAGAAATTCACGCCTTGGCGCAGGTAAAGGGCGCATGACATAAGATGTCAACATGAAGAAATTCGTGCCTTGGCACATGTAAATGGCGCAGACATAACGCTTCGACATGAAGAAATTTGCGGCTTAGTGCGCAGTAAAGGGCACACGACATAAGGTGTCAACATGAAGAAAATCATGCCTTGGCACAGAAGGTAAAGGGTGCACGCGACATAAGTTGTCGACATGAAGAAATTTATGCCTGAGCACACGTAAAGGGCGCACGACATAAGGTGTCAACATAAAGAAATTCATGCCTTGACACATCTAAGGGCGCACGACATAAGGTGTCGACATAAAGAAATTTGTGTCTTGGTGTAGGTAAAGTGCGCATGGCATAAGGTGTAGACATGAAGAAATTTGTGCCTTAATGAACGTAAAGGGTGCACGACATAAGGTGTCAACATGAAGAAATTCACGCCTTGGTGCAGGTAAAGGGAGCACGACATAAACTGTCGATAATAAGAAATTCACGCCATGGCACATGTAAAGGCGCATGACATAAGGTGTTGACATGAAGAAATTCTTGCCTTAGGCATAGGTAAAGGGTACACGACATAAGGTGTCGACATGAAGAAATTCACACCTTAGGCGTAGGTAAAGGGCGCATGAAATAAGGTGTCAACATGAAGAAATTTTCACCTTGGTGTAGGTAAAGGGCACCACGACATAAGGTGTCGACATGAAGAAATTTGCGCCTTAGCACGAGTTAAAGGGCACACGACATAAGTTGTCAACATGAAGAAATTTGTGCTTTAGTGTAGGTAAAGGGCGCATTGAATAAGGTTTTGACATGAAGAAATTCACTCCTTAAGGCATGTAAAGGGCGCACGACATAAGGTGTCGACATGAACAAATTTACGCCTCTACGTTGGTAAAGGGTGTATGACATAAGGTGTCGAGATGAAGAAATTCACGCCTTGGCGTAGGTAAAGGCGCATGAGATAATGTGTCGACATGAAGAAATTCATACCTTAGCGTAGGTAAAGGGCACACCTATAAAGGTGTCAACATGAATAAATTTGCGCTTTGGCATAGGTAAGGGCACACGACATAAGGTGTCAACATGAAGAAATTTCGTGCCTTGCCACGGGTAAAGTGCGCCACGACATAAGGTGTCGACATGAAGAAATTCGCACCTCGGCACGGGTAAAAGGCACACCACTTAAGGTGTCGACATGAAGAAATTCACACCTTAGCACGAGTAAAGGGCGCATGACATAAAGATTCGACATGAAGAAATTAGCACCTTTTCGCGAGTAAAGGGTGCACGAGATAAGGATTCAACATGAAGAAATTTACACCTTGATGCGGGTAAAGTGTGCACAACATAAAGTTTATCAACATTAGGAAATTCACGCCATGGCACGTAAGGGGCCCACGACATAAGGTGTCAACATTAAGAAATTTGTGCCTCTGCTAGCAGCCTAAGGGGGTGCACGCGAAGTAAGGTGTCAACATGAAGAAATTCACACCTTGGTGAAGGTAAGGGGTGCCACGACATAAGCTTTCGACATGAAGAAATTTGCGCCTTAACACGCAGGTAAGGGCGCCGACATAAGGTGTCGACATGTAGAAATTCTTGCCTTAGCACGGACGTAAGGGGTGCACGACATAAGGTGTCGACATGAAGATATTCGCGGCTTTGTGAATGTAAAGGCGCACGACATAAGGTGTCAACATGAAGAAATTCGTGCCCAGGCATAGGTAAAGGGTACACGAAATAAGGTGTTGACATGAAGAAATTTGCGCCATGGCATAGGTAAAGTGTGCACGACATACAGAGTGTCGACATGAAGAAATTTGAACCTTGGCGCAGGTAAAGGGCGCAAGACATAAGATGTCAACATGAAGAAATTCACACCTTGGTGCGGAGTAAAGGGCACACGACATAAGGTGTCAACATGAATAAATTCACGCCTTGCACGCACGTTAAAGGCGCATGACATATGGTGTCGACATGAAGAAATTTGTGCCTTGGCATAGGTAAAGGGCGCATGACATAATGTGTCAATAGATAAAGGGCACAGATAAAGGGTGCACGACATAAGGTGTCAACATGAAGAAATTCATGCCTTGGCGTAGGTAAAGGTCTCACGACATAAGGTGTCGACATGAAGAAATTTTACTTTGGTGCGAGTAAAGGTGCATGACATAAGGTGTCGACATGAGGAAGTTTGCACCTTGGTGCGGTAAAGGGCCCATGATATAAGTTGTCAAGATCAAGAAATTCATGCCTTAGCACGAGTAAAGGGTGCATGACATAAGGTTTCGACATAAATAAATTCACGCCTCTGCGCAGTAGTAAGTGGCGCACGACATAAGGTGTCGACATGAAGAAATTTGTGCCTTGGTGAAGGTAAAGGGCGTAGGACATAAGGTGTCGACATGAAGAAATTCACGTCTTGGCGAAGGTAAGGGATGCATGACATAAGGTGTAAACATGAAGAAATTCGTGCCTTGGTGCGAGTAAAGGGCGCATGACATAAGATGTTGACATGAACAAATTCACGCATTGGCGCAGGTAAAGGGCGCACGACATAAGGTGTCGACATGAAGAAATTTGCGCCTTGGCACAGGTAAAGGGTGCATGACATAAGGTGTCGACATGAAGAAATTCACACCTTGGTGTAGGTAAAGGGTGCATGACATAAGGTGTCGACATGAACAAATTCATGCCTTGGCACAGGTAAAGGGCACATGACATAAGGTGTCGACATGAACAAATTCTTGACTTATGCGCACGTAAAGGGCACCACGACATAAGGTGTTGACATGAAAAAATTCATGCGTTGGCATAGGTAAAGGGCGCATGACATAAGGTTTCAACATGAAGAAATTCACACCTTGGCATATTTAAAGGGCGCTTGACATAAGGTATCAACATGAAGAAATTTGTGCCTTGGTGTAGGTAAAGGGCACATGACATAAGGTGTCGACATGAAGAAATTCGTGCCTTGGCACAGGTAAAGGGCGCACGACATAAGGTGTCAACATGAAGAAATTCATGCCTTAGTGCACGTAAAGGGCGCACGAGATAAGGTGTCAACATGAAGAAATTCATGCCTTGGTGTAGGTAAAGGGCACATGACATAAGGTGTCGACATGAAGAAACTTGCGCCTTATGTAGGTAAAGGGCGCATGACATAAGGTGTCGACATGAAGAAATTCACGCCTTGGTGTAGGTAAAGGGCACATGACATAAGGTGTCAACATGAAGAAATTCGTGCCTTGGTGTAGGTAAAGGGTGCACAACATAAGGTGTCGACATGAAGAAATTCGTGCCTTGGTGCAGGTAAAGGGCGCACGACATAAACCATCAACATGAAGAAATTTGTGCCTTAGTGCGGGTAAAGGGCACATGACATAAGGTGTTGACATGAAGAAACTCACGCCTTAAGCGCAGTAAAGGGTGCATGACATAAGGTGTCGACATGAACAAATTCGCACCTTGGCATATATAAAGGGCGCCTGACATAAGGTGTCGACATGATGAAATTTTGCCTTAATGTAGGTAAAGGGCGCGACATAGGGTGTCGACATGAAGAAATTCATGCCTTGGAGGAGGTAAAGGGCGCACCGCGACATAAGTTGTCGATAATAAGAAATTCACGCCTTAGCACAGGTAAAGGGCGCATGACATAAGGTTTCGACATGAAGAAATTCGCGCCTTAGCATAGGTAAAGGGTGCATGACATAAGGTGTCGACATGAAGAAATTCACGCCTTTGTGCAGGTAAAGGGCACATGACATAAGGTGTCAACATGAAGAAATTTGCGCCTTGGCGTAGGTAAAGGGTGCATGACATAAGGTGTCGACATGAAGAAATTCACACCTTGGCGTAGGTAAAGGGCACACGACATAAGGTGTCAACATGAAGAAATTCACACCTTGGTGTAGGTAAAGGGCGCACGACATAAGGTGTTGACATGAAGAAATTCGTGCCTTGGCGTAGGTAAAGGGTACACGACATAAGCTATTAACATGAAGAAATTTGCGCCTTAGTGGAGGTAAATAGCGCATGACATAAGGTGTGACATGAAGAAATTCATGCCTTAGAGTAGGTAAAGGACGCACGACATAAGGTGTCGACATGAAAAAATTTGCACCTTGGCGTATGTAAAGGACGCATGACATAAGGTGTCGACATGAAGAAATTCGCGCCTTGGCATAGGTAAAGGGTGCATGAGATAAGGTGTCGACATGAAGAAATTCAAACCTTGGCATAGGTAAAGGGTGCACGACATAAGGTGTCAACATAAATAAATTTGCACTTTGGCACAGGTAAGGGGCACATGACATAAGGTGTCGACATGAAGAAATTCGCACCTTGGTGTAAGTAAAGGGCACACGACATAAGGTGTCGACATGAAGAAATTCATGCCTTAGCGCGCAGTAAAGGGCGCATGACATAAAGAGTCGACATGAAGAAATTAGCACCTTGGCGTAGGTAAAGGGTGCACGAGATAAGCAGTCGACATGAAGAAATTTACACCTTGGTGCAAGTAAAGGGCGCATGATATAAGGTGTCAACATGAAGAAATTCGCACCTTGATGCAGTAAAGTCACGCACAACATATGGTGTCGACATTAGGAAATTCACGCCTTGGCGCGAGTAAGGGCGCATGACATAAGGTGTCAACATGAAGAAATCGTGCCTTGGTGAAGCTAAGGTGCACACGAAGTAAGGTGTCGACATGAAGAAATTCACACCTTGGCGAAGGTAAGGGCGCCACGACATAAGGTTTCGAGATGAAGAAATTCACGCCTTAGCGCGGTAAGGGCACACGACATAAGGTGGCAACATGAAGAATTTATTGCCTTGCACGTAAAGGGGTGCACGACATAAAGGTGTTGACATGAAGAAATTCATCGCTTTGCGAAGGTAAAGGGCACATGACATAAGGTGTCGACATGAAGAAATCTCGTGTCTAGGCGTAGGTAAAGGGCACACGAAATAAGGTGTCGACATGAAGAAATTTATGCCATGGCACGGAGTAAAGGGCTCACGACATACGGTGTTGACATGAAGAAATTTACACCTTGGCATAGGTAAAGGGTGCACCACATCAGATGTCAACATGAAGAAATTCACGCCTTTGTGCGGAGTAAAGGGCGCACGACATAAACTATCAACATGAAGAAATTCACGCCTTAGGCATAGATAAACGGCGCATGACATAAGGTGTCGACATGAAGAAATTCACGCCTCTGTGCAGGTAAAGGGTTCACAACATAAGGTTTTGACATGAAGAAATTTGTGCCTCGGCATAGACAGTAGAGGACGCATGACATAATGTGTCAATAGATAAAGGGCACAGATAAAGGGCGCATGACATAAGGTGTCAACATGAAGAAATTCAGCCTTGGCGTAGGTAAAGGAGCACACGACATAAGGTGTCGACATGAAGAAATTTTGCCTTAGTGCGAGGTAAAGGCGCACAACATAAGGTGTTGACATGAGGAAATTTGCACCTTGGTGTTGGTAAAGGGCCCACGACATAAGTCATCGACATGAAGAATGTCATGCCTTGCACGAGTAAAGGGTGTATGACATAAGGTGTTGACATAAAGAAATTCACGCCTTGCACAGAGTAAAGGCGCACGATATAAGGTGTCGACATGAAGAAATTTACACCTTGGTGCGAGTAAAGGGCACATGACATAAGGTGTCGACATGAAGAAATTCATGCTTTAGCACGAGTAAAGGGCGAATGACATAAGGTGTCGACATGAAGAAATTCATGCCTTGGAATGGTAAATGGCGCATGACATAAGGTGTTGACATGAAGAAAGTTACGCCTTGAGTGCGGGTAAAGGCGTAGGACATAAAGGAGTCGACATGAAGAAATTCACGTCTTGGCAAAGGTAAAGGGTACATGACATAAGGTGTAAACATGAAGAAATTCATGCCTTGGTGCGAGTAAAGGCGCATGACATAAAGGCGTTGACATGAATAAATTTGTGATTTGCACGAGGTAATGGGCACACGACAAAAGGTGTCGACATGAAGAAGTTTGTGCCTTGGCGTAGGTAAAGGGCACATGACATAAAAGGTGTCGACATGAAGAAGAAATTCACACCTTGGCAAAGGTAAAGGGTGCACGACATAAGGTGTCGACATGAACAAATTCATGAATTAGCACGAGTAAAGGGCGCATGACATAAGGTGTCGATATGAACAAATTCGCGTCTTGGCGCGGTAAGGTCACACTACATAAGGCTGTCGAGATGAACAAATTCATGCCTTGGAGTGCGAGGTAAAGGCGCACGACATAAGGTGTGGACATTAAGAAATTTGTGCCTTAGCATAGGTAAAGGGCGAGATGACATAAGGTATCAATA
>CM031238.1:6458523-6549464 GCA_018340775.1 Taxus wallichiana var. yunnanensis
AATTATTTGTTTCAATTCATAAATGTAAAGAAACAAAATAGTGTAAATTTAAGCAACATTTACGTAAACAATAGAAAAGAAACATAGTTTGTATTAATATATAGTGACATTTTACAATTCTAACTTCCAAAGTTCATATGAAATTGATTTCTCATGTGGCAGATTACTTTATGAAAAAGTACAAATTCATAAAGCATTGTCGGCCAATACAATTCAAAAAAGGGGTTGTTATATCTCAAAGCTTCCAGACAAGTTCTATCATATAAGGACACATTACAAGGTCATCCTCTTTTCTACCTATGATTAAAAATCATAGTTTGTCCTTACGTCTGCCACATGGAATAAAAACTAAAAAAGGGTTGGCCACTATCTTTTAGTTCCTACGCCAGTGTTGGAATTGTGACAACACACCTGTCACATGGTGAACTTTACTAACTTATCCAATTTTATGATGCAGGTGAAGGTTTTCTTTTTCCTACGTAATAGATGGAGGAATTACTCCTGATGCCTGAAGATCTCCTGCTGTAGTGTTGATATTTTCCAGTATATTCAACTCCTCCCTTGATACATCTCCTGCAGAAAAAAGTGTTGCATCTACATCTGTCTTTTCCTTCAGTAAGACTTTTGGATCCATATTATGCTCCTTTATTATCCTTCTGAATGTATTATTTTGTTTATTAATAACAATGATTTTTTCGTTAAACTATATAAAAGAATTCATGCTTTTGCGGGCATTCTTCAAATGTGCTTCAAAAATAGCTGCTTCTTTCTTTAATTTTTCATATTTTTCCCCCGTAAAAGCGAAATATTAAATTTTTATTCTATCAGATAATATGAAAAAAATATTGCAGTGGTTATAATATCAGATAATTTTTAGTTTTTATTGTAAAATTAAATGTCCACTCACAACAGATTTTTCGTTACGATGCATTTGCTATTAAAACATTAGTCTTGTCTTTAGACCATTTGTTGTAGTAAGCCTGTGCTTCAACATTGAGATTTTCCAACCTGTTTAACATTATGTCTACAATTTCATCATTGTAATCAGTACTATATGAAATTGTCCCTGATTAAGCTTTGTTTAGTAAAACATCCTACCATGTTGGTTGGCTCTCTAGGACAGTGAACAATGAATGCCTTTGAGCATGATTATGGTATCTAGTATTTATTTCTTTTATCAGAATTTTTGCTCTCCTCTCCCAAGACCGCACAAAATACACATCAGACATTACAACCTCTTGAAATTCTTCCCCCATGCTATCTGATATCACATTTTCTAATATAAAGTGTGTTTTTTCATCATCTGTTTGTGGAGCATCCCTTGTGGGAGGAGGAGAGTCACTTCCCTGTATTCCATGCACATTTTGTTGTTGAGGCGGAGTAGATTGAATCATGTCATGGGTGTCAAAATAGTTACTCTTGGCTGCATCCCCACTATCCAATCCTAAATACTCCTCATCAAGGGTGATGTTGTTGAAAATTTGTGTGGTTGTTACACTTAAAACACCACCTAGTGACAACCCAAGAAATTTCGTTGTAGCAGGATGAACTGTTCCTACTGACTCTGTAGGAATCCTAATATTCTTTCCTGAAGTCCTCCTTTGTGGTTGTACTTGATGTGTTGGAGGAATTGGTGGCCTCCTTGTAAGAGGAAAATGACCTGAAGCCATATTACCTGCATGAAGAAAATAACAAATTGTTAGAATATAATGGTTGGGATTTGTAAATGCTAAAAAATTGTAAGGAAACACAACATGTAAATCAAACTACCGTACAATATACCTTGCATAGACGGAGACACAATTGTGACATTTTAATATCCAGACCCATAATGAGTTTGATCTTTATCATCCATCTCAGTAGTTTCTGAATACAATGCATGTAGAAAAGATCAGTAGAAATATTAGAATACATAATATATAGTAATTGTTTGAATTTTTAATTTATATATAAAGATAACTTAAATATTCATACATGTAGTTAAATGTGATGGTAAACGTGTTGTGCATATCGACCCCCTAGGTCACTTGTGACTAGGTCTTACTGGTGTTGATTCTGATGAATCCATGTCAAAATCAGCAGAGACCTCTGGAGGGGCTTTACCTCTAGCAATTACCTCCTTATGAGATGTTGCAACTATAATTTTTCTCTACAAAATAAAATCATACAATTATTATTTTATTTGAAATATTCAAATTGAAATCGTTATAACAAGTAAATAGTAAAAGTAACCGTTACCTGTTGTTCTTCGAGACTAAGACCAATCATCTTATCATTGATTGCAGTAGGAATTGTATCCTATGCATCAATTCAGTAGTACACTTCATTATAGAAATCAAGAATAAAATTGCAACAAGAAAATACAATCCTCGATTTATCAGTTTGATTGGCTTTGCGGGCATGGGAGATATCTGATTTTATTCTGTTGGACAAATAACTGCACCAATCGAATTGTTGACTTGCGAGTGTTCGTAATAAATACTGAACTACCCAATAGGGAATGTATGCACATCTACCCTATAATACAATCATGGCTTGAAAAAGTGAAACAACTGCAATGAAGAATTTGTTTATAATGCCTTGTAGAAGAAGGCCCTTGTTGAACGATTAATAGGAGCTGCAATTACATAAAGGAAACGGTGGATCCTTTGTGTGGTCAAGTAATGTTAAAAAATAAAGCATTTGAAAGTAATAAACTTACTATCAACCTATACATTGTAATGTGACTCCAAAAAAATTATGTTTGTCTGTAAGGACAGCCTTTGTAGTAACAGGTGACTTATTTTCGAAAGGTAAACCTGTTAGCCGATGCATGTCCTCAGGTTCAATAGAAAAATAAATTTGAAGATGTTTCGGATGCACAACAAGAACGTAAAATTTTCCATCATTGTCATTGTAAGATGTGAGTAGGTAATAAAGGACTGATGTATTAGTGTCAAATTGGGGCATGTTCACAAGCCTGGAAAATTCTAATTTTCCAGCCAATCCCTTAGAGCGTATTTTTAGTAGAGCTAAAATATGTGGGCACATGAGGTTTTTGTATTGAAATTTCGGTGTAGGAATAGATGTGGTACTGGTCATTGCTGAAATTAGGGAGAAGTGAAATTTGGGTGTAAAATTAGAGAGCTCAGAGCACTGGAAATTTATGGATAAAAGTGAAAAAATGAACCTTGAAACGGTATTTATAGAGCCCAGGGGTATCATTAATGAACATTAAATACATTGGTAACATCACTTAACCCACTCCGTCCAAACCCTCATTCGTCCAACCCTTAGCCGACCAACCCTCATCCGCCCAACCCACCACGTCTAACCCTTGTCCTTCTAACACCTCACACATCTAACCCACCCGACCAACCATTTCCCATCTATCCCTTCCCGTCCAACCCCCGTCCAACCTCCATCCAACCCACCCATCCAACATGCCCATCTAACCCCATTCTAACATGCTCGGCCAAAAATGCGAAAAACTAAGGGAACAATGCTCGGTGAAATTGCCTTCACCATGAAACATTTTTCAAAAATTTGCCAATGATTAGAAAGTAATTTTTCAGAGGGGTCTTCTTAAAATGAACCCTAGTAGAATGTCTTAATTGAGCAAAGATGAACATATTTTGTGTTTGAATTAAGTGTTTCCATTTGTTGATTTCTTGGATTTTGTGTTGCGTATTCTCTTCTCTTGCGTCTTATGATGATCTTAAGAATCAAAAATGGTGTTTATTCTTTTCATGGAAAATTACTAATCCGTTGTGCAGAACCAAAAACACTTGTCAAAGAAAGGTGGAGTTCAAACAAAATTAAACTACTAATACAATTTCCATGCAGGTTTCCAAAAGGTGTTCAAGCAAACCACATCCATTCAAACAAGATAAAAAAACACACCACAATCATCACATAGTAATTGCAGGTTCAAATAAGGGTACGCCCCGTCTGCTTAAAACTAGGACATAACCCCTTTGGCATAAGACTTAAGCTACAACAATGGGGGTGGTCCTAGGAACCCCAAAGTAGTCCACACAAGAGGGAACCTTGTGGACAAAACGAGAAGTTCTCCGCACAACCTACTTAACTAGTATTACCATTTGTGAGATTTAGCTTCATAAGTCATCTGTATCGCGACCCCAGTGAGAGTACACGATGGATGCATTTATTGCCCACTCTTCTTGAAGGGGGTAAAGTAAAGCCGAGATACTCCAAGAATTATTCAGTGTGACTTTTCTTGGTAAATCGAAGCTTGCTCTTAGATGACTTATGACACCTAGTTGAGTGAACCTCCTAGGAAGCTATCTTTGACCAGGAGCCAACTTTGACCATTTCAAAACCAATTTGAGTTGAGAGCCATTATTCATTACGAAACATGTGAAGCGTTACTTTGGCTTAGTTTTTCACTCACCCTAAGGTGAGGCAAAACTCTGCCGAAGTGAGGCCAACATTTTTCACCCCCACTTGATCTACTTCCTTCACTTTCTTTCAAAACTTTGTTGATCAAAATAAGAGTGACTACCTTTGCATTATCAATTGATTGTTTTTTCTACCCTTTTGTCTATTTACACCCATCCATGTTTGTGGCTGGGTTGTTAAACATCTAAAGTGTGTGGACACATTTTCATATCATTGGTATCCTTTTTTATCTTGATACCCAAGTCAAGATCGTCAATTGTAGTTAGGCTTGTTTCATCATTTGTTTCTCCTTTGAACTGTTATCTTGCTTGTATCTTATTGTTTCAATTTTGATACTTACGTATTATTTTTTGTAAACTTGGCATAAGTTTCTAGATTGCAACGTTACGCTACTCACATTGTGACATTTCCTTGGCATACTTTGGCATTATTTTTCTCTCAAACATTACCTCAATTTTGAAGAGAGTTTTGGTTACCTTTATGCGCATCGTATCAATATCATTTTGATATCAATACCTTACTTTTCCTTAAAATTTTAGTTAACAGATCTTATTAGTATTGTTGCATTGTTCATAGTTGTAACTTCCACTTTTTAGGATATATGTCTTGATTAGATTCAAGCTCACTCTTAGTATACTTTGTTTGGGAAATGTATCAAATCCTTGTTGTTACTTACGCCTTGTTCATTTATTTGAACTTGACATAAGTGGTGACATTTTTATGATCATCTTAAAATGTCAACTATCATTTTGAAACAAACATAGGAAGTATCTCATTTGATTGATTGGTCCTAGAAAAAACATTTTGTGATTATGCCTTGTTTTCATTTGTGACTCATTCATTTAGGACAATCACTTTGATCCATTGATTTCATTATTCTTTGGTCATTAATTTGGCTTTGTGTTTTGAACTTGCGTGATTGTTCCTTGTGTTTCACTCGGAATGTCTCGTTCCTATAAAGCAGATAAGAGTTAGGGGCTAGGAGGAATACACCTGTAGAATGTCGAGATGGTGTGCGCGTCACAGTAGAGAAAGATCAAGGCGATTGCGAAGAACTCCTTTTTGTCTTGGAAGGACTACTGCAAATAAGAACACAAGACCACAAGATTTGATTAAATAATAAATGAGGAAGCGCCTTGGGCCCAGGGAAATATAAAACTTCCTTTCGAAGGTGGTGGTTCCTATTTAATATGAATTAACGCAAAAGGCCTGTAAAGTATCAATTAAATTGTTTCGTTGAACCGGGTAGGGGAAAGGTGGTTTCTGGTTTTGATCGAGAGGCCCGATGTAGCGGTTCTTGATCGATAGCCGATGCCGATTCGATAACCGATACGGTGGGTTTAAGATCTTATGGGCTGGTTGTGGTGTTTGTAAAGTCATTGGTTTATGGATGATATTAGGAAATGAGATGATTTAGAAGCAAAAGAATAAGAGTTAGATCTGATGGCACGTTGGGTAGTAGCTTGAGAGACAGATTTAGGAGGGTACCAGAGATTCACAGAGCATAAGAAATGTTATACTGAGGGACATGCAGATGTGACTTCTTGGTTTTGACAAAGATGCAAGTTGATCTCCTTGGTTGCAGAACTTGGTATTTCCACTCATCTACTGCTCTGTCAGTGAAGATCTGGGCTCACGTCCTCGCTCGCAATGCTCTGTTGATCCAAAATCCTTTGGTGATCTCCAAAATGAAATTCCGATCCGTTGTTTTGGTTTGGGAGCCCATTTACTGAGGAACCGATGGCGGTTCACATGTAACCGGCAATGGTCAGTAGGAACCGGCATCGGTTAGGAAAAAGTAGGCTATTTTTAGTAAAATAGCCCACCTTCCTAACTTTTCTCCCGAGAGATCGAGTTGCGGGTTTGGTCAAGTGGCTAGAAGGTCGGCTTTGGAGTGCGAGTAAGGAGGCATTAGTTATGGATGTGAGTCTAGACCAAGTCATGGGTCTTAATTAGGTTAGTTTAGGGTTAGGGCTAGAGTCATGATGAGGTGGAAAAGTGAGGTGGCAAGTAAGGTGATGTGGATTTATCAATTATAAGGTAATTAATAAATAATTGTGTAAGGTTTAGGTGATGAGGTTAGATTGCGAGATGAGATGCGGGTCACAAGGGGTCGTAAGACACGAATTTGGTGTCTACACCTTGTGTTTATCCATCTTATAAACTCATTTCTAGGACAATCCTTTGGGTCTTTGATCCTCTTGATTTTTTTTTTTGCCTAAATTCATGGTCATTTTGAACATATCTTTCAAACCTGTTGACAATTTTTGCACTCATGCAAAAATGGGTAACTTGAAACTTTGTTACGATGGATGGCATTGGTGAAGTGAACCTAAGATAGGGAGATTCTTTCAGTTTAATATTTATTATGTTGGATTAATTAATGACTACTTGTAATTTGCAGCTATGTGTGTTGTTACAAAACGTAACATATCACATAGTCTACAATTTCATGTTTTTCATCAGCAAAAGAAAACAAAGGCCCCAAAGGAAAGATGTGTAATCTTGATGAAGACTGAAAATACAAAATAGATGAAGTATTAATTTTTAGAATAACAATCATAGTTGCAGATTACAGCAATATCAAAGTTCATTACTAAGGTTACATGTATTTTAAAATTCTTTCCTTCATGATTAAATTCATTCAATTATGTTATTGAGTTGTTTAATTCATTATACAATCCATATAAAAAGTTGAAATGCAGAAGGAAGTACACAACTCAGTTTCACAATTCAATGTTTTATTCATAAGGAATTTCAAATGTTTCCCACACAATCTGTGGGATGTAACTAAAGTAAACATCATAACTATTGAAATAGAAGGTACATGTGCATGAAAATAAAAGTAAAAGAAGATGAAGGAATCCATCATTTCCTTATTTCTTTTGTCCTGTTGCTCCATCTCTGCTCCAAATTTTGCTCCATCTTCATCCTTGCCATTCAATATTGCATTGTACCTTAAAAGCAACATGAAAAGAGACTTTCAGTCATGAGCTCAAGATTAAATCATGTTCTTGTACTGTCTATCTTCATGCAAATGAATCTCTTGATATCATGAGGTATGATTACAGAAAAGATAAATGCATAGAAAACAAGCAACAATATTCTACATCAGTACATATGATTCTCACAATCATTTCAGAGAGCAAAGATAAAAGAAAAACTATGGAACAGAAGAGAGGACAAAAATCCTAAATGTTTTCTAGCTAGTTTATCTAAATGTGCAGGTAAAAGTATGAAGAAGGAAATAAACACTAACTATTGTGTTTATATATCAAAGTATTACATTTTGTAACTTGAATAAGAAAAGTACATTTATTTCAGTTCAGACTAAAGGCTGAAATACATAAAGATGTGCCTGTATTAATCCATAAAAGAAATGCGGGTTTCTTGCTTTCTGATTCTAAAAAATGAAATGAGACAAAATTGTAGCTGAAACATAATGGAAAAGGAATCTAAGAAAAATTTGACAGGGCTTCGCCATGTAAAATGGACATTTTACATCTTTCCATCATGTTATTTTCCAACTAATTCATGCTTGAAATTTTTACTAATCAAAGAGTATGTAAGAAAGGAGATGATACATTGTATAGTCAAAGCTACAGATTCAGATAAATACAAGTTACTTCATGATAAAGAACAACTTCATTTACAGTACAACTAAGGACCCAGAGGGTGATTCATGATGAAAAGATATAATACACAATGCAACCAACTCAGTACTTAGACAAATTCATCAAACATCAATGACTTAGAAACAGGTCATGAAACGATTCTGAAAAGAAGTGAAGAAATAAAGATAGAGTTTTGTAAATTAGAAGGTAAATACAAAATCATAGTTACAGAACAGAAACAAAAATAAACTCTTCTTTTAATATAACAGCACTGAACCAGTTTGCAGAGTAAGGTTTTCAAAGGGTAACATGTTCCTGTTCATAAAACAAGTTTTTGGAGCTGCTACAGGATGTATGAGGAGTACAAAAACAAATCAAGGTGTTACATCACTTCTAAAGAATATAACTATAAGTTAAAAAGGATCAATCCAAAAGGTGAACTGAATAGAAAGGTACATAATTGAATGTGTAGGTACAGCTATTAACAACACAAGAAATCATCAAGAACAATTTCAAGATCTCAGAAAATCACCACTTCAGCATTCAGAAGTGCCAATCAGAAATTACTAGCTACAGAAAGAGTACAAAATCCTTCATAACAAGCATGAGGAAATATCAACATATTATAACTCAAGGAACCATTTAGATTGAAGCACACAACTATACAGATCTGCAGCATGAAAAGTGATACAAATTTGTGAAAATGCTTCCAAGATTCATCACTCAAGTATATTACAGAGTTCACAAACAATGTGCATAAATGGAATGTGTTTGGAGTTTCAGATTTTCTTGATTTACATGACCAAATCATGAGCCTATATTACAACTTTCCATATATGTTTCTACCAATAACATAGGCTTAAGGATGATTTACAGAAGAATAATTGGTATACAATATTACTTATTGCAAGTAGTAGACAAGTTGAGTTCAAATTTTTAGAAATATTTCAAATCCTGGTGTTAAACAAGATGGATAAACAAACTCAGTTGCTTCACTGTATATGTACACAAGTAAATAGTGAAAATTACAATACAAATTGGGTTTTCAAGCATGAAAAGTTAGAATGAAGCATGGTCATCAACAAAAAAAGAATAGAGCCAAATTATGACCAAATCATCTCAAATCACCAATAAGACAGGTAGAGTTTCAAGGCTTTTTCTCATGGCAAGAAATACACAAGTCTAAGGTACCCCTAGCAAATCCAATCCTCTGAAAACCCTCGAATCATTTTTCTAAAACTTAGCACTCAGCCATGAAAGCACGAGTTTAAAAGGTTGGCTTAGAAAACATCAATGACATTCATATAAATCTTAAATCTCTTAATCTAAAACAAAATATGAGCTAGCTTGAAGGATAGGGAAGACAAATTGAAGACTCCATTTACTTTCAATCTTTGAGCCTCTTCGGGTGACTTAAAATAGGAGAAGCCACTCAAAGCACAAACACAGAGGAAGTAGAAATAGAATATGCAGTGCCATATTTGAATTAAAAGTTGTGAACCCGTAAATGGGTATTAAAAAATTAAGAGGAAATAATTTCAAATACACATTCATAATAAGAGGAACTATCGTACCCAAAATTGTAAGGTATTATCTTTGCGAACGATGTAATAAATGCCCCAATGATGATACAGGCCTCTTCGCAAGGTGTTCGGGATCCAGAAAAGCTTTACAGATATGCGTTAACATCCCGCATACCCCGATTAGCCCCCGCGTGCTTTGTTTTCCCTATTTTTCCCTCTTTTCTTGGCTTTTTGGTCTTCAGTGACGAAACCGCCGCCCTTAAGGGCGGCGGTCTTGTGACCGCCGCCACAAGCAGGCGGGTCAGTCCTGTAACCGCTGCCCAGCGAGCGTGGCCGGTCTGTGCGCGTTTTCCAGAATGCTCTTTTGACGCGACCCGCGTGAAATATCACGACTCACCAGCTTTTCTTGCCGACTTGAGCATGCATTAATGTTTTTGGTCCCCTGGAATAGTGTTTTTCTTTTGTTTAATGTTTAAGAGTTCAGTTTGGATTTGATCTTTGGGTGTTTGAATTCCTATAAATGCATGGTTTGTGCACATGCAAATGGCCCCTCATTCTTGTTTAGAAACTCATCACTTTCAGTAGTTCAGTCTTCTAGTTTGCTTAAGTTTGATAGCATAGCTCATTTCATACTTCATTAGTATTGTGTTGCAGCTGGTAAGCCACATATCCAACTTGTGCAAGTGCAGACATTATTTGGGCCACCATTTTCACTCCAACTTTCATGTTTTCAGTGCTATGTCCCTTTAGTTTGCTTAGGATTGGTAGTATAGTTTGTTGCAGGTTTGTTTTAGCTTTGTGTTGCTGTTGGTAAGCCACAGATCCAACTTGTGCAAACAGTATTATTGTTTTGGAGTAAAATAGTCTAGGCAGCCATTAAAGTTGCAGGTTTTGCTCTTCATACAGACTAGTCTCAGGTTCTGGACGCTTTTTGTTGCATGATTCGCAGTAGACCCCGCTAGGAATTGCATAGGCCAAGCTCTGTACTCTTGCGCTATCCCTCTCTATCCGCATTCTATTACATGCGCATTACAGAAGGTTGTCCATTGATCCAAATATCTATTCTGTTGATCAAGCATTCCACGCTTTTACGGATTCACGTGAGCACAAAGAGCGAAGAGATCATCTTTGAGGGGACAAGAACACACACACCGTCGGATTCGCCAGCATTACTGCGAAATCCGAGGTTCCATCTTTCAAAGTTTTAGTTAGAATTTATCAAATAACGTAGTTAATCATTTTATTTCAGTTATTTCTATTCTCGATATTGCCAGGGAGGTTGTGGGGATTGATAGTTTCTGAGAAACTATGATTCATTCCTCACTTCTGAGGTAGGATCGAGAATCTTGCAGATAGATTAGTTATTTCGTTGTTTAGAATAGATATACAAAATTACACAGACAAATAGCTACAATCGGCTATTTTGTTTGTTTTACGTTATTAGTTTAGTTGTCGATTCTAAATATTTTAAATAGCTTTCTATAAATTTCGGAAAATACAAAAAAGAAATTATATATGCTAGAAGTGCACTTAGATTTTACTTTATTATAGTTTGTTTCATTCTTGCTTTTTCATGACAATTACGGGACCTAGGGAGCCCGGGGAATACATTTTCGAGCCAATTGTGCTGACCCAATAACGTAGTGGCATAAGCGATATCGACCAAAACCTTAGGATACAAGTCTTCCAAACAACAACGGACTTCCAACGAGATCGGGGCACGGTTGAGAGGGTTAAACATCGAAGGCGACCAAGCATATCTGTTTTGGTCAAATCAACCAAACTACTGATTACCCTAGAAAATACCCACATGGTAGTAGAAGGGCTCGAAGAGAACAAACATTCGGGTGTGATCCTTTAGTTCCACTGACCAGACCATTTGGAGACACCCTAGTAGATATAGATACCAGCTTAAGAATCCAAGTTGCGATAACACACATAAGGTATTACGAGAAGATCGCACAAGCTGTTGGTTCTAAACATAGAAGCTGAAAAAAGCTTACGACTACTAGATACTAGGAATCGAAACTTGATCTCATGTATGACCATAATGGGACCGCAACAACCAAGAGTCTATGGTTGTGATCCACAGATCCACGACCTAACGAGCCCATAAGAGAATTAGACATAGACAACGGCCTACGTAAATTAGTATTTCGATCTACTCAGATTCCACCTCTCATCATTCAACGATTATCCCTACTAGACACAATAACCAACAAAACTAGAGAATTTTGGACTAGGCCGAGAGAATCATCCATAGAGTTGGCTATATCCACCATATGACCCTATCGGGAGAAATACACGAAACCATCCACGGGTCATTTTCCACGCATCCTGACCCATAGATCGAATCACGCGAGGCTTCGATATTGATTGGAGCCTTGACGGTCATCCTCGCTGATCGATCTATCATACCGATCCAAGTTAGAAGGGCCTTCTTTGCTTTAGATTCGCAAATACCATTAGTGCGTGTCGAAGACATTAGACTACCTAACTAGTTTGCTGCGCATTCTACCCACACCCAGGCATCTCGGCACGACCTCGGGAGGTCGGGTGCGCGAAAGAGTTACTTGTTGATTCTCAAGCTCACTGTCACTTTTCCGATGTACAAATTTGGTGAACCCGACGTGAAACAAACAATTCTTTCACCTTTTCTTTGAGAAGTTTCATCTTCTCCAAATCACCTTCGCTCCTTCCCATTATTACCGGGTATTCATATACCCCAGAATATGTCGGGATTCGATGCATCGGCCAGACCCCTCTTGGGTCTTGAGGCATACTACGCCCAGCAGAATAGGCGGTCATCACCCTCACTCTCAATGTGGGCGACAACTATTCAACTAATCGATTGTCAACACAAACACCAAGGACTAGATATAACTCGTCCTTCCAAGCGAGAGGGTTGGAGCAACTTGCTCAAACACAAGCAGAGCCTTGAGGCTCAAACAATATGACATTAAGCTGGAGAGTCTGCTTCATCTCCTCGGGTATTACTCGGACCGCCTATTAGTAGACAATCGAGATCCATACTCGATTCTAGATGGCGAGTACTCAATACATTATCTAGGAGTGAACAACGCTCTCAAGAGGCATGTACCCACAGCAGGAACTTTGAGATCTGGCCAGAGTTCTCTCCTCAAAAAATTCCCCTATGCCATCACGTATGGAAAATACTCTCGAGAGAAACTTGGCAAGATAGCAATCGAGTTCATGACGAGGGTATCACATGCCTATCTGACACCGGGATATACAACAAACGCCACCAGAGCACAATGATATCGTGGCTTCGCGAAACAGAAGTCATTTCAACTCTAATAGAAAGGTTAGAGGATTAGAACTTGCCCAAGCAAGTCAAAATTCGAGAATCATATAAGCAGGGAGTTCGATCCTCCGCACCATCCTAGCCAAGTAGATCTCCTCACGGGAGTAGGCACGTTAGGTATGACTCCTCAATATTAGCACAGTGCCAACTAGACCCACTTATCGTTAGCTTGTTCCTCTGGTCGATCAAAGAAATCCATTCCTGGATAGTACACCTTTGTACTTAAACATGTACTCCAAATCGCCACAAGGAGATATGTACTCATCCCCCGGCATGTTTGCTCCAACGCAGGGACCTCCTTATGCCCCTGCCAACGCGTATGTTATGCCATATCAACAACCCGTTCCGCCACCACCTCCTCAACAAGCACCATCAATGGTTGAGGCGTATGCAATAGGGACTTATTCGAATATTTAAAGGATCCCTTGGATTTCGCCATACGAGCGTTATGCTTCCAGGCCTCTTCCCGATTTGCCCAAATACAAAGGAGAAGGAGATCCGAATGCGCATATCAAAGCTTACGCTTCTGACCATTCGAGAATTACTTCCATGGAATGGGGTTGTTGCTAAAATATTCCCAAAGCGCTTGGAAGGCATTGCCCTCGATTGGTATTACTGAGAATACCCAAGGCTTCCATACATTCATTCAAACAACTCGTGTATGCGAGTTCATCAAAGCCTTCGACATGAACAAACTACTAAGGACGGGGAATCGGGGAGTTCTTGCACATCAAGCAAGAACATAGCAGTCTGTCGCCCATTTCATCAAAGGTGGCGCCGAGTCCTTTATTCCTCGGCAATCGCTCCAAACATGGATCGAGATGGAGCTATGCGATTTATTCCTTCATTCTCTTAGCGAGAGAAGGAAGAAGAAGTCAGAAGTTCCCACTAAGGACTTATGATGAGGTACTTGAGAGCACTCTGCCGAATTGATCGAGGCGACGATAGATAGTGGCCGTAAGGCGTATGGAGCAAGCGGGAGGTTAATCACCTCTACTCAAAATACTACAACCACCACAAGCGTCAATCAAGGACCCAAAATCCTTAACAAAAATCGTGGGGTAACAGCAGGATGGGAGTAGCCGACCAGCCCAAGAGGGTAAATGTCGTTAATGCTCCGTCACAAACAAGCAACCAAAGAAACAACAATTTTACCCCGACGATCAATACGGTGGATTTTAATAATCCACAACAACAACAACGGCGAAATCCCATACAAGGACCAAGCCAAAACTCCTTTGGTTATCAAAACCAAAGTCAAAACCAGAAACAACAATTCCAAAACTTTGGTCCTAATAGGCAACAGTTTGATCGGAATTTTAGGCCACAATACACACCAAACCAACAAAACGGGAATTACAACCCCAATTCTTATTGTGGTTTCCATAAAATTCAAGGGCATGACACTAGAACGTGTCGTGATTATAACAAATTCATGCAACGCTTGCCAAATGAGCAAAAACAATTCTTTATGGATATGTTCTTAACGCAGATCCTCGTCTGTGACGGCAAATACCTTCGCGAGCGGTTTCCCCTCGAATGCTCCTCTCAAGATCTTTAATGATCCACTCCCAAATCATGATAGCGATAGGTTGAAACCAGGCTGGAACAAACAAGGTGCAATAACAGGAAACAACGATCACGAGGCCTCAACCTCGCTAAATCCGTTAGTCGCGCCACAACTAGGAAGTCAACCACGACCTAAGGTAGTTGGATTAGTAGAGTTAGACTCCGAATTACCCGTTGAAGCAATTACGAGAACACGAGAGTATTTCTCTCAACCAAGTCCAAGCCACTGCTGGGAAGCAGATAACATCCAACAAATCATAGCAAAACCTATGGGTGCTTACGATCTAATTAATGATCTAACAAAAACCTTCTCGCATATTTCATTCCTTGATTTACTAAAGAATTCCCCTGCTCACAGGGCTGCTCTTTTAGAGGCGTTAGGTTTGGGTCATTTAGTTAGTATCACTCCACCACCAGAAGCGCAAGTAAATCATATAGACTTTGATGTTTATCCACCGGGACAGGCGGATAGGGATGTTGAATTCATATTCGAAATAAGTAAAATGCCTACGAATCTTTGAGATCGCACGCGAGGGCGATCCATTTACACTGCAAGTACAAGTTTATAATAACTATGTAAAGCGGGCAATGGTTGATGACGGGGCTGCGATTAACATAGTCCCTTTCTCTTTTCTCCAAAAATTGGGGTATGGAGAAACAAAGCCCCATTCTACTACCACGAAATACCTTAAGAGGCTACGATAGCCTTAAAGCCACATCGATAGGAACTATAATACTACCGGTCACCTTAGGACCTAAAACAATCTGGTGAGTTTTATATTATAGATCGGGAAACTAACTATAATATGATCCTCGGCCGGCCATGGATACATCGAATGAAGGCAATCCCTTCCACGCTATTTCAAGAAGTAAGGTTCTTACATCTGGGAAAGGTATTTGTAGCCAAAGGTGATCCAAAGCCGTTTGACGTACACTAGCTGATTTAAAGAAAAGACCAGGTATACACTCAGAATTCGAACTTCCAACAAACCAACTTAACAAACCCTCTGACCCAAAGCCAGAGGAAAAGTTGGTACCTACGACGGATCTTGAAACTACCAACATAGCCAAAACAATTCCAACCCCTAAAGGTAAAACTAAAGAAATAGTATCATTAGGGACTATTGCGAAGATCGTTGAGTTAATAGAACAAGATTCATCAATGTTCTTACCATTTGATTCGGTAGGTATCGGATTTTCCCTAGGTGTTGGTTCCTTGCCCAATGAAGATCTCTGTATGGTAGAAGTAGAGTGTGCAGGAGACACACCGGTGATACACCTACATCCATACTCCGGCTAAATATTGGACTCTCCATTTCGATGGAGCTAAATGCCGTTATGGAGCGAGGGGGGTATAATTCTTACCTCGCTTAGAAGAGAAGGTCCTCCCATTCTCTTTTAAATTAAACTTTGAATGCATGAACAACGTTGCCTGAGTACAAGCCCTCCTCCTTGGCCTTACCTTAGCCCAAAGAATTGGTATTGATAATATCGAGTTTTAGGAGACTCACGATTAGTGGCAAATCAAGTTTCGAGGTATATGAAACTAAAGCCGAACACTTGCAACTTTACAAAAGCGCTGTATTAGATTTACGCAAGGCGTTGACTTCATATCCATTGAAGCAATCCGCGAGAAAAAAATCTTCTCGCCGATTCAATAAAACCTCGGCATCACATTTTACTCCAAACAATGAACTAGAAGATACTCATTTCCACGATATCCATTAAGTAGCGAACCATTAATAAAAACAATGATGGATCCTCTTTCAAGCGGGAGTAAATCTACCGTCTGAGACCATGTTGGAAATGATGCGGCTACTTTGGATTACTTAAATGCCTTTGCAGCACTACATCTCTCCTATCACACGCTAGATTTATCTCTAATATCGCATTCATCTTCCTACTTCGGAAATCCTATAATTAATCTTCCCTCACAAAAAGAGCCTAATATATACGTGGTGGAAAACGGGGATGATATAGATCTACCTCCGGCACCACCTGAGTTCGAAGAGGGTAATGCCTCTTTAATTGAAGAAACAATCGATGTCAATATCGGAACGGAAGATGAACCAAGAATTTTAAAGTTAGGTTCTTCGTTAAACCCAGAGGAAGTGGAAATACATACTCAGGTTCTCAAAGAACATCAAAAGGCATTTGCATTTAATTACAAAGAGATGACAGGAGTCGCACCCCACATTGCGGTACACAACCTCGTCACTAGATCAGATGCAAAGCCAATTAAACAAAAATCAAGACCCATGAAGCCCAAAGTAGCCCTCATGGTAAAAGAGGAGGTGATAAAACTCCTCCAAGTAGGATTCATCAAGCCAGTTGACTACTCCCAATGGGTATCTAACATCGTTCCCGTTCTCAAGAAGAATGGAAAGATACGCATCTGCATAGATTTTCGAGATATCAACAAAGCTTGCCTAAGGGCGACTTCCCTTTACCATCCATAGACGTCATTGTTGATGCGTGCGGCGGAGGTTTTGAACTCTTGTCTCTCATGGATGGATTCTCGGGATACAATCAAATCAAAATATCCGAGCAAGATCAAGCTAAAACCACGTTCATAACTCCTTGGGAACCTATTATTACTGTGTTATGCCATTTGGTCTTAAGAACACCGGTGCTTTACCGGTGGGCCATGACATACATATTTCACGATTTAATCCATAAAATCGTGGAATCCTCGTAGATGACTTGTTGGCTAAGGCGAAGAGAGCGTTGTGACCATCTTGAAGTACTCTGCATCATCCTTTCACGCTTTGATAGAATATGGAGTTACCTAAACCCATGAAATCGTCTTCGGTGTAACAGGAGGAAAGCTCCTAGGTTACATCATATCGTCACGAGGGATCGATGTTGATCCAGCCAAAATTCGGGCTATCCTCGAAATGGTCCCACCCTCGAATGAATCTGGAATCAGATCATTTCTCGGAAAGTTGGGTGCAATCCGGAGATTTATCCCGGATCTAAGCTTCATCGTTCATCGATCAACAATTTACTCAAGAAGGACTATAGCATTGATTGGGTGAAGATTGCAATGAAGCTTTTGATGCGATCAGCGTTTCCTGCTATCACCGCCTACGCTAATGCCACCAAAGTTAGATCGCCCTTTAATTTTGTACTCATGAGCTACCGATGTTTCGTTAGCTTGCATGCTTTGAAGAAGACGATGACAAAAGAGAGCGTGCAATTTATTTCATTAGCCGAACATTGCTCGACTACGAAACGCGCTGTATACCAAGCGGGCGAGAATGTCGCCATAGTCTTTGCTACTAAACGCCTAAGACACTACATGCTAAATCAAGAGACAAGGGTCATAGTAAAGATGGACCATTTACGGACTTTTCTCACACAAGGGTCCTTGTCCAAAAAAGCTAGACGTTTTATAACCTTAATGGGAGAGTTCGAATTAACTTTTGTAAACCAAAAGTCAGTTAAAGGACAAATCATCGCAGATTGGTTAGCTGATAACCCGCTAGACGGAGGTGACTTAGTAGACTTAGACTTTCCAGATGAATGCGTATACTACGTCGAAACCCGACCTGCTATATCTGAGTGCCCTTGGTACGCTGATATCATTAGCTATATCATGGACCATAGGTATCCAGAAGGAGCTACACCTCAACAAAGAAGATGGTTACGCATTATCGTAGCTAAATACGTCATTATAGAGCAAGTTCTCTATCGAAAAGCATTCGATGGAATGCTCTTAAGGTGTGTTGACACGAGAGAGTCCAAGAGGATTCTCCATGAATCCCATAGCGGTATATGTGGAGGCCACTTTGGTGGCCATGCCCTTTGCTCGAAAAATACATCGAATGGGCTATTTACGGCCCACTCTGAAAATGACACAATAGAGTTTGTGCGAGTGTCATAAATGTCGAGTTCTCTCACGAGATCCACATGCCGGCCAAGCTTTGCAACCGATCGCTACTCATGGCCCTTTTCTACATGGGGTCTAGACTTAATAGGGAAATTCTCTCCCTCATCCACGAGATGGCCACATTTTATAATTACGGCCACGAGAATATTTCACTAAATGGGTAGAGGCCATGCCTCTTACAAGCTATGCACAGTTAAGTGTCGCTAAATTCATTTTGAACCAAATCATTTGCAGTACGGTATCCATAAATCATTATCTCGAGATAATGGAACTTCTTTCAAGAATGAAGAAGTTCGTGAGCTATCAACAAATTTAAAATCAGCCATCATACGGCTTCCTTGTACTATCCCCAAGCCAATGGGTAGGTGAAGCAACAACAAAACAACGTTGAAAGCCATCCTCCTTAAAACAGTGAAAGAAAACAAGCGGGATTGGCATTTAAAGTTATATCCGGCCTTGTGGGCCCAACGAACCTCAATAAGAACTCCAACAGGGCAACTCCTTTCTCATTGGTATTTGGGTCGAAGCGGTTCTCCCACTCAAGTCGAAATCCCCGGTCTCCGCATTTCACTACAAGGGATTACGGATGAAGGCAGCTTCAGAGAAGCACGTCTTTCTCAATTAAAAGCCCGGATGAAGCTAGGTTAGACGTTGAACAACGACATAGAGTCTATGCCAACCGGATGTGCCGCGATACAACAAGAAGGTCTATGAACGTGACATATACGAAGGTGACCTAGTTCTAAGGTTAGACAGCCGGATCGACAAGAAGACCGGCGAGGGAAGGAAATTCCGGCCCAAATGGTTGGGCCCATACCGAGTCATGAAGGACTACGGAAATGGTGCATACCTCTTATGCACGCTAGAAGGTGAGGAGTTTGGCGAAACAGTCAATTCTCTCCACCTCAAACGTTTCTACGCGTAAGCAGCTAGCGCTGCCTATATAACTATCTACATCGCATTTTCATATAAATTAGGATCATTTTGTCCACTTGTTCTTACACAAATTGTGATCAGGGAATCTATTCTCAAAGCAACTTATTTCAAACTCGTGATGTTTCCGGCATAAAGTTCTTTAATCATACTTCTCCGTCTTCAATATCATCAATCAACTCAGAATCTTTTATCAAATAAAATCAGACATGACGAAGTCCTAATGGTAACCATACCAAGCTCTGCAAGTTTGTTCTCACTTTGGTTTCTTCTTAGGATAGGTGTCTTGCCTATGGTCTGTTCTAGAAGCTTCATGGTGTCACATCTGTCCCATATGCACATCTCTTTGGAAATAAGAATATACTGACATTTTACTCAAATAGACAAGTCAAGAAGTGATTAAACAGAAAATTTTATTTTTACACATTTCCTTGCCCCACCAACCTTCGGTGATGAGCTTGCATCTCTTACTAGTGACGTAGGGTTGGGAAAGGATGGAAATGCCCTTACTCGCCTATGCCTTGCCCACGGTGATAAACCCATGTTTCTTACAGGTAGCATGGGGCAAAGTGTAGGGGGTCCTCTAAACAAAGTAAATGTTAAAAGGTCATAAACAATCAATTCAAACTTTGAGTCAATAACGAATGAATCAGATGTTCAAAAATTCCAAGAGAGTTAAAAATCCTAAAAACCCAGATTTTGTCTACTATGTGGCCATCTACGGGTCTAAGTCTGGATAAACCACAAAGCAAGTTGCATCCAAAACTATGAAGTCATTCAGGTAGAATAAGCTTGTAGTTTTTATTTGGTTCCACCAAAGCTTCGTCTGTCTTTCGTCACTATCACTTCACCATATTCCATAACTTGCGCCCTTCTTGGCTCTTGGTGATGAGCCCTCGCATCCTACTAGTTGCGTGGAGTTAGGAGTGGGGCAAGTTAATCTGTTCATCATACTGATTATTTTCATCACTTTGCCAAAACAAATCATGAGGTATCCAAATTGCTCACAGAAACTAAGATTTAAGATCACAATATATCTACAAAATCATGTATCAACATCATGAAACACAAAAAGAAAGCAAACATTTGCATCATCATTTTCCATTTGCATACATTCTAGAAAGCATATAATACATACATCATAGTATACACGAAGCGATTGGAAATAAAGAAAGTAAATACAAATGACAAGTTTTGATCAAAACCGACGCATATATATAAATAATCAAAGTTTATATCTGATGCCATCATGCACTAGGCATGGTCAAAACGCTCAAAGAGCCCGTAATACACAAAAGAATCTAAGTACAAATACGAGAAAGCCAGTGGCCTCTCGGCCTCTACGCGATCCCGGCCGAAGGTGCGTGCCCTCGCTAGGACTCCGGGCTGCGGCTGGCGCTCTGAATGGACGGAGGCTCGAGGTCCACAGGGCGGTCGTAGTCTCGCCATGAGAGCGGCTCCTCATAAGGCGCTCGGCTGTCCTATAGCACTGCCACTCTGTACGGAGAGTTGACACCATCTTGGCCACATGCCAAGCGGGAGCAAAGGCGTCAATGTGCTGCGCAGGCTGCTTGAGGGCTCTCCGGCATCCACAGATAACTCCGCACGGGTCTTATCCATAGGGATCATCAGAGAATCGACGCAAACCCTACGGATTAGATCCCGCCACTCATCAACAGTCTCTGCAAAGCAAAGAAAGAAAAATGAATTAGGAACTAGGCAAGAGGTTAAAGTGTACACAATACAAATATAAGGAGAGTTAACATTCAAAGACAAATCCTAAAACAAACAAGCATTGAAAGGAGGAGAGGATAACTTACTCGGATCACCAGGCCTCCAAGATGGGTCGCCAGGGGCCGGGACCACGCTTGCAGATGCAGCATGCCGCGAGGCGAGGAGCTGCTCTGTAGTCGGGCAACATGGCGCCCCGCAACGGACTCATCATCTCCACCATGGCCTCGGGAGAGTGGCTCCTCAGATGCCACGGTCTCTCTCTCTGCACTCTCCTCCTCCCTCTCTGCCCGCAGAATGTCCTGAGTATCATGCCACTCAGGATCGCTCTCGTCCGTCTGCTCCTCTGACCCTCCCTCTGTGTGCTCCTCAGAATCGGAGTCAATATCTATGGGGTTGTCTTCTGCTGAGCGGGACTGCAGTAATCTGAAGTAATGGTGCACAGGCGCACCGGCTCTCCCTCGGCCCGAACTATCCCCCAGGCTGCAATAGGAATGCCGGGGGTAACCAGCTTGTCCAACCCACGGCCTCTGGCCCCCTCTGACCTCTCGGACTGATCTATAAATAGGTGCTTCTTGGAGGAAGCATAGCCGCGTATGGGAGGCCAAGCTGGCGAGGAACCTGCTTTGAAGGCGTGTACCTCTGCCCGTCCCACACGATCGATAAGCTGCCACTGTGATAGAGCGGGAGACCAATGTCGTGGTCTCCTCTCCCCATATCTGCGGCCATAAGGCTGAGTACGGTGTAGCCTCCATGTATGCCGTGGTAAGGGTGGGCTCTCTTGGCTGGTGAGTGCTCGAGCACGCGACATATCGACCATCGGGCTGCCCTCACCGCCCCGGGATCTGCCACCTCCACGCCTCTGCCATACGGGATGAAGCGCTCATACACCCAACTCATGACTAGAGTGGGGTGGCTCGAGACTATCCACATCCTGCAATCGGACCACCCTGTATAAGTCATGGTAGGTGGTCCCCAAAATATCCGCGCCCCAGGCGTATTTCCGGCCATGTCCCTCTATCTGTGCAATGATGGGGCCCCAACAGTATAATAAGGTGTCCCCTCCCTTGTCCCCGATGAGTCTCGAGGCAAGGATCCCCATAATAGCCTGTCGAAAGATAGGGATGGGCAAAGAAGGAATGGATCTGACTCGCACTCCTTCTTGGCCCAGTGGAAATAGCTGCATCTCCCATATAACTTGCCCAGCTATACGTGCCTGGAACCAAATTGTCTCAAGTGTGAGTCTCCTCCCAATAATCGGGACCCCCAGGATGCGGTAAACATCCTCCAAAGTGATGGTCCACTCACCACGGACCCCTGGCAGTCGGAAGGTGTTCCGATCTGCATCCCAATATGAAAATAGGTCACAAAGAATGTGACTGGACGGAGCAACGTGGGGCACACGCGATATACGCAATATGCCGGCCCTCTGCAATGTGTCCTCCTCATCTGCTGAGAGGGCATCCAATACCCCGGGCAGCCAGTCACACTCTCTCTCCCGGCTCCATCTAATATACTCCTCCTTCGCCTACATACACCCAAAAACACACAAGGAAGAGTAAGTTAGTATCTAAACAATATCAAGAGAAGCATAAAAACACGTACAAATGCTAAAAATGCAAGTACAAGCTTTCAAAATAGGTTCTTTTGCATTACATGCAAAACCGCCATGTGCATACGAGCGGTGGTTTTGTAACCGCTGCCAAAGGCGGCGGTCGTGTGCTGTCCATAGCCTAATCGGGCGACGGTCATGTAACCATTGCCCCCTGCCTGTCCGGGCGGCGTGTGATCCGAAAACCAGCAGGGTTTTTAGGCTTAAAAAGCCCAAAAATGCAAAAATGACCATTTTATCAAAAATGGGGCCTACCCGATAGCGCCCCCTAGAATGGACCCTTTAAACCAAACATTTTCGAAAATAACCCCCATTGCAAAAGAATTTAACATTTCAAATCGGAAGGGAAAAACACAAGATTGAAAAAACCAACTTTGTGATCTCGCGGGGTGGCGTTCCTGCACGTGGAGGCATGATCTCTACCTCCTTTGCGGACGTTTTGACTCTACTCGTGTGAGAAACCGTCACCGTGGGTCCCAGGCTCGAAATCAACCAAATCGACTCACCTTGCAATGAATAGGAAAATGGGCCCACTTTCATATATATAGCATACCGATTCGTTTTAAAATATCTTTTCACGGAGTTCGAGCAGACGGAGGTAAGTTTCTATCCTCGCACAAATGAAAGTACGTCCTCTTTCTCTATTATTTTAACGTTTATTTGCCAAATTATTGTATCTACCTTCATTTGAGTTCTCTTTTCATTTCGCAGTAGCGGGAATTTTGGACGCGACATTTCAACACACGGGCGTGTAAGGTATAACTTCTAACTTCCCATTTCGGAATGGCCATACTTGGAACCACCGTTTCGCCTCTTCATGGCTAAAACGCTTCTCGAAGGGAATATGCGTACCCAAAATTGTAAGTCTTTATCTTTGCGAGCGATGTAATAAATGCCCCAATGATGATCTGAGCCTCTTCGCAGGTGTTCGGGATCGAGAAAAGCTTTGACGATATATGCGTTAACATCCCGCATACCCCGTTTAGCCCCGCGTGCTTTGTTTTCCCTATTTTCCCTCTTTTCTTGGCTTTTTGGTCTTGATGGCAAACCCCGCCGCCCTTAAGAAGCGGCGGTCTTATGACTGGCCACTTACCAACAGGCGGCGGTCAGTCTGCTATGCCGCCCGCCATACGAGCGGGCGGTGGTCTGTCTTGCGCGTTTTCCCGAACGCTCTTTTGGCGTGACCATGAAATATCACGACTCACCAGGCTTTTCTTGCCGACTTGAGCATGCATTAATGTTTTTGGTCCCCTGGAATAGTGTTTTTCTTTTGTTTAATGTTTAAGAGTTCAGTTTGGATTTGATCTTTGGGTGTTTGAATTCCTATAAATGCATGGTTTGTGCACATGCAAATGGCCCCTGATTCTTGTTTAGAAACTCATCACTTTCAGTAGTTCAGTCTTCTAGTTTTCTTAAGTTTGATAGCATAGCTCATTTCATACTTCATTAGTATTGTGTTGCAGCTGGTAAGCCACATATCCAACTTGTGCAAGTGCAGACATTATTTGGGCCACCATTTTCACTCCAACTTTCATGTTTTCAGTGTTGTGTCCCTTTAGTTTGCTTAGGATTGGTAGTATAGTTTGTTGCAGGTTTGTTTTAGCTTTGTGTTGCTGTTGGTAAGCCACAGATCCAACTTGTGCAAACAGTATTATTGTTTTGGAGTAAAATAGTCTGGCGGACCATTAAAGTTGCAGGTTTTGCTCTTCATCTGAGACTAGTCTCGGGTTACGGGCGCTTTTTGTTGCATGATTCGCAGTAGACCCCGCTAGGAATTGCATAGGCCAAGCTCTGTACTCTTGCGCTATCCCTCTCCTATCCGCATTCTATTACATGCGCATTACAAGGTCCGTGTCATTGATCCAATATCTATTCTGTTGATCAAGCATTCCACGCTTTTACGGATTCACGTGAGCACAAAGAACGAAGAGATCATACTGAGGGGACAAGAACACACACACCGTCGGATTCGCCACTGTTCTGCGAAATCCAGGTTCCATCTTTCAAAGTTTTAGTTAGAATTTATCAAATAACGTAGTTAATCATTTTATTTCAGTTATTTCTATTCTCGATATTGCCAGGGAGGTTGTGGGGATTGATAGTTTCTGAGAAACTATGATTCATTCCTCACTTCTGAGGTAGGATCGAGAATCTTGCAGATAGATTAGTTATTTCGTTGTTTAGAATAGATATACAAAATTGCACAGACAAATAGCTACAATCGGCTATTTTGTTTGTTTTACGTTATTAGTTTAGTTGTCGATTCTAAATATTTTAAATAGCTGCTTTCCTATAAATTGCCAGAAAATACAAAAAAGAAATTATATATGCTAGAAGTGCACTTAGATTTTACTTTATTATAGTTTGTTTCATTACTGCTTTTGCATGACAATTACGGGACCTAGGGAGCCCAGGGAATACATTTTCGAGCCAATTGTGCCCCAGCCCAATAACGTAGTGGCAATAACTGATATCGACCAAAACCTTAGGATACAAGTCTTCCAAACAACAACAGACTTCCAACAGATCAGGGCACAGTTGAGAGGGTTAAACATCGAAGACGACCAAGCATATCTGTTTTGGTCAAATCAACCAAACTACGATTACCCTAGAAAATACCCACATGGTGTAGAAGGGCTCGAAGAGAACAAACATTCGGGTGTGATCCTTTAGTTCCACCCAGAGGCCAACTGGAGACACCCTAGTAGATATAGATACCAGCTTAAGAATCCAAGTTGCGATAACACCTGTAAGGTATTCTGAGAAGATCGCACAACTGTTGGTTCTAAACATAGAAGCTGAAAAAGCTTACGACTACTAGATACTAGGAATCAGAACTTGATCTCCCGTATGACCATAACGGGACCGCAACAACCAAGAGTCTATGGTTGTGATCCACGAGATCCCATGACCTACTTGACGAGCCCATAAGAGAATTAGACATAGACACTGGCCTACGTAAATTAGTATTTCAGTCTACTCCGATTCCACCTCTCATCATTCAACAATTATCCCTACTAGACACAATAACCAACAAAACTAGAGAATTTTGGACTAGGCCAGAGAATCGTCCATAGAGTTGTTGTATCCACCATATGACCCTATCGGAGAAATACACGAAACCATCCGGGTCATTTTCCATGCATCCCACAACCCATGGATTGAATCACGCGAGCTCGATATTGATTGGAGCCTTGAGCGTCATCCTCGGCGATCGATCTATCACACCGATCCAAGTTAGAAGGGCCTTCTTTGCTTTAGATTCATGAAATACCATTAGTGCGTATCGAAGACATTAGGCTGCCTAACTAGTTTGCTGCGCATTCTACCCCACCGGCTGTCTCGGCATGACCTCGGGAGGTCGGGTGCACGAAGAGTTACTTGTTGATTCTCAAGCTCACCTGTCACTTTTCCGATGTACGAGGAACACCTCAAACACAAAATATGAAGCATTGAGTTTAGGAAGAGCACATGCCATAATATGGTGAGCCAGGAGAAAAAAAGTAAATGTGTAGGAATAGAGTTCTCTACCAATCAATGAAAGCCATAGAAATAGAGGTCTCTTCTATATTTAATGATGGTATAGAGTATAAGTATAGACAAAACCATAACTCAATGCACTTCATAGCAAGAGAGAAATGTTACAGCTCAAGAAAACACGTCCATGGATAGGAAACATAGAATGTACCAAGGAAAGATATATTTCAAAAATAAAATGAACCCATTAGTGGGTATTTTGAGAGCTCAATTTTATTGCACATAGAATTATTAAGATGGAGGGCAATACTTACTAGGGAAACTCGAAGTTGTCAAAACCATCAAAATGATCAGGTCTAGAGTAAAACAATGATCACCCAAACGATTTTTGAAGCTCAGAGATCAAGGTTGCACCAGAAAATGCAAATAAACACAAGGGTCTCAAGGTGTTAGTGTTAATAAAGTTGAAACGACAAGGGAAAGGTAGTTATAGAGTTCAAAGATGAAGTCTTACCTTCTCAAAATGGCAACTATGTAATGCATAACAGAAGGGGAAGTATATAGAGCTCAAGGCCTTCTTTTCATGGCTCGTTAAATTCTCTACAGTCAAACTTAAAATGACGAGATAGAAAATTGGTTATGCAGAACTCAAGAAAATGGCAGACAACATAGAACTTAGAGCCACGAACTCTAACCAGGGCCTTCGAAAAAAAACCAAGAACCAAAACCTCATCTCAGAAGGTTGTTTCGTAGAGAAAAGAGCTCGATGATACTCCAAATATATGACCACAGACCTCACAAGAGCTAAATAGTGAGCATGAAATGACCAAATAATGATGAGATCACACTTTAGAAAGATCACAAAGAACTCAAAATCCAGCAAAGAAACTAGACAAACCTTCAAAACTAGCTTGAAAGAAGTTCAATTGCGGCCACTTCAAAAAATACGAACACAAAAACTCACAGATACCTTCTCTACAAAGAAAACGAGCTCCAAAACTCCACAATTAGTGGCCAAGATATTACAAAGAATAACCACAAATCCATGCACAGATCTTCAGAAGATCGATTTATCAAAAGAAACCGAGCTCAAGAAAGATCAAAAATGGTATCCTGAGGAAATTTTTCCAAGGCTTCACCCGCAGAGTGAAAAACACATAATGATCAAACATTAGGTTTCTTTTTCTTTTACCCAACTCGAAACTCAACCTCTCAAACCTAAATCTACCAGAGTTGTCATCAACAGTGGATATTTGAAGGTACATGATCCAACAATCAGAAATAATAACCCAAGCCAACTACCGAGTAATGCATCGACGGACATATCAAAGGTGACAGAAGATCAACGGTATAAAACTTTACCAACTCCAACGTAGGTTCACATTTATTAAAGACAGAGGGTCAACGATCAACATTCAAAGGTATAAAGATCAATGGCCTACAGAGCACCAACCATCTTTACTACTAAATGTAAACCCTAATCATGGATTTGAATATCAATGACATATATCAAATGGTATAGGTAATCAATGATCACAGTCAAAGTCCCACTTTCCTATGCCAATCAGGGTTAAATCAAATTCTACGGATATTTATATAAGGGTTGAGTCACCGTGGGAAGGGGGCTAGCCCACGTCATTTAATTAATCATTGCATTGACCTTGGTTAAGGTCTTATAACATATGTAAAAATAATCAAATACCGACAACAAATCACAATGCAATGATAATCAAAAGGTGGCCAAATATATACAATGCAATGATAATAAAAAGGTGGTGCAAGTAGCACCGTTTTGCCAAAAGTAATTGCAGAAAAGTTGGGTCTGCAGTATGAACCTACAGAGAAGAGCATGCTACAGCTTGATGGGACTGCAACTAACACGGTTGGTGTCATCAAAAATTTGGAGGTAACATTACATGCTTGTCCAAACATTTCCAATTTGTAAGATGTTACTGTTGTAGATTTACCTCCTTACTTTGCTTTATGCTTATCGAGAGATTTCATCTCTTCATATTGGTCATTTTTGTTCTTTACTACACGTTATGGGACCAAAGTTACTATCAATTCTGAACTGTTGGCCAGATTGCATATCGAGACTCATACTTCTAATGCATTAGCTAATTATGCAGCCATAGACTAGTCTGATTTCGATAATGCAACTCATGTTTCAGCACTAGATGGTGTTTCTAATCTTTTCATGGATGAAAAGACACATGAAGAACATGCTCATGATCCTTTCAAATAACTTTAAGAACATTTGTTTGGTGTATTACTTGCACGAGGAAAACACACCAATTCCCTTGTTGTTCAAAATAGAAAATGTAGTAGAAGGGATTTTGAAGCTTCATTTTGATGGAGCAAAGAACAAGAAAGGACAAGGAGCAAGTTTGATGCTCACTTCCCCCATAAACAAAATGTATTTCTCAGCTTTGAGTCTCAAATTTTTGTGTACTTGTAATGTAGCTGAATATGAAGCGTTAATTCATGGCTTACTTTGGGCCAGAAAGAGAGGTATTAGCATGTTACATATTTTCGATGATTCTGAGTTGGTTATCAATCAAGTAAGAAACTTCAATGTTTGTAAGAATCCATTAATGAAGTCTTACAAACATAGAGTTTCAAATTTAATGGAACATTTCAATGCTATTAATATCCAGTCCATTCCAAGAACAAAAAACAAGCATGTGGATAAAATTGCAACAATTGGTGCTAGTTTTGAAGTATTGGAACAAATTAAAAATAGCAAGATTGAACCTCACATAAAGTTGATTGCCAAGCCTTCTATACCCGATAATGATTTGAATTGGAAGTTTTTGAAAATGATGAACATATTTGCAGGTTTTTACAACAAGAAGCTAAATTTTTGCAGTAAATCAAGAGAAATTACAGCACTTATATGGTGACCAGATTGTTCAATTGAAGATGAATAAACTACCTCAAGGGTTGGTCATATTGGAAGACATCTTCAACACTGATGATCAGTTAAGGAAAGACAAAAAATATATGTCAACACATTTAGACAACTATGAAGAGATTTGAGTCGTTGATGGAAAGAATTTATTTCTCAGAAAGATATGTTCCTTAGCTGAGAAACATCCCTTTATCAATATTTGTAAGGAATTTAAGGATGTTTTCGCTTGGAAATACCAAGATCTGAAAGGGTTTGATCCAAGTTTGGCACAACATACTATTGAATTACAACCAAATTCCAAGCTAGTTAGGCAAAAATAGAGGCCTATAAATCCCAAGATAGAGCCTTTAATGAGAAAAGAGTTATCTAAGTTGATCGAATCAAGTATTATTTTTCCAATTAAGCATTCAAGTTGGGTAGCCAATCTTGTTCAGTTCAGAAAAATAATGGAGAAATAAGATTATGTGTGGATTTTAGAGATCTTAATAAATCTTCACTAAAATATCATTACCCACTGCCCAATATGGATCAGATTTCGACAATAGTTTCTGGTTCTGATAGACTATCTCTTATGGAAGGTTACAGTGGATACAATCAGATTCTAGTCTCGAGAAAAAGATAGGTACAAAATAGCTTTTACTGCCAAGTGGGGTACTTATGCTTACAAAAGAATGTCTTTTTGCCTTTCAAATGTTGGTGCAATGTTTCAACATGCAATGGACATGGCTTTTCATAGCTTATTAAATAGATGCATACTAGTTTATTTGGATGATGTTACCATTTTTTAAAAACAAATTGATGAACATCTAATACATTTAAGGCATACTTTTCATTTATGCAGATAGTTTGGAATATCTTTGAATCCCAAAAAGTCCATCTTTTTAGTACATCAAGGTAAATTGCTTGGTCATATTGTTTCTAAACAAGGTTTAGCAATTGACCCTTTCATAATTGAATCCATATCATAGTTATCATTGTCTCATCACAAGAATGCATTACAGAGCTTTCTGGGAAAAATCAATTTTGTTAGAAGATTTGTTCCAGGTTTTACAACATTGGTTAAACCATTGATAGCTATGTTAAAGAAAGAGAAGACTTTCTCTTGGACCAGTGAAGGGAGAGAAGGGTTTGAAGCAATTAAAACAAACATTTCTCAAGCTCCTACTCTTGCAAATCCTAATTTTGATAAAGATTTTACAATGTATGCATGTGCAGGAGCTGAAACAATCTCAGCCATATTAACTCAAGTTAATGATGAAAATATTGAGCAGCCAATTACTTTCTTTGGACAAAGTTTACATGACTATGAAACAAGGTACACTTTTCTTGAGAAACAAGTACTTTCAGTAGTCAGAGGACTAAAGAATTTTAAGTACATGTTTTCAAAAAATAAGATACACATTCTGGTTTCTCATCCAAGTGTAAAATAACAAAGGTTATGGAATACGATGTTGATATCCATGTTGTGAAGATAGTTCGAGGTAAAGGTTTGTGTGAGCATCTAATTGTTGATATAGAAAAACAACAGGCTGTAAAATCAGAAGATCTAGAACAGCATGTTGAAGTTATGTATCAACAATCAGATATCATGGTGCAACCAGAAAATTAGCTACCTTAGCTTATTCAAGAAGTTCAAGAATCAAGATGGATGACTGATTTAATTAACTATCTATAGCATGGCACTTTTCCAAAAGGTATGGACAAGAACAAATGAAGATATTTTAAGTTACAAGTTATACCTTATGTTTTCATTGATGGTGTGTTATTCAAAAGATAGATAAGCAAAATCTTCTTTGCGATGTGTTGATTATGATATAATTCAGCAATTATTATCTGAATTCCATGAAGGACTTGTAGGAGGTCATTTTTCAACACGCACTACAACCTTAAAAATTATGAAAGCTGGTTACTATTGTCCCAGCATATTCAAATACTATTTCAAATAGATCAGAAAGTGTAAGAAATGTGCTTTCTTTGTTGGAAAAGAACATTTAGCTTCACTACCCCTACAACCTATTTCAGTGGATCAACAATTTATGTAGTGGGGTCTTGATTTTATTGGCATGATAAATCCACCTTCATCATAAGGACACAAGTGGATTTTGACAACCATAGATTATTTTACACACTAGAATGAAGCAATAGCTTTGAAAGATGCCAATGAAACTTCAATACTATCATTTTATCAAGGTATAGTTTATAGATTTGGTGTTCCAACAACTATCATTTCAGATAATGCCTTAGCATTTATTGGTGCAAAGGTAACAGATTGGGATATTAAACATGGAATTTATTTAAGTACATCATCTAATTATTACCCACAAGGTAATGGGTTAGCTAAAAGTACTTTAAAAATATTTTAAGGATCATCAAAATAACACTCAAATATAACTAGAGAGCTTGGTATTTAATGTTAAATTCAACACTTTGGGCGACAAAGTGCCTCCTAAAAGATCAGTTGGAAACTCATCATACAAGCTTGTTTATGGAAGAGAGGAAAGAATGTCTATTTCAATTGATTTACCTACTTTATATTTGTTACATCAGATGGAGCTACTCGAGAATGAACCATTGCAGGTTCGTTATGCAGAATTGATGGAATTACAAGAGTTGATAAATCAAGCTCATCTGAACATGGAAAAGAATCAAAAATAGATGAAGAAAACTTTTGATAAGAAGGATAAGTTCATAATCTTCAATGAAGGAGACATTTTTTTGAAATGGGATGTTGATTGTGCAAAGCAAAGAAACAACACAAAGTTTGATACAATCTGGAGTGGTCCTTATATGATTTTAGCTTACAAGGAACTTAATGCTTTTCAGCTTTTAAGGCTGAATGGAGAGGAACTTCCCATTCCTATGAATGGTATGTTTCTCAAACACTGTTATTGAAAAATCCCACAGTGTTTAGTTAAAGTAGGATTTCCCTTTCAATAAGTGTTTCATGCACATTGCAATGTTTTTCAATTCAATAAAGTGCATTCGTGCACGTGGTCTGGTTTACCAGATCCTTTCCCAGTTTTATTTTGTCTTGGAAGGGTTAGACCTTACAGATTTTGATTACATGATTTGGATTCCATGCCCAATGGAAAAGAGCAAGACACAGGTCTATAAGCCAGCATGAAGCTTTCCCCATAGGATCGCCAGAAATGTTGACAATTTTTGCACTCGTGCAAAAATGGGAAACTCGAAACTTCATTACGATGGATGGCATTGATGAAGAGAACCTAAGATAGGGGAGATTATTTCAGTTTAATATTTGTTCTATTGGATTAATTAATGACTACATGTAATTTGTAGTTATGTGTGTTGTTACAAAACGTAACAGATCACATAGTCTGCAATTTCATGTTTTTCTTCAGCAAAAGAACACAAAGGCCCCGAAGGAAAGATGTGTAATCTTGATGAATACTAAAAATACAGAATAGATGAAGTATTAAGTTTTGGAGCAACAATCATAGTTGCAGATTACAGCAGATATCAAAGTTCATTACTAAGGTTACATGTATTTTAAAATTCTTTCTTTCATGATTAAATACATTCAATTATGTTATTAAGTTGTTTAATTCATTATATAATCCATATACAAAGCTGAAATGCAGAAGGAAGTACACAACTCAGTTTCACAATTTAATATTTTATTCATAAGGAATTTCAAATGTTTCCCACACAAGTCGTGGGATGTAACTCAAGTAAACATCATAACTACTAAAATAGAAGGTGCATATGCATGAAAATAAAAGCAAAAGAAGATGGAGTCCATCATTGCCTTATTTTTTTTGTCCTGCTACTCCATCTCCGCTCCATATTTTGCTCCATCTTCATCCTATCCATTCAATATTACATTGTACCTAAAAACAACGAGAAAAGAGACTTTCAGTCACGAGCTCAAGATTAAATCATGTTCTTATATTGTCTATCTTCATGCAAATGAATCTCTTGATATCAGGAGGTATGATTATAGAAAATATAAATGCATAGCAAAAAAAAAACAATATTCTACATCAGTACATATGATTCTCACAATCATTTCAGAGAGAAAAGATAAAACAAAAACTATGGAACAGAAGAGAGGACAAAATCCTAAATGTTTTCTAACTAGTTTATCTAAATGTGCAGGTACAGGTATGAAGAAGGAAATAAACACTAATTGTTGTGTTTATATATCAGAAGTATTACATTTTGTAACTTGAATAAGAAAAGTACATTTATTTCAGTTCAAACTAAAAGCTAAAATACATAAAGATGTGTATACATGTACTAATCCATAAAAGAAATGCAGGTTTACTAATACATATTCTAACAAATGAAATGAGACAAAATGTAGAAATGAAACAGAATGGAAAAGGGAATCTGAGAAAAATTTGACAGGGCTTTGCCATGTAAAATGGACATTTAACATCTTTCCATCATGTTATTTGACAACTAATTAATGCTTGAAATTTTTACTAATCAAATAGTATGCAAGAAAAGAGATGATACATTGTATAGTCAAAGCTACAGACCTAGATAAATACAAGTTACTTCATGATAAAGAATGTCTTGAGTTACAGTACAACTAAGGATGCAGTGATTCATGATGAAGAGATACAATACACAATGCAACCAGCTCAATACTTAGACAAATTCATCAAACATCAATGACTTAGACAGTCATGAAAAGGTTACAAAAGAAGTGAAGAAATAAAGATAGAGCTTTGTAAATTAGAAGGTAAATACAAAATCATAGTTGCAAAATAGAAACAACAATAAAGTATTTTTTTAAGATAACGACACTGAACCAGTTTGCAGAGTAAGGTTTTCAAAGGGTAACATGTTCATGTTCATAAAACAAGTTTTTGGAGCTGCTACAGGATGTATGAGGAGTACAGAAACAAATCAAGGTGCTACATCACTTCTAAATAATATAACTACAAGTTACAAAGGATCAATCCAAAAGATTAACTGAAGAGAAAGGTACATAATTGAATGTGCAGGTACACCTATTGACAACACAAGAAATCAACAAGAACAATTTCAAGATCTCAGAAAATCACCACTTCAGCATTCAGAAGTGCCAATCAGAAATTACTAGCTACAGGAAGAGTACAAAATCCTTCATAACAAGGATGAGGAAATATCAACATACTATAACTCAAGGAACCATTTAGATTGAAGCACACAACTATATAGATCTGCAGCATGAAAAGTGATACAAATTTGTGAAAATGCTTCCAAGATTCATCACTCAAGTATATTAGAGTTCACAAACAAATATGCATAAATGGAATGTGGTTGGAGTTTCATATTTTCTTGAGTTACATGACCGAATCATGAGCCTATATTACAACTTTCCATATATGTTTCTACCAATAACATAGGCTTAAGGATGATTTACGAATAATAATTGGTATATAATATTACTTATTGCAAGCAGTAGACAAGTTGAGTTCAAATTTTTGGAAATATTTCAAATCCTAGTGTTAAACAAGATGGATAAACAAACTCAGTTGCTTCACTGTATATTTACACAAGTAAATAGTGAAAATTACAATACAAATTGGGTTTTCAAGCACGAAAAGTGAGAATGAAGCATTATCATCAACAAAAAAAAGGATAGAGCCAAATTATGACCAAATCATCTCAAATCACCAATAAGACAGGTAGAGTTTCAAGGCTTTTTCTCATGGCAAGAAATACACAAGTCTAAGGTACCCCTAACAAAGCCAATCCTCTGAAACCCTCGAATAATTTTTCTAAAACTTAGCACTCAGCCATGAAAGCACGAGTTTAAAAGGTTGGCTTAGAAAACATCAATGACATTCATATAAATCTTAAATCTCTTAATCTAAAACAAAATCTGAGCTAGCTTGAAGGATAGGGAAGACAAATTCAGAAGATCCCATTTACTTTCAATCTTTGAGCCTCTTCGGGTGACTTAAAATAGGAGAAGTCACTCAAAGCACAAACACAGAGGAAGTAGAAACAGAATATGCAGTGCCATATTTGAATTAAAAGTTGTGAACCCGTAAATGGGTATTAAAAAATTAAGAGCAAATAATGTCAAATACACATTCATAATAGCAGTAGGAACACCTCAAACAAAAAATACGAAGCATTGAGTTTAGGAAGAGATCATGCCATAATATGGTGATCCAGGAGAACAAAAGTAATTGTACAGGAATAGATTTCTCTACCAATCAATGAAAGCCATAGAAACAAAGGTCTCTTCTATCTTTAATGGTGGTATAGAGTATAAATATAGACAAAACTAGAACTCACGCAATCCATAAAGCAAGAGAGCATTTATTCTTTGCTTAAGAAACACATCCATGGAAAAGAAGCACATAATGTACCAAGCAAAGAGATATTTGAAAAGAAAACGAACCCATTAGTGGGTATTTTGAGAACTAAATTTTATTACACACATAAGTATTAATATGGAGGGAAAGACTTACCAAGGAAGCTCGAAGTTGTCAAAACCATCAAAATGATCAGGTCCAGAGTAAAACAATGATCAACCAAATGATTTTCAAAGCTCGGAGATCAAGGTTGCACCAGAAAATGCAAAGAAATACAAGGGTCTTGAGGTGTTAGTGTTAATAAAGTTGAAATGACAAGGGAAAGGTAGTTACAGAGTTCGAAGATGAAGTCTTACCTTCTCAAAAATGGCAACTATGTAATGCATAAGAGAAGGGGAAGTATACATAGCTCAAGGCCTTCTTTTTGTGGCTCGTCAAACTCTCCACAGTCAAACTTAAAATGACAAGACAACAAATTGGTTTTTCAGATTTCAAGAAAATGGCAGACAAGATAGAACTCAAAGCCACGAACTCCAACCAAGGCCATCAAAAAATAACTAAGAACCAAAACATCATCGCATAAGGTTGTTTCGCATAGAAAAGTGCTCAATGATACTCCAAACCAAAGACCACATGCCTCACAAGAGCTAAATAGTGAGCACAAAATGACCAAATAACGATGATATCACACTTCAAAAAGATCACAGAGAACTCAAAAGCCAGCAAAGAAACTAGACAAGCCTTCAGAACTAGCTTGAAATAAGTTCAATGGTAGTCACTTCAGAAAATATGAACAAAAAAACTCATAGATCCCTTCTCTACAAAGAAAATGAGCTCTAAAACTCCACTATTGGCGGCCAAGATATTGTAGAGAATAAAAAATCCACGCTCGAGCTTTAGAAGCCTGATTTATCAAAAGAAACCGAGCTAAAGAAAGATAAAAAAATGGTATCCTGAGGAAATTTTTCCAGGGCTTTGCCCTCAGAGTGAAAAAATCATAATGAACAAACATTAGACATTCTTTTCCATTTACCCAACTCGAAACTCAACCTCTCAAACCTAACTCTACCAGAGTTTTCATCAATGGTGGAGATATGAAGGTACATGATCCAACAATCGGAAATGATAACCCAAGCCAACTACCAAGTAATGAATCGACAACCCATATCAAAGGTGATAAAGATCAATGACATAAAAATTTTCCAACTCCAACGTAGGTTCACATTTATTAAAGACAGAGGATCAACGATCAACATTCAAAGGTACAAAGATCAATGGCCTACAGAGCACCAACCATCTTTATTACTATATGTAAACCCTAATCATGGATTTGAATATCAATGACATATATCAAATGGTATAGGTAATCAACAATCATAGTCAAAGTCCCACTTTCCTATGCTAATCATGTTTGAATCAAATGCCACCTATATGTATCTAAGGGGTGAGTCACACGTGTAAGGGGGCCAACCCACGTCATTTAATTAATCATTGCATTGACCTTGGTTAAGGTATTATAACATATGCGAAAAATAATAAAATACCGACAACAAATCACAATGCAATGATAATCAAAAGGTGGCCAAGTATATACAATGTAATGATAATAAAAAAGGTGGCCAAGTATATACTATGTAATGATAATAAAAAAGGTGGCCGAGTGTATAGTATGACATTATTTCAAAAAATGACCCCTTATTTATTTTAAATCATAATAATATGCCAATTCAATAAAGGTGGTCAAATCCAGAATGAAGACAAGTGTTCACCTCACAGTTGGAGTTTTATGAAGTAGACAATAGCATTATGTGCAAAAGTGCAATTCTTCATGTGACCACAAGAAGACAAGCAGAGATCAACATCAGAGTAAAAGGAACCCTTTTTGGAGGCCTATTACCTTATTTTCCACCAAAATAATAATATTATTTTATTGCACATGTGCTCACAGTGGTCCCCACAATGGGTGATATAGAATTGAATTATTTTTACATGTGCATCCAAGAGGTAGTTTAAAATGTTGTTTTCACAATTGCAAGTGGATCAACTTGCAGATGCCACATCATCATCCAAAAGACAGAGTTTGCATGTATTGGAGAGGACTTGCTCATCAAGCCAAGTTTATTATTAACAAAATTATTCACCCAAATTTATTAAAAATAGAACAGTCAACTACAGTTTGACTGATTTGTATTTTTGTAAACAAGGCTATTAATGCCTCATTGTATTAGCATGCTTATTTTTATTCCTTTATTTATTCAGGATAAAGGATAAAAATAGGATGCATGTGTGAAGTACAATTTTAGTCTATTTTTAGGAAGGGTGGGATGAATAATTATGCTATATATTGTGTGCATTGGCAAAGCATAGGAGGAGGAATTTTTGGACACATGAGGAGGACTTTTTAGACACATGAGTGCTATGAAGCATATTTTGCCAGTTTTCCCCTTTGAATGAGAGTTGATTTCTCCCTTTCAATTATTTGCAGTGTTGTGTATGCTTTATTATTTCTTGTGAATGTCAAATTCCCTAATTGATCATCTTACCTTGTTGTAAATTTAGTTATTTCTGCATAATATTAGTGTGCATGTTCATCTTAATAGTATTGTTGTGAATCATTCCCTCAATAAATCAAGTGTTTTTGCCTTAATATTCTACTGAAAACTATTGGTTTGTGTATCTAGAATCCATTCCCAGATATTTTTGCATGTACTCAGTCAAATCCCTCAACAATTTTGGTGTATCACCCTAGTTTTTCAATTCATTTACAGTCATCTTTTACCTTGAAAAACCCCCAAAAAGTTTAGGATACATCAATAAGGAACCGGCCTTAATACTAGAGACTCACCTCAATAATAGGTATACCCACAGACCTGAGGTGTTTCCATTGTATCTACAAAATAGAGAGATCTAGAGAAAGCTTAGAACACCTACATTCATCTCTCTAAAGGGTGCACTTTCGAGAGATAACAAAACCTTGGAAAAAACATTTCCTATCAAGCAACTTTTGCATCAATCGAACATTGGTAATATTTCCTTTTTAATCCTTTATGTTGTTAAAATCTTGATCAATCCTTTGACATTTACACCTCCAAACTTGTTTTCCAAACCTTGTTGGATTATCAATCTTGAGTCACCACGATGTATGTTGTGCTTAGTTCCCCTTTGGAAAATCACACAAACATCCCCATCTTTACGAAATGTCTAGTTGGTTGTCGTTATGTTGCCCAAATCAACATGAAACCTTCTTCACTTTGAAGAAGTTCAATCACACTATTTAGGTCTAGGAATTTGTATCAAACAATGCCAACAATGATTGATTATCGTAAGGTTCCTTATATATACGACAATAAGGAATCAAAGTTTCGGAGTTCACATAAAATTATGCCCATCATGACCAAACCTTGGTTGGTTCTTTGTGTTAGAGAACCCATCCGGGTAACCTGTTCCTCACCTTCATCTCATATTCGGTGGTATGGTTTGGACACTTCTGATCCAAATTATTATTTTGGTTCCCCCCACTCTTCTTCTGAGGATTCCAATCCAAATATTTCCTCTGATTCTTTTGATGATTCAGATCCAAACTACTATTCGATTCATCTAATTCGAATCCTAAGTTGTGGTCCTCCCATTCTTCACAGACCTCTATTATCAGTCACCTAAACAATGTTCTCCTCCTCTAAATATTTTTGTTGCCAAAAATTATCTTCATCATTCATCTAATGTGACTCCTACGTCATGGTCCTCCCTATCTTTGCATGACCCTCTTCATCATACATTTAATATGAATCCTACATCGTGGTCCTCCCTTTCTTTGTAGGACCCCTTTTATCATTCTCCTCAACGATGTCTTCTTCCTTTGAAGATACACGTGACTCCAAATCCCTCCAATCAAACATCTAATACAATTCTTGAATTACAGTCCTCTCTCTTCTTCACAGGACCTTGTTATTACTCATCCAATGCGATTCTTGAATCACGACCCTCCCTTCTTTGTAGGACCTTCTTTATCAATCACCCCACGAAGTCTTCCTTCTTTGAAGATTCATGTGACTCAAATTCCTTCTAGTCACTTTTTTGAGTCGACCCATCGTCACAATCTACAAACTTTTAACTTAATCCTACTATTTTACAGACGATATATACCATCATATAGGTAGGTCCACACCACGTTTTCTACTCCCGATATATATATCTCCACATCTTCTTTGTCCCCCACTTTATCTTCTTCTATCAATCATCATCAAACATATTCTAAGTCTTACACACCAATTAAACCTATTTCTTCCACTCAATCCTTGGTGGTCGATCAATAACTCATACCGATTGACCTCTTTTCGGAATGAAGAAACAATCGGGAATTTATAGTGCACACAAATATATTCCTTTAGTAGATTACGAGCAAGGATTCTCTTTAGACTTCGATGCGTAGAGCATATCAAGAGGAAAAGGTTGGTTCCTTTTCTCGAGAAATGGAGGAAGAGCATCGAGATCATGTAACTTGATCCTCCTCTTATTCTTCCATCTTCACATTCTTCATAATGTTATGAAACTCATGGGTCTTGTATTGATCCATGGCTTATCTTCTCATCACCCAACCCTTCTCTATATATCAAAGTTCCTCAATCAAAATCTCACCTTGGGTCACTACCTAGTAGCCCATTATCTTCTTCTATATATGGGAACCTCCAAATATCCCTTCACAATCTATTTTTGGGTATCCTTTAGGTATCCCACTTCCTTCCATTCTTGGGGCATGAACAACAAGCCCCTTGTCTTCTATTCATGGGCCACGTTCTAATATCCCACCATTATATTTTATTTATGGGACACCTCCGATAGTCCATCATCTTCTATTCTTGGGCCGCATCTTAACATTCCATCATCTAATATATATGACTCACATCCTAGTAGCCCTTATTTCTCTATATTGGGGCCACATCCAAATAGCCTTCAATATTCTATCTATGGCTCACCTCCCGGTAGCCCATCTTCTTCAACCTTGGATTGTATCCTTTTCATCCATCACATTATTCTTCTACCAATGAGTGTGAAAATACCACCATAATTCCTCACATTCCTCTCATGAATTCTAAATTTCCACATTCTTCTCCCACTTCTCGGGATCAAAAAGTCACACATTAGCTTATAAGAAACCTAGACAAGGTTTTTATCAAAATGAGATCAAAATGCCAAAGAATCCAAATCTCCCAAAGAACCCAAAAATTAAAATTCAAGCACGATTCAAGAATGCACACCAACACACCCATCAAGTATGGTGCAAAGTTCTGAAACCTATGGATAGGGAACTCAATCTCCCACATACAAAACCCATGTTTCGTAAACAAATCACAGTCATTTGTTGAGTGTGAACTCATGACTATCATCGAGATTGGGGATAATATCACTCTTAATAAACAAACATGCTTAGTCTCCTTATTAAGGAAGTCACACACATCATTATTAGATCCTATCACGCAAAGTGTCATTTTTGGTCCCAACTTTCAAAAAATCAATAAAAACAAAATCATAAAACAGTTCAAAAATACAAAAAATGAGAAAACATTACAAAATTACATAAAATCAAAGGTACAAATATAAAACATTATAATCAGTATTGCGTACACATGGATGTTATTTCTTCTCTTTCTTTCATATTCCTCTACAAGTCATCCACCATTTTCATCCCTTCATGTTATTGTGATTAGCCTATTCACACACATTTTGCGACATTTATCTCTATGGTATCTATTTGACCACTGGTCTTTTATCGCCTTGTTAAATTAAAGAACGACTAACCTCTTAGATATCCCATCACAATTCAAATTTAATAAACTTGTTGCAAAGAAATTTTGGATATAGTTGTTGACACTAGTCAATGTCATCATCACAATTGCTTTCATATCCTTCCATCAAGCCATCAATGGTTCTTAACCATTGTAAAGAAAGAGAGCTGAAATAAGTTTTCGTAAAAAGTAAAAGAATCAAAATCAATCAATAAAAAAACAAAAGCTAAAAGTAAAATCAAATTTATATATAATTCTCTCTTGGGTTATTTCCAATAATATCTACTAGGGATATGGATTCTGATTAGTAGTAGAGAAATGTTACGATTAGAATCAAATGCATCTTCGTTCTGCTATGAACGCATGGTCAGCGAAAGCAATGTACATCTATCCTTTCACAATCAATTCACAAATCACCTTTCAAACTAAATCATTCATACACATTGGCTAGTGTATTCACTTTTCCTTCAAGAGGTAATTCATTTCCATGTCTATCAACTCTTTCCTTCAAGAGGTAATAATTCATTTCATTGACACATGGGTAAGTGCAAGCAAGTTGGGGACAAAAAGGGGTCATAAGTGGACGTCATATTGCAAATAACAACATAATATCAACTTGTAGGGATTATTAGAAATACATACACTCAAAATTAGAAAAACTTATATTAATATGAATCGTAACATCTAGAATCTAGTTTCTAAAATACTATTTTTTTATAAAAATGGACAAGATTAGCTATATTAAACACTCAAAATTCAATGACTTGGTATTTTTTTTTTAAAACGCCTATAAGATTATAGTCTGTTTGCCCATGATTTGGATGACCAAAAATTGATATATATTTTTCTCCTTTGGTGAGAAGTTAGATGCCACTATCTATCTTGGGATGGATTTTATTTTGTATTTTTTGAGCAATATTTTATTTTTATGATTTTTTCCGTGAAAGTGGTATGAAAACATAAAGAAAACAAAGCACTTTCCGTTTGCCCACCATAACTTCATCAAAAAATATTGAAATCAAATAATTTTTTTTTAACATGTATATAATTTCACCATGGTTGGGATGGTATAATTTTTATCACATTCTAATAAGTGAAACAAAATTTGCAGTCTTAAACGTAGACAAACATTCACGGGAAAAAGTGTCTTAAAGACCTACTATTAGTAAAAAATTATAAAATGATATTTATCCTATTCTATTCACTTTAAAATCAGTATTTCTACAAAGCTAACAGTCTCCCCTACACAATGGTACCATTTTTATGACATATTTTTTACTTTTTGGTATGGTTCAAGTCCGTAGAAGACTAAATTTGATGTTTTGTTGTTTTTAATGTAAAATTCAGGATTTGATGTCCACTCAATTGTCCCCCAACTTGGTGCACTTACCCACATGCACACACGCAATATCGATGAGTAAACAGGATTAATATGTTACCAAGTGTTGCATTCTAGACTTTGTTCAAACTCTTGTTTTAACGCATGTCTTGTCTCATGATTTGTGCCTTGGGATGATCACTTTTTCATCTATCACCTTCTAAATATTTTCATAGCATCCTCTATTCTTCAAAAATCTTTTAGAACATCCATGTGTATCGATGTCCTCTTTTCATATTTTCAATCACTTTTGTCCCCTTTTAATAAATTAATTGCTCACTTCCTTTATATTATGTGTTTCTCAGCAAGCTTACGTTGTAGGCACCCTTGCTCCCTCATGATTGAACCTATTTTTGGCCTTGATCCCCTTCTACATGTGAAGAGTTTATCTTTGAATACTCCCACCTAATCATTGGGGCATGTTGCATCTTCACTTTCTCGTATGCATGACAATTTTCCTGTAAATCCCATCTATCATTGGGGGCATCCACACTTCTTTGTCTTCTTGTACATAGCTTCTAAAAATTATAGAAATTAATAAAAAATATTTAAATATGTTTCTAAAAATCAAAAACAACAAAAATCATCCCACAAAACTAATTCTCTTTGGTTCTCACTTGTTCTTGTGTGCGACTCACGGATCATCTTGATCTACCTCCATCAAAAAATTTGGTTTGCTTAATATGTTTGTACTGTAGGGAACAATGAGTTGCTTGGTACTGTTTCATAGTGCACTGCTTTTCATAGGACCCAAGTGTCCTCTGTTATTCCCCTTGCATTTATCCTTTCTTTGGGAACCATCTTTTAACCCTTGTTGTTAATTCACTCAGTTGGAATCAAAGCTTGATAACAAATTATTTTTTTTGTTATGTTATCTCGCTATCTTGTTTACTTTCTCGTATTGCATTGCATTATGTATGTTGCAAGGAGTTAGGAATCTTTTACTTTCTCGTATTACATTACATTTTTATGTTGCATGGAGTTGGTGTTTTCAACAATGGAAAATTGTTCATAGTATGGCTTTTCATGTCATTCTACTTTTTTCGTATGCTTATATTTTTAATAAGGACCGATGACGTAGATCTTTGGCAATATGATGACACTAAAGTTATTTCAATACATTGGATGAAATATTTCTCTTTTATTTTCGTATTCATTCCTTTTCTACATCATTCTCCTATCAACACTATTCTTTTGATTCACTCTAGGGCATCCTACCCCTACCCATTCTTATATCCATTTCTCTCACCTTTTTTGATCGTTGATTGCCTTCTTTCATCACCCCATCGACACTCGAGGGGCATCTCTCACTTCTACTAATTTTTCTTCTACCCCTTCAAAATTTTACTGGTCTACTATCTTTGAAGTGGTGTCACTTACGCCACCCCAAAGAGGGGAAAATATAGACACCTATAATTTATCCCAAGTAATTTAAATACTTAAATTGTGCTAATTATATCCTTTCCCGCAAATTGATGACATATCGTCAATAAATGCTCATTTTCTCTTCTATCACTGTTAATTAGTTACATTACATTAATTAATTAACTCTTCTATCCAAAAATACACGCTAATTAAATACCTTGCATTAATTAATCCCCTTTTTATCTAGACTAATTAATTAATTAATTAATTAGCTTCCTCTTCCATTAAATCAATAAATCATCATTTATTTGATTAAATTCCTCTCATAGTCTAAATCATGCTAATTATTCCTCTAAAAATATTCTATAAGCTTTCTCACCTATTAATTAATCACTTGGGTTAATTAATAAATCCCCTCAAACCCCATGAGTCATTAAAGGAAAAAATAAACTCTCCTAAGGTTGACTCAACCCCCTTTCAACCATCCTTATCCACAACTAACTCAACCTAGCTATTATCCCACATGTAAATGGATGTAGAGACTTTTTCATCCATTGGGTTGTATAAGGAGCCCTCCTCCTACCTTTTTACTTACACCTTTACACACCTAAATGAGCATAGAGCATGCACTATAGCCATTTTATCATCTTAGAGCATTCTCCGTTAGAAGAGATAACTTTCTCCATTTCTCGCATTCATCCACCCAAGTTTTGAATTAATATAGAGATATGTTAAGTGGTCTTGTAGCATTGATTTGACAAGAATCCATTCTTATAAACCTTGGGATTTCAAGAATACATCAACTCTTTGATTGCTAGAGATCTACATAGGTTCAATCTCATCTCATTTAGCATTCAATAAGAGATAGAAGTTAATTTTTTTATCATATTAGCTTGAAATGTTCATTTCATGTTCTAATGTAGAGATGTTGATAGGTTAGCTTTTCTTAAGATCTTAGTATGATGATGCATAGGTTTAGTTTAGTATTGTATTGAAGCTACTAGGTGTTAGTTTCAATTCTTCTTGCATAGCTAACTAACTCTTGCATATAATTGCTTATTCTTTATTGTTAGAGACATAAGAAATATTTCCCATTTCTGGGGTGACAATGTACTATAGTGTGGGGTAATGTTGAACATCCAAAAATAATCTAAGTATTGGGTGCGCAAAGATAGGGTGTTGAAAGAGCGCACTACGCTATGATAGGATTGAATCACCTAGGATCATGACTTAGATATTTTTATGGATAAGGGCTATTTTTGGAGATGGCGTGCAGAGCACACATAGAGATGAAGACTTGCGCCCACATAATGGTTTTTTGGGAACAAGTGGAAGATAATCTTCATGCATATTTTAAGCTAATAATAGGATTTCTACTTGGAGTTAACTATAGGAAATCTATTATTATAGTAGTTGCATGTTGTGCATACTATCAGTAAAGGCGCATGGCTATTATTATCATGTGACCTATTTTGAGAGGTGCATGGGCGATGAAGGGAAAGTCCCCACCCCTATAAATATGTATTGATTTGCGTATTTTAGTGTGGTGAATTGTTGTAGAGTTATGTTGTTGGTTTTGGCGAGTGCTTGACTCATGGAGACATTCTACATTGTATGAAGCTTCCATTTTTACGATGTATTTAATGCAATGGATATTATTTTTGGATAATTGTGTTAAACATGACTAAATGTGATTATTGTATGATTAATCTTGTTATAGACATTATTTAGTTTGTCTTCCATGTAATCTAAGATCTAGATCTGGTTTATGCACTATGGGTTGTTTATGACTGGTTATGAATCTGATTATGTTTAAACATCATCATGCTAATATTCTGTATAAGAAAATATAAAGAGATATTTGGTGTCTTTGCGTGCTTTGGGTGAGTGCTCATTTTAGGTTGAGTGATTTTCCAACGCACCCGGTTTATTCACAATACATTCTAGGTCGCATCACAATTTATAGAGTTTTTATGCTCACTTGTTAAAGACTTTGGGTCATCAAAAGTGTAAAATACACACTCAATGTAGCAGGAAGAACCTCCCCAAATCTATCCTCCGAAGTCTTAAAATTTTCTTTTCTTGAATATGAATTATCAACAATAACAACTCCGAAAAAGATGATACATCTTCTCACATTGTGATTTCTTTGTCCTAGGAATGAGGCCCTAATCCAAGTGTTGCGAGATATTGATAATTCATCCCTAAATAAGATATGAGAGTTTTTATCTTTTCTTTCAACATGGTTAGTATGCATTAGAGGCATTATCAATGTTGCGAGCATTCATGATGCCTAAGAACATCCTGGAGTGTTGGAACAGAAGGTAGAATCTCTATCTGTTTCAAGTTATTTATACGAGATGAACCTGACTCAAACCAAGCTGTCTTAGGCATAACATAATCTCTCAAAAGTGAATTCACTCGAAATGTAGTGCATCATTATATCAGAACTGGTTGATTTCACTGCATCAAAAGTATCATTTAAAAATGATGTTTCTTGAGAAGTAGATAGTGTATTATTCTGAAATTTTAGTTAGCTTGTACTTTGACCATTAGTAGGGAAAAGTGGAAGTTCCCCTTCTTACCCCATTTCCTTTTCTAAGTTTTGCTCCATAAGTGTCACTATTATTCCCTCTATCTTCGCTTAATGAATAATGGATGGTGGTTTCCATCCTTATATGAAATTGCTTATAGTGTATCTTGAAGAGGTTATATCACCCTATCACTAGACAATGTCTTAGTTTCACTTTATAAAGTTTCTTGCTCGTGATCTAGTAAAGGTGTATGACTACTTAACTACAATCTTGTTTTCTGTAATTGAGAAAATTGGCATACTAATTTAGCTAAACTACTATAATTGCATACAAAAGGCAATGTATAGTCTTATGCATGGAATCCTTTAGACATTCCCCATATAGAAAATGAATCACCACCTTGTTCTAAAACATTTGAACTTGATTTTTTAAGCATTGACTTATTAGGTATCCCATGAAGCAATGTTGCATATTTTGTTGCTTCTAGGGAATGAGTTTCATGAATCCTTTTACTCAATAATTATTGATCATGGTCATGTGAAAATATTCTAGACACTTTATGAGCACTTATAAATTAAGGTATTTACATGTCTTACAAGCTCTAAAATCCTATATAATATTTCCCACCTGTAGATAGATCGGTGCCAATTAAAGTAACTTCCTAGCTTGCTGTGATAATAGCTTTTAATTTTCATATTATCGTTGTAATTGTGTCCCTGTTTCTTGGTCATTCTGCATAAATAATTTATTTTACTAGAAATGGACTATTGGAAGCATAATTTGTAAATGTATGAGGGTATCCAGCTATTGTATCTTCCTCGTGATAACACTCCAAAATGTGAAATTGAAAGATCTTTCGAGTAGATGATGCATTCATTAAATCTAACATGAAATGTATTTTATGATGTTCCTTGTAACGATGATAAAAATATTACGAGATCATGAAATACTTAACTAGAATGTATCTTGTCTTTTACAAATTGAATGACTTGTTATCGTGGCATTACAAAACCTTCACATTCATATTTTACAATCCTTTATATTTCATACTACCGCAAAAACTTCCTAAAAATTTATGGCACTTTCAACCTTTGTAGCTTTTGAATTCCTTCTGTCACTTTTCTTGCAATTTTTTAAAAAAATCTATCAATCTACTGCTTTGAGTTGTATAATTGATGGAAAATTATTCAATCTGTCCCTAAAAATTCATTTTGTAACTCTCCATGTTATAAAGCTTGTCTTCATGTATGGTTCCAATTCTAATTGATAGTAAAAATGTGGTTATATTTTCCTTCATTCTTGCTTGAAACTCATTTTGTTGCATAGTTCATTTGAAATTTGAATTATGTACCATAATGGCATTTATGAACTACATGATGCGAGATCATCATTTACTTGAAATCTTGATGAGAAGATGGCAATTTCTTATTTTGTTTAGATCTACAATTTGAAATAAGATGTTTTCCTTTCTGCAACTTACTTCTAGGATGCACATGCATTAGAAGTTGGAAATGAACTATGAGTTAAGGTCACCCCAATCTCTAATCATAATCTTTTTATCTCTTTTCAGTACAAAGTAGCAATGGGTCGAGAGTAGAAATAGTAGCTCAAGAGGGGGATCTCGTCATCATGTAATGATGGGTCCCTTCTCTCCATTTCATTTTCAGTTTCTCATTTATATGCATCCTTTACTTTTCAGTTATTTCTCACAGCTTGTGTGAGAAAAAAATGTACAATTCTTCCTTATGAATATAAACAAATGTTCATGCACGATAAGTTGTCTTTACTTCCTTTATCTTTTTGTAATTTCATAATTAAAGGAACATATCAAAACTTTAACTTTTGAAACATATGTGTATAATCATAAAGAAAAAATGGTAAATTATTTGTACCTTTTCGAATAATCTGAAACTGATAAATGAAAAGTGATCACCCTTATGAATCGCACTTTCCTTTAATACTTCAAATGTGAAACTTAATTCTTGTTGTCATTGCATGTTTATTTCTAATGTTTGACACCCTTCCCATATTTTTTAGGGTCCTTTATCTATCTTTCATGGTTTATGCATGATCTTAGAAAATATACCAATTGGAATGGCTTAAAATGTGAGGAGTGAGCATCCTATAACAACATGGCTAACTAATTTTCCCATGTACTGCCCCAATTTTCCATTAAACCTAAGAAACACAGGAAAATGTTATACCCTTATACAATGGTGACCAAAATGGTCAATAGTTTCACCATAGGAAACTAAGGAGGAACAATACAAGGAGTATGCAAGAGTGAGAAATGCAAGAGGCGCACAAGAGAAAGAATGTGTAGATAAGGAAAGGTGTGACAACAATTCTAAGACATCACAGGATAGTTTGGAATTTTCCCTATAGGAAACAGAGGAAAAAATGGTGCGATGTGAATAAACTCTAAGATTTTTATGTAATGAAGAAGGTGCAAGGAAATGAGGAAAGAATAAATAAGGTGGACATAACAAATTACCACAACAAAAGGGAAATAATATGAAGTCCGTACCGACCAATAAATATTGCCTGATGAAAATTAAATGCAAAAGAGAGGTCATGAGAGAAATTGTGTGACGATGAGGACATACCAAAGAAGAGAAGAAGAGGTGGAAGATTCGACAAAATACATTGGGCGTGAAGGTGGACATTGTGTAGAAGTGAACAAGGTGGAGCATGCACAATGAAAAGAAGCCTTAGACAAGGAAGGGAGAAGAAAAAAATGTTCAGGAATGAAATCAAAGGTGGTTCTAAACCCAAAATTGCATAAGGATATGGACTTGTAAATAAGAATAGAGTAAGAGAAGGAAGCAACAACAACACAACTTGTAAGTGTGCAAAAGGGAATGAGTAGAGAGAAGTCAAAATAGGATAACAACAAGAGGAAATAAAGGAAATAATAGCACAAGGTTTAGCGCTTGTTACTGTCCAAGTTAATGTACCAAACTAAACACAAAAACCTTGAAAAACTCAAATGAAATTGATACACGATGGACAAGATCCGAAGATGCGAGATGGATAAGGAAGCCGATGTAGATGAAACGGCGCACACGAGCAATTCCGCCACGGTAGATCCGAGTAACTGCGAGACACCGTGCTTGACAAAAAAGACCACGTTAAAAGGTATTTAGGTGGACTTTGCTGAGAAGCGGGTCGGGAAGCGATAAGCTCCTCGGCGGATGTCGATCCACGTTTTCAATTAAGCAAAAGCATACATGATAAAAGATGTACGTATAGGACTAAATTTTACGATCAAATAATAAAACGAGAATCTAAGCAGACGAAAGCAATAGAAAACAAAACTATGCGAAACAAAAGCTGTTTGTGTTACTGTGTCTTTGTTACTGCGTCCTTTTACGTCGCCCGATGTGGATCGGCGTCGGCGTGTAGATCGGCGTCGATTGTGTGCCGGCGTCGTGGATCGGCGTCGGCCCGATGTGGATCGGCGTCGATCCGTGTGATCGGCGTCGTCAGCGGCGTGCGAAAAGGTTTGAGAATCAGAAAATAGAGGCAAGATCGTCAACGTCTGCAGGATCTGCAAATGCCGGAGAGACACTGGCCAGGGTCCACCTGTGCTGGATGCAGGAACACAGTCACCAGAGAATCAATGGAGACGTGCAATGCTGATGTGATAAGAGCAGAGTAACGGTGCTCCTCTCAGGGATTGATTTGGACAAGATTCACTTTCACTCGATAGATTAAACTCAAAATTGATGTTCGGAACTCTCTCGTTCTCTCTCTTACAATCTGTGTCTAACCAGAACTGAGTTCTGGGCTTCTATTTGTAATCGGCGCCGACCGAGATTAAATCGGCGCCGTTCCGAAAAATCGGCGTCGACCGAGTACCGGTCGGCGCCGATCGGGGAACAGACTCCCGAAATGGCCAAACGGAGCGATTTCTGGGAAGATGAGAGTGATCCTATCATCCCAAGTATGGGAGATATCCCGCGACTCGGTTTGGGAGGAGGAGAAATAGGGGGGATATATGGATAAAATAGATATGGGGTAGATAAGTGGTTAGGATATATGTAAAAAGGTGTAATTAAATAGTTAATATTTAATTACTCATGGGTAAACAAAATGGGGTGAATTAAACTTAGGATAGGTGTTTAAATCACAAAATGATTAATACTCCAAGGGGGTAGTGGTGATATAAACGTGCCCCAGGTTACCTGAGAAGGTAAACGAATGTGAGGGACACTAAATTGAGTAACCAATTTTAAGTGTCTACATTTTGCCCCTTTTTGTCAAGTAACTTGCGATAAGCAAGGTTGTGAGACAAAAACAAGGAGGTGGAAGAAAAGAAGAAAAAGTGATGATGTGATCCCCCTCAAACTAGGGATGGGATGGGTGATAGAACAAACGATCCCAAGTTTGAAAGAGGTAGATGAAAACACGGATGCCCAGTTTGGATGTGCAGGTAGATCGATCATTAATGATGCACAAAAATAAATAAAGAGGCAGCAACCTAAAGAACTCACATTGGTAGGGAAATCTAGACGGTCTCCTCATGAGACGACGTTAGTACCTACAGACCCATGAGCGTAAGGAGAGCTGCAAAATAGTCAGCCTCTAAAGAGAGACACATTGGTAGGGACAACTAGACGGTCTGCAAGGCAGACGACGTTAGTGCCTACAGACCCGTGAACCCTAAGCGGCCAAAAAAGTGAGTGCTCCACGCAAAGGGAACAAACTCGAAATGGACGGTAATATCGAAAATATGTGCCAAAAGGCAACATTCAGCATGCACAATAATGATCAGATAAATAAGGCCAAGCATCAACACTATGGCAAGCAGATATGGAAAATCGGCGCGATCACACTAATCGGCGCCGACCCAAAAATGTGCGCCAAAAAAATCGGCGCCGACCGTTTATAGCACATATAAATATGCGAACGGAAAACGTAAACGATTTATTTACACCGTGACGATTGATTTAGATAGAGAGTCAAAAATTGTTCTCATGCTTTTGATCTTGATATACATGGATAGATGTAGCGTAATTGTGATGGATATAGATATAGACTGATAGATGATGAATAGATGTGATTGGATAGATATAGACTTGATAGAGGATATAAATAGATGTGATTTGATGTGATTGATATGTGGATTTAATTTGGATGAGAAAATAGATATAGATAGATGTAATGTGACATGGATAGACAAGTGATTAGATGATGTGATAGATAGATAGGAGGTAATAGCTGGAATGGATTTGATATTTTTGAGATTTTAATTATATTTTGATGAAAATAGATAGAGGCGATGAGATATGTATTGGACAAAGTAGATCAGATGAATTTTAGATAAATGATAGAGTTTGATTAACATGTTAAATGTTAAGTTAACTGGATGAAATAATTGGAAAGACTCTTGGTGAGAGTCAAGGATGTAGTGAGAACGACCTTGATTAGAAATAAAGGGAATACACCCAAATATGAAGAAAAATGATAAATCAGACTCCCAACCGACCATAAATAGAATCTGGATAGGAAACCAAAAGACCATGCATACAAGGCCCTATATGAGGTTAAAATAAACCTGACACTAACTAGCCGCAAACCAGATTTAGGATGGAAACGGAAAGAGCAGTAAGTAAGTATCTTGTCGAAATTTACAAGGGACAGAATACATGTTCATACTGGGAAAATAGGATTCTCCATATGATCGACAAAAGGTCTTAAATCTCAGCTTCATGATTTTGGCAGAAAAGCAAACTGATCAATGCGGGAAGTTTGCTAGATATGGAAAGACTGATCAATACGGGAAGTCTTTCAGCGATGCTAAAAAGTGTACAAACTGACTGAAAGGCTGATCAATGCAAGAAGCCTTGAGTATTCATTTGAGAAATAGCCGTCCTTCAAGGGAGCGGTCTGTATTTTGAATTTTAATGATAGCCATCCTTCGAGGGCATGGTCTATATATTTATTTTTCATTTGATAATATGGATAGTTGTCCTTGAGGATCGTCTATCTTTTTTTTGGATAACATCTCTCTTTTTTTTTTTTTTTTTTTTTTTTTTTTTTGAAAATCCTTTTGGAAGAAGCTGAGTTTAGACCTAGATAGATCAGATAGAGGGGAAGAAAACATAAAAGAGCACGCACTCATGCCCCGAGTAGATCCGATTAAGATAAGCACTTGGGATAGATGAAGTGGTGATTAAGGTATCCCTACCATGAGGAGGAACATATCCAAAAGAAAAATGCAATGAGTAGAGCCGCGATACTCATATTTAAGGTAAAAGAGGCAATAGGCGGAGAACCACATAGTTCCGAATCACCATGAAAGTATATGACTAGTTGTTAGATGGATGAAAGATCTGTCTTGCGACTAAATTTGTGTAAGATAGATTTTAACAGTAGAAGGGCCTTAGATGCAAAGCATTAAGAGGTTCCACTTCAGGTATACCATCCATGGAAGATAAACGATAAGCCCCAGACCCATATTTATGAGTGATAATGTACGGGCCCATCCAGTTGGGAGCAAACTTACCACGTTGACTCCTTTCGAGTGTAGTGACATTTTGGTTTTCTTTAAGAACAAGATCACCAATTTTGAAGTCACGGTGCTGCAAGTGCTTGTTATAAGCACGTTTGACACGCTCAAGATAGACTTGATGATGTTCAAGAGCATTTAGATGCCGCTCATCTAATAATTCAAGTTGTGCTAGACGATTTTGACGATAGTCCTCATCAGAGACAAATTCTCTGAGAGAAACACGGAGAGATGGGATTTGGACTTCCAAAGGAAGAACAGCCTCAGACCCATAGACGAGAGAGAAGGGAGTAGCACCCGTAGGAGTACGAATACTAGTCCGATAAGCCCAGAGAGCAAAAGGGATATGTAAATGCCAATCCCTACCAGCTCGACTAGTTACCTTTGCGAGGATATTACGCAAAGTTTTATTGGAAGCTTCGGCCTGGCCATTAGCTTGCGGATAGTATGGAGAAGAAAAGCTGAGCTTGATATTGAAAGCGTCGCAGAGATTCTGCAAATCAACGTTCTTGAAAGATTTACCGTTATCTGTGATGAGTTTGTGTGGAACACCAAAGCGACAAATGATGTGTTGATAGACAAAATCAACTATGGGTTTAGCCTTTGTTGAAGAAAGAGGGATAGCCTCCACCCACTTAGTAAAGTATTCCGTGGCAGTAATGATAGAATGATGATGCTGTGAAGAGCGGGGATTGATGAGACCAATGAGATCAAGACCCCATTGCGAAAAAGGCCACAAATCCGCTGCAGGTTGTAAAGCTTGACTAGGGATATGTGTGAGATTAGAATGTTGTTGACACTTGACACATTTCTTAGTGTATTCACAACAATCTCGATTAAGAGAAGGCCAATAATATCCCAAACGTAAGATGCGTTTAGCTACAGCCAAGCCACTAAAATGTCCACCACAGATACCGTCATGGACCTCCTGGATAGCTTTAGATGATTCACGGGTTTTGAGGCATCGAAGCAAAATGCCATCAAAGCCGCGTTTGTAGAGGATCCCGCCTAGAATAGTATAGCGATTAGCGCGTTGGATAAAAGATCTTCTACCATTGGAAGTCAGATCTGGAGGAAGCACCGAATGAGATAGATAATCAATGATCTGTTGATACCACTCATCCTGAGTATCGGTTGTGACAACATGGATTAAAGTTAGTTGCCGAGAGATGAGATGGTTGATCTAATCGTTGCACAGCCACATAAAGTCGCGAGTCTTCGGTAAAAGGCGGGATAAGCGAAGCTAACGAAGCCATTGTATCCATGAATCGATTCGCAGTGTGAGGAATGGCTTGGATAGTGAATTTATCGAAAGATTGGAGTTGAGCAAGAACGATATCACGATATTTTTGAAGGATATCATTCTTGCATTGATAGACACCTGTGACTTGATTAACGATGAGTTCAGAATCACCAAAGATGTCAATATGACGAGCGCCGAGATTAATGGCATTTTGAAGACCCAAGACTAGAGCTTCATATTCAGCCATATTATTGGTGCACTCAAAGTTTAATTTGTGTGCGACAGGGATAGGCGTACCCCAAGGAGGAATCATCACAAAACCTGCACCTCCCCCTTGCTGACATTTGGATCCATCAAAGAAGAGTTTTACCTTAAATGGAGATAGACCAAAATCAATTTGTTGGATATATTCATCGGGGAATTGAGCAAGGGGGTTTGAGTGTCCGGAAGAGGGGCATCAGCTAATTGATCTGCAATAACCTGACCCTTGATAGACTTTTGCGGGATAAACTCGAGGTCAAATTCTATCATAAGCATGAGCCAACGAGTGATACGATCATTGTGATAAGGCTTCGCATGAATTGTCTTGAGTGGATTGACACTTGTGACAATGTAAGTTTTGTGATTAAGGAGGTAATGACGAAGCTTAGAAGTTGCGAAGAAGAGAGCACAACACAGCTTTTCAGCTTCAGAATAACGTGTTTCATACTCATGGAGGGTGCGACTGATGTAATAGACAGCTTGTTCTTTACCACAAGTGTCCGTGCGAGATCATGGCTCCCGAGCATGGTCGATCACGAGAGATATAAAGATAGAAAGGCTCCCCCTCGCGTGGAGGTGTAAGCACAGGTGGAGAAAGAAGATAAGCTTTGAGATCATCAAAGGCCTTTTGGCAATGCTCATCCCATTCAAAATGAACATTCTTACGGAGGAGATGATGAAAAGGTTGACAACGATCCGACAATTGTGAGATAAAACGACGCACTGATTGAAGACGTCCTTGGAGACTGTGGAGTTGCTTTAAATTAGAAGGGGGAGGCATCTCAAGGATAGCTTTTATTTTTGCGGGGTCTACTTCAATACCCCTAATGGAAATGATAAAGCCTAAAAGTTTACCAGTGAGAACGCCAAACACGCACTTAGATGGATTTAGACGAAGACAAAAGTGAATAAGCCTCTCAAAGAGGTGCGAAATGAAAAGATGATCTGACGATGTTTTGATTTACCGAGGATCATCGACATAATCTTCCACGATTTTGTGTAAGAGATCATGGAAGATGTAGGTCATTGCTCGCTGATAGGTTGCTCCTGCGTTCTTAAGACCGAAGGGCATGACACGATAACAAAAGGTCCCCAGGAGTTATGAAAGAAGTCTTATGTTGGTCTTACAGTGCGATGAGAATTTGATTATACCCAGAGAAAACCATCCATAAGAAAGCATCTCATGACCATGATTAAATCCACGAGTTGGTCGATATTAGGTAGAGGAAAATCATCTTTTGGACAAGCAAGATTAAGATCCCGGAAGTCGGTACAAATTCAAATTTTCCCAGTGGCTTTAGTTACTGGTACTACATTGGAAACCCATTGTGGATAATCGATGGGTTGGATGAAATTAGCCGAGAGCAAGCGCTGTAACTCTTCTTTAACAAGCAGGGCTACTCTAGGGTGCATTTTACGCAATTTTTGTTTAACTGGTTTGATGTTGGGAAGAGTAACGATATTGTGGACCACAATATCGGGATCGAGTCCTGGCATATCCTCATATGACCAAGCAAAGACTTGACGATGGTTGGAAAGAAAAGTGGTAAAGTCTCCTAACTCCTGTGGATTAAGGGATTGGCCGACCTTAATGATGCGAGGGTCTTTAGAAGTCCCTATATTAAGGTCGATAGTGGCTTCGTTGAGAAGCGTAGACGTGTCAGAAGGAATGGTTTTAGGAAGATAGGAATCCTCTGCCCCCAGATAGGTGAGAACAGAATCATCATCCGCACAGTGGATAGTGTTGATAGTAGGAGAGTCGTCTCCAACTATTTCAGGGAAAACTAACGGTATGGAAGTGGACGTGTCATTAGTCTTATAGGTTAGTGGTCCTAAGGAAATGGTATTGACTAAAAAAAAAAGTTAGACGGGATGGAAATGGCGTCGTCCACATCGAGTGATGCTTCTGACCTAGCGGGAGAAGATGGTTCTTCAATAGGAAGAGGCTCATCGAGAATAGTGACGGTGGCTTTTGAAAGAGGTTTAAATCCTAAACCAAATTTTTGATGTGGCATGAGAGTTGGAATGGATGTGAGGTCATGCACACCTTGTTCATATTTTCCCAGGCCAAAGCCCTTCCACGCGCATCGATATAAATAAGTTTTTGCAAACGTGGGATTACGTAGACAATCGAACCTGTTAAATAAGGTTTGGTCTAGGAGGAGAATCAGGCGATAGTGAGGCGTATCAAGACCACCATAAATGAAATTAGTGGTTGATTGGGCGGACCAATGGTGACGATGCGACCAAGACCGGTGATATTCGGTTGTTTATGCAGTCTACCATACTCACTAGGTTTGAGATGGGCATCAAAAGAAAGGAGAGGAAGCTCTCCCAGTGAGAAACGCTGCAATGTCTCTTCTAGATTTTGTAAATCCGGTAGTTTGGTTGCAGGTATGGAAGAAGATGAGGCCCCGTCAGGAGAACAAGCATTTTCCTTTAGAGGGGCAGACCCTGTGGTCATGTCGCATTGTGCGGAAGGAAAAGGATCTCCTGGATGAGTATAGATTTTGCCCTCATATTGATATTTTAAGCATCGATGGAGGGTGGATGGGACACAATGCATTGCACGAATCCAGGAGCGTCCGAGGATCATATTATAGTGGAATTTCCCTTCAACAATGTAAAAGAGTTCGTGAAGCAACTTCTTACCTACTCGAATGGGTAGGACCACAGTTCCTAAAGTAACTGCTAGCTGATCGTTAAATGATCGAAGAGCGAAAGGCGGGGGTGACACTACGTTCTTTGGTAACTTAAGCTGCTCGAATGTGTGCGAGGAAATGACGTTAAGTGCAGCACCACTGTCGATCATAATGCGTTTTAATGTAGTGTTGTCGATTTGGACTGTGATAAAGAGGGGAGCCTCCAAATCCTCGGAAGAAAGGAAGGAATTTCGAATCTTCAAAAGAAATGGCGGTTGATGGTCTATTCAATCCAACAACCATCTCGAAGGGTGGGCTCATCTAATTCACGGCGATGCGGCGTAGATTATCAATCGAGCACGATGATGTTGCGGAGAGGATTGAATGAGGTCAAAAAGAGACATTTTGACCGGAGCCTGGGTGAGTTGTTTCATGACACTCTCCTCAACTGATACGGGAACTTGAGCCCGAGGTGCAGCACGAATAGAGACTCGGGGTCTCGAGGCTAATGAGGAAGGAGAAATTCCTTCGGGGGCTGCAGAAATGACAACCCGTGGTCGAGATGCTGTAGATGAGGATGGATCATCATACTGTTGGGTTCTAGTGGCGATATGAATTGTGTCGATTTGAGAAGGTGGAAGATCGTTTGGAGTGGAATCACTAGAAGTAGAGGTCTGAGTAGATCGTTGGGGCTCAGATGGAGCTATGATGACAGGAGATACTTGTTCCTCATCCTCCAGCAAAAGATCACTTTCTTCCAAAAGGCTGTTGACAACAGATTGAAGGGCTTTACACCTCTCAGTATCATGACCCGGGGTACGGTGGTAGGCGCAAATCAAATCAGAGTTAAACCAGGCAGGTTTAACTCCTTTAGGGTTATAGGGTTTAATCGGAGGAAGAGATATGGATGAAGATTGGATAAGTTGGCGAAGGATTTCAGTATAGAATCCGTTAGACAAAGATGAGGACAGGGATGATGAAGGCGCCTCTTCTACTTTAACAGACTGCCGAGGTAAAAGGACTTGCATGTTAGGTTTGACAGTCTTTTTAGGGATCATCTTATTTTTTTGGACATCTGGAGGAGCAGCCTTGGGCACTTGAGGTGGAAGTAAGTGAGACATGATTGATTTCGATGGAGGAGGAGCCCCTAAAATAGATTTTGAAGATGATGGAGATGTGACAGGTGTCGCGGTCTTCAGAGGTAAAGGAGGCTGCTTGGTCGAAACTACTGATGATTTAGATAATGTCGATTTAGATGAGGAAGAAGCTCCCAAAGTAGGTCTAATCGGAGGAACAAAGGGTGCCCTGGTTTTTGGTAATGAAGATGATGATTTTGATAAAGGAGGTGACGTCTTTTTAATAGGTAAGTCCACTTTTCGAGGTGCTGGTGAAGAATGTGTTGTAGAAGAAGATGATGGTTCTGATAAGTTTGCAGGAGAAGACGCCTTTGTAGTGGATAAATCCAATCTTTTATGAGGCGTAGATAGAGATTTTTGCGGGAAAGCACCCAGATTCTTGAACACGTGAACTATAGGCTTTCCCTTTTCAGGGATGGTGACAATTTCAACCGCATAAGGTGATTGTAACCTATTCGGGGGAAACAAAGGAGGAGATGCTGATGATGCAACGTTAGATTTTGGTTGTCTCGGTCTAAGTTCGGGAACCGAGTGTATAGGTGTCGGTGCTACTTCTTTAGATTTTCCTTTAATGGGCGAAGCAGCATTGGTGATGGAAGAAGTGAGTGATGAAGAAGCAGCTCCTTGCAAAGGAACTACTTCTGGTACAGTAATTGTGGGTGAAACTACTGTAGGAAAGGAAACAGGAAGAGTCAAAATCGAAGACGCTTCCATTGAAGTTGGTACAACTATAGGTACGTTCACCAATGGCATAGTCGCAACAAAAATGGGAGAAATAGAAGTAGATGTATCCGCGGTGGAAACTCGAAGGGATGTAATTGCCTCGAGCACTGAAAGAATGTCTGACGATGAGACAGATGAGGATGACACTGTCTCGGGTATGGATGGAAGGTCAGAAAAGAAGCGGAGAGAGATGAATCCATATCTAGCAATGTAGGAATATTTGAAGACGAGCTATTTGAAGATGGTGGAATCCCAGCGATTAGCGAAGTGGAAGGAGGTTCTGATTCGGTTGATGTGTTCGCAGATGGCTTAGTTTCAGAAGAAGATTCTTCAGTAGAGATGAAGTTGATAGTATGAGTGTTTGGTTTTTGAGACTCTGAAGCATTATGGTTTGGGGAATGATTAGGAAAAGGTTGTTTAAAAACATCCAGCGCTTGATTTGGGGGAGCATTTGGGTTATCCAGAATGAGCTCACCTCTATCAATGAATTTCTGGACAAGATTTTGAAGGTCGACATCGTTCATATCATGATGACTTTTAGTTCTATGATAATGACAGAAATCATTTTCCCTATACCAGAATGGACGTTCTTGGCTTTCATCAATATTCCGAATGGGGGGAAGTTCGATCATGCGAACTTCCAACATTTTCTCTAAGATAGAAGCATATGATTCTCCCAACGAAGTGAAAGATCGAGATGACGAGGACCCTTTTCGAGAAGATGAGGAGTCTCTCCATGGTGTTTGGTTAGAAGTGTTATCGGCTCGTGATGTTTTTAATACGATAGCGTTGGTGGATCCCTGGTTCTTGTCTTTAGAAGTGGAAGGATTTGATTTGGTAAACCGAGAAAAATCTGGTTTAGACTTAGAGCGAAGTTTTAACTTCCCTTGTTCAATGGCGCGAGACTCAAGTTTGCGTGCCATCGTAAAGGCTTCTTCAAATGTATGAAAGGTCTGGATCCTTAAAGTGGAAGAAATATGATTAGCACAAGATCGAGTAAACAACTCGATCTGTTGGGGTTGAGGAAGGGAGAAAGACAATTGGTTTACTATCCCTCTCCAACGAGCGACAAAGTCTGCAATAGACTCATCATCGAATTGACGAATGTTATAAAGATCTGTGATCGAGATCTTATGTGTGATATTTATTGAAAAGTTTTCAACAAACATCTGAGCCAATTGAGAGAAAGAAAACAAGGAATGTTGAGGAATGTTATTGTACCAGTCTAAAGCAGGGCCTGCTAGAGACATAGGAAAAGTACGGAGCATAAGCTCATGATCTTGGACTATGAGATAGCAAGCATGTTTGAATGCTCACAAATCTTTGTTGAGGGTCCTCCATTATGGAATTTTGAAATTTAGGAAGTTCCCATTGGGGAGGATAAGGCTTAAAAGCCACTTTGAGGGTGAATGGGTTCATTACACACTTCTTGAAAAGAGTATGAAGGATGAGCCCCTTTGGTGGAAGCTTCCAAGTCTGCGATTTTCTTGAAAAGAATTTGAACCACGTCAGATTGAGGAGGAGGCACAGTGGCATGTCCTACATAGGAAGCAAATGGTGGATGTTGTTGAGGTGTCAACGGGGGATTCATCTGTTGATTGATAGGATGATAAGAGGAATAACCGGGGCGTTACGGTGACTTTGGTGAGGTATTTCTTTGTGAAGGAGCTTTGTGTATAGGCGAGTGTGAGAAAATAAGTGGTTGAGAAAATGGAGGTTGGATGACGGACGGAGCCTGTGATTGATGGACTCCTATGCTTGTTGACTGAATCGGAATAGATTGAGGAACATGGGTGTCGATTTGATTGGACATGGTGGGGAACAAGACCTGAAAGAGGCTTTTTACTGCCGGATTAGTTATTAAGGGCGCCGAAGCTAGAGGATGGGCGAAGGTCACTGTTGTCGGAACATTGGAAGAAAAACCCACTGGGGGACGAGAAGCAGGAACCAACTGACTAGTCGAAGGGGTTGACTCATAAAGAGTGCTTGACCACAGGATATAATGGATGGCATAGATGAGTTAACAGCAATATGTGGGTGCGCAGACGTACCCATGATAGCCAGAGAAGAGGACTTCTCAGAAGTAGGTTGTGGAATAGTCGAGGTAACTGCGGCGTTGGGAATAGGTAAGACTATTTGAGAACTAGTCGATACAGTCGGTGGAAGAGAAAAAGGAGGCACAGGTGCGCCACCCTCTTCCGTGGCTCGAGGTGAGAAAAATGATGCTAACTGTTCTACAAAAGCCTGGGATGGTTCACGAGGATAATCGTACACTTGTTGGATTGGTGGTCCCTGATCAGATATTTGAATAGATTTGTGTACTAGGTAGTCCATGAGGGCTACGGGTTGCGATCAGGAGCGCTAAAATTCGGGATCCCGCGAGGAACATACTCTAAGTCGAAGCGATGATATTTCGAAGGACTAGGGGAAGCTGGACGTGATGGGGTTGCTTTGGCTTGATAGAAAGGATTGTATGACCAGGATGGGGAACCAACTAACAGCGGTCTCGAGGAAGATGGGGGGTGTGCGAAACATCCACACTAGTGGTGATCTCGGAAGAAGAAGGGGCAGTTGAGCCATTCTTCTAGATTGTAACCAAGTGATGACCGTCATAAACACGAAAAAAAGATTGACCTAACTAATGCACAGAGACAATTCAAGCGGCGTAGAGTGATTATCTCCTTTAAATTTTGATGCTTTTAAGAAAGAAAATATTAGGGAAGGCTTTTAGAATAGGAACTACTCGAGATAGCCAAACTAAGGATGGTTTGGGAAATGTTTGGTGAGGAGTCCCGAAGGCACTTGATAAAAAACGACGTGGCTTGATATAGGGGCCTACCCCGCACTTCACACACCGCTGCGATAAGGGAGTCGGTGCTTTGCCAATATATACTAGAACTTCCGTGAATTTATAGCGCGGCCCGAGTACCGCGTAGGCTCTTCCTCTTGGATGTCACTTCCAAGTAGGTGAGGCCAGGGAAGGAATTTTTGTTTAAATGCTTTATACCTAGTGATTTTGGCTTTGTGTGCAAGGGTGAAAAATAAAAATCAAATAGTGTCACTACCGATTTTGATCAATTTTCCAGCCTAATTAAAACTAGATGAGAAACATACAACAAATGACAAAGAAAGAGTTCTTTTTAAGCACTTAAAAATGAAGTGTTTGATTTTGATGAAGACAAGTCAAACAAATTCTTTCCCAAATGCGATTAAATTCTTTTTAAGCACCAAAAATTGAAATGTTTGGATGTGATAGAAAACAAACAATTTTTTTTTTTTTTTTTTTTAGTTCCTAAAAAGGAGAAAACACCGTAAAAGAGAAATACCTATAGATTTAGCTCTCCAAGGTATGTGGACTTCAAAAAGCACGTTGTTGAGCTCTTCCCCTCGAACAATCCCACGAACAAGCAAAGTGCTCCGCAAGAAAAGGTTAAGCAAACACCAAACAAGATCCAGAAAGATATATCCAGATAATGGTGAAAATGAAAAATTTCTATTTTAAGGAACTAGAAAAATTTCAAGATAACGATTTCGCATAAAAAGCAAGATTGAAATGATGAAAAGAAATGCTCAAATAGAACTGATAAAAATCAGCGAGGAAAAAGAACAAAGCTCAAAACTAAAAAGAGATGAACTTACCAATAAGGGACTTTGGTTGGGTCCCACCGGGCGTGCCAGAATGTAGATCAAGAATTTAGCGCTTGTTACCTGTCCAAGTTAATGTACCAAACTAAACACAAAAACCTTGAAAAACTCAAATGAAATTGATACCTGATGGACAAGATCCGAAGATGCAGATGGATAAGGAAGCCGATGTAGATGAAACGGGCGCACACGAGCAATTCCGCACAGTAGATCCGAGTAACCTGCGAGACACCGATGCTTGACAGAAAAAGACCACGTTAAAAGGTATTTAGGTGGACTGCCCGAGAAGCGTGTCCGGGAAGCGATAAGCTCCCTCGGCGGATGTCAGTCCACGTTTTCAATTAAGCAAAGAAGCATACATGATAAAAGATGTACGTATAGGACTAGATTTTCTGATCAAAGTAATAAAACAGAATCTAAACAGCAGACAGAAAGCAACAGAAAATAGGAAACTGTGCAAACAAAACTAGATTTGTGTTACCTGTGTCTTTTACACCTGTCTGCAGTATGATCGGCGTCGACTGATGTGGATCGGCGTCGACTGATGTGGATCGGCGTCGACTGATGTGGATCGGCGTCGATCCGGGGCAGCGTGCGAAAAGGTTTGAGAATCAGAAAACAGAGGCAAGATCGTCAACGCGTCTGCGAGATCTCGAAAATCGGAGAGACACTTGCGCGGGGTCCACTGTGCTTGGATGCAGGAACACAGTCACCAGAGAATCAATGGAGACGTGCAATGCTGATGTGATAAGAGCAGAGTAACGGTGCTCCTCTCAGGGATTGATTTGGACAAGATTCACTTTCACTCGATAGATTAAACTCAAAATTGATGTTCGGAACTCTCTCGTTCTCTCTCTTACAATCTGTGTCTCTTTCAATCTGTGTCTAACCAGAACTGAGTTCTGGGCTTCTATTTATAATCGGCGCCGACCGAGATTAAATCGGCGTCGTTCTGAAAAATCGGCGTCGACCGAGTACCGGTCGGCGCCGATCGGGGAACAGACTCCCAAAATGGCCAAACGGGGCGATTTCTGGGAAGATGAGAGTGATCCTATCATCCCAAGTACGGGAGATATCCCTGACTCGGTTTGGGAGGAGGAGAAATAGGGGGGATATATGGATAAAATAGATATGGGGTAGATAAGTGGTTAGGATATATGTAAAAAGGTGTAATTAAATAGTTAATATTTAATTACTCATGGGTAAACAAAATGGGGTGAATTAAACTTAGGATAGGTGTTTAAATCACAAATTGATTAATACTCCAAGGGGGTAGTGGTGATATAAACGTGCCCCAGGTTACCTGAGAAGGTAAACGAATGTGAGGGACACTAAATTGAGTAACCAATTTTAAGTGTCTACAAAGAGTGCACAATGGAATATTTTGGTAATAAGGGCATAAAGGAAAATTTATATAGAATAAAAAGTGCATGGGATAGAGGAACACAAAGGAGAAAAATGGTGGAGAGGAAGCGACAAAATAAGAAGAGAATAAGAGAAGAAGACAATGAGAAATTTGTAGAGGAAGTGATCTTATAAATGAAGTGGGAAAGAGAGAAGAAAATCCTTGAAGGATTTAGGCAAAGGTGGATGGACAAGGGTGAGCACAAACTCATGTTGTTAAAATTTGGAGGTGAGTACAAACTTGCAGAGTGGAAGACTCAACAAAGATGCCTTAGGATGAGGAGAATGGTTCAATGTAAGTAAATACTTGCAAAAGAGAAGAGTGGATAAGAATCACAATGGATCAAGAAGAAAGATCCATCCAGAGGATTAGGTTGAGCTATGGTGGAAGAATCTCACAAGTGTATACAAGATAATATAAATAAGTCACAAGAAAGTGATGAAGGATTGGAAGATATGCCAAATGAAGTGTCAAGGCCAAAAATAAGTTCAAAGGAAAAAGGAACAACATATTTTTACCTTCTTATTTCAAAGTTTGGTTCTACTACTCAATCTACTTGAGGAGAAACTCAAGCTTTAGGCACCTTGGGTGTTTGATGCAAGAGAAACCAAGGTCCTACATTATTTTTGGTGAATGATGGTTCTACACTAGAATTGGAAGGTGCGAGAGTGAAGAGAGGACACATCATAGTAGAATAAATATTGTGCATAAGTGTGAAAAGGTTTAAAAAAATTCTCGGAAGGAAGGCATAACGCACAAAATAATTGGAAAGGTGCTAAGTATATTTTGGCACATGAATATTTTTTAGGGAACTAAGGAAAGAAGCAAAAGCGTAAGAGAAGAGTGAGAAAAGGTGTTTTGGTGTAAGAAGGATAGAAAAAGGTGAAAAAACTATTTTTAGGAGTTTTCCAGTAAAGGAGGAAGTTATGAAGGGCGTACGGGATAAAATGATGAAAAGACTTGTGATAGCAAGGGTCTAAAAATAGCGTGCATAAATTTTGAGAAGGTCCAAAGGCCCAAAGCATTGTGTAGAAGAAAGGAAAATGTGACACTTGGGTAATCGAGCATTCAAAAAAGGTGAATTAAGGCATGGAAAAGGAGTTTGAGAAAATAATGTGTGGGAAAATGAGTAGTTGGCATAAAATATAAGGGCATCAGAAGGTGTCTGACATGGATGTTGACAATATTCAACAGTTAGAAGATCTCAGCAAGAAGATGATATGGCACAAACAAAGGCACTCAAATTCAAATTTAAAAATGAGTGGGAAGAACATAAAACATCTAGAATAATACAGCCTACCTAAGGTGATTTAAATTGGGAGATAAAAGAAAGAAATAGGTCATTAGATTTGAGTTAGATTGTAACCAGTCTGGGTTTGGTCCTTAGAGTGACACCATATAAATTTTTAATAACTCCATGAGAGAGTTCAAAATATCCATTGAGAGATAATATTTATAGATGTTGTTAGGCCCCTTGATATAAATATAAGTATGTAACTTTGTGCATATTGATGTGAGACTCTTTAAGCACAGGGAGTACTCGCCCACCATCAAGAGGGGAGAAGAAAGAAAAACAAGATAGGGGAGGAGAAATATAGTTGAATAAAAATAAATGATAATAAGAAGGGAGAGGAAATAGTCAATAATAGTGGAAATGAAGAGGAGAAAGGAATGAAGACAACACAGAGGAAAACATAGACAAAAATGGAAAACTAACAAAGACATGGAAAAAGAATACATATCGGTTGAACCTAGCAAGTGTTGAGGAGTGGATACATGACTTGGAAGAAGAATACGCATGGAGGTTCAGCACCAGATTTGAGTTTAACGCATATGTATGGGTGGAAAAAAATCTTTATGCTAGTTTATATGAGAGATTCTTCACTATATTTCAAGTAGAATTGTACGAGTGGCTGATTGCTTATGCATCTAAATGAAATTGGAGGTATCACACACTTGTCTGGATGCAAGAAGAATTTCAGACCCTGTATGATGCTAATCTGATTTGGACTTGCGTGATGGATACATGGTTCCATGGTGTTTTGAACAGTTATATCTTGGAGTACTCAATTACAACTTATTCGTGCCCAGAGGTAGCTGAATTCTAGTTTTTACGATATCCCAGAGGAAATTACCTGCAAGTCATTCCACTGGCAATCAAAATTTTGATGGTAACCCTGAACTTGGAGAGTAAACCGATGGCAAACTAAACCCCACCATGCGTGGGGGCAAGAGCAAGTTTGGTGAAAGATGGTAGACCTAGTAGTAGAAAGGTAGAGAGAGGAAAGGTGGCTTAAGTATAATGAGGTGCACGAGAGGGAGGTAGAGAAGTAGTGGGAGGTTACAGAGAAAATGACATTGTGGAGAAAGATAGTTTGGGAAGGAGTTGAAGTTCATGCAGAAGATGTGACACCCGAGCCTCAGGAACTCCCCATTTGGGAAAGAATTATAGGGAACCCTCCTTGGCCTCACGTAGAAGCATTCTAGTAGAGACGACCTAGGCCACGGGTGCATATCTGAATCCACCTGAAAACCTCTTCCTTGCACTTGGTTTTCTAGCATCTAGTACAAAAAAATCAGCAAGCTAATTCAAGCAGTGGGAGAGAAGGAGTAAGTCTTATAAGAGGCACATCGATGGTAGTGCAAACAACTTCATTGTTATATGGGAGTACCTTTTTGGGTGTATCATCCGCACAAAATTCATGCGCACAAATTTTTGGACTATCTTCTAGGAGTAGTAACACTTCGCAGACTATTGGGGTACAATTCAGTTCTACTATTGGGACATAGGGAAGTACATCTTCTGGTCCAACTCCAGCTACATGTTCAGGATCAGGAGGCATAGGTGGCTCTAGTTCCGGTGGATCTGGTGGTTCTGGAGGTAAAGGAAACACATGAGGTTCTGGATCATGTGGGAAAGGTACACACCAACCCCAGAATATTTACATGGAGATGTCTCTTCATCTTCCAGAGTATAGGGTCATAGAATATGTTGTTGAACACGTACACATGTGTGAAATACGTAGCGCAAAAAAAGGAATCATGGCTTCTGAGCGTAGGGAAAGCCAATTTTCTACTACATTATAAGGGCGTGCACATAGCTGGTACAGAAATATTGACCATGATCAGACTTGCGTAGACTATACAACTTTAAAAGATGCATTCCTTAAAGAGTTTCACATCCGTGAGTTTGAACAAAAGAGTATAAGTGCACTCAAGGATAATAAGCAAGGCACTACTGAAAGTGTCAGAGAGTATGATGCCCATTTTAAAACATTGTTATACAAACTTTCTTATGATATTCATGTAATCCATCATGCACAATGGTTCGTTGGGGGCCTAATTACCCTTTTTAGGAGGGAATTATCACATAAGACATATATTGATCCACGCAAAGCACTTGAAGCAGCCTTACACGCTGAGGTAGTTGGAAGTATAGATACCAAGGTGAGCCCATTTTTAGAAGCACAAATCGTAGCTATGGCAAAGCAGTTGGAGAAATTATCAGCAAATTCATCACATGAAACACACACAGGGATTTGGTGCACAGATTGTGAAGTGGAAGGTCACACAAAGGATAGTTGTCCTCACATATCAGTGTGCTCATTGTTTTTGGATTGTGAGATATGTCATTTAAACCATAATACTAACCAATGTATGTTACTACAACGTGTGATAAGGAAGAATGTCTCTTGTTATTGTAAAATATACAGGTCCATGACTCATGACACAAAAGACTACCGGCAGATTGGTTAGATCCAGGATGCTATAGATATTGGTGTATGACAAACAAGAGTTTTAGATAACTCTAAAGGCAAGAATCGAGCATCAGGATTGGGATCACAATCAAGTGCACTATGATCGAATGAAGGGAATTTTGAAGGTAGTTGTGGCATAGGTCAAGGATACCATGGTGGATTCAGAGGACAAGGCCGTGGCGGTGGAAGAAGTGAGTTCCCTAGCGGAACATGTTATACATGCGGATCTCCTGACCACTACATGCACGAATGTCCCCAGAATATTACGTGTTTTTTCTATGGAAAGAATCATAGTTATGAGGAATTCCCGGACTTGTATAAACATCTCAGCAAGCAGTATAAACAAGAAAACAAAGGCGCAGGGATGGTTAGGATACAACGCGTTGTGGAAAATCAGTGGATGCCTAAGTTGGAAGAAGAATCTGAGGCGTTGCAAGTAAGTATCAGTACCCGCGCTGAGGTGGCACACGTCAAAGAAGCATTACAGGAGAAGCCTACCATCATCAAGGAGGAGGTTTTACATGCACGATACCCAGATCCTGCCCATCAGAAGGATTTTTATCAAGAAACCATGGAAGTTCTCATAAATCTTCAAGGTGAAATACATTATTCAAAGGAGCAATCATGGAATATGGAGCAAAAGAAAGCATTGGAGACAGTCCAAACTGATATGGATGACTTGTGAGAAGTGTGCAAAATGTTGCACCAGGAAAATATCATTCCACTATTAGGGAATTGGTTAAAAGGAAACACTCCACGTGTAAGTACTAAGACTAGATGGTAGATCCTGTATGCGAACCTTCCCCCTCATAGCCTAGATTATGACAAGGAAATCACTCTAAATGATGTTGTGGATGGGTGGCTATTGAGTAATATATTGATTGATACAGATGCAAAAGTTAATGTTCTTACTTTAGATGCATGGATACAAATGGGGAGACCTCCATTACAACCATCCTCTAATGTATTGTTCATGGCTAATTAGACTAAGGCCACTCCCATCGGAGTTTTGAAAGATGCATCCATTACCAGACAAGGAGCCAAGTTCACTAGAGATTTTTAGGTTTTAGCATTAGTAGAGTCAGATAGAGGTGGTATATTCAATTGATTCACAAGAACTTCATACATCGTATGAACTCCTTTCTTCTTCTTGAGGTTTTCTAAGTGTATATCGAAGGGCTTAGGATCCCCTTGAGCGATGAAGACCTTCCCCAAATGGAGGATTCCAATCTCCTGGAACAAGGTAGATGGGATAGCCTTAATTCGATGAATCCAAGGTCTCCCAAGGATCGTCTTATAAATTTTTTCCCTGTCAATAATGTAAAACTCCGTTAGGATGGTTTTTGGACCAAGCATGACTAGAGGAACTATGGTTCCAATCGAGGTCATTTTAACACTTTCGTACCCCCGTAACATGTTTCTTGTAGAGGAACAATTTATATCTCCATATCCCAACTTCTAAGAGAAAGAGAAGGGAACCACATTTACAACAGCCCCATTGTCAATCATGGCTCTCTTAATTCAATTGTTATAAACCCAGACTTGTAAAAATAAGGCAGGATCACCTCTTCGGGCAATTTCAGCATCAGATGACATCTTGTCTATATTGAAAACAAACCCAATATCCCTATCATTATGTCCCAAAGGATGTATATCAAATTCAATATGATTTATTTGAGTGTTAGGAGGTGGCGTAACATGTATTATAAGACCAAGACCTAGTACATTGAGCAACGCAGAATGATGTACAAGTGAATTCTTCAGCAAATCTAGAAATAAAATGTGAGAAAAGGTCTTATTCAAATCTGATATTAAATCATAGATTCCTACTGGTTTTGAGATTTTAGGAACATTATCCTACTAGAAGGAAAGAGAGGGTGGGGTTTGTAAAACTTACTCCTTCATCCAAGTTGTTACATTAATTTATGGCTCGACCTCTAGCTCGACTAACCCCAAGATTTTGTTAGAATAGGTATTTACCTTAGCTCATGTTCACCTAGGTACTTTATTTACCTTTATTGTATTTATCCTCACCCACTTATGTGTGTGGATATTTCTTTTATCTTATTTAGATATTAGGAGATATTATCTAGTTGTTAGGTATAGTTCTTTCCTTGATCTATGGTATTGACTAGATCCTTGATGTCTAGTTCTCTCATAAATCTATGGACTTGACTAGTTCTTTGATGACTAGTTCTTTACATGATTTATGGCTCGATCTATGACCTTGACTAGTTCTTAGATTGTCATTCCTTGCCTATATAAGCAAGGCCCATTCTCAATGTATTGCATTGAGTTCCATAATAATATATGATATTGCTTCTCATTTGTTTGCAAAGGTTTATGTAAAGTTATTCTGGCAAATTTCTTTCATCTTATTGATCGTGGTGTTTGATTAGCATCTATGTTCTTGGCTTGGTATGATTTGGTTATTGTTCCTTTTATGGTATCAGAGCAAGAGATTGCTATTGACATCCGTTTGTAAGTTTTATTTTGCAAATAAATTATTTGTGTATTCATATATTTGGGATTCGGTCACACAGTCAGCTATCGAAACACCTATTAAAATCCTTAGCCCTTGGTCATATGAGGGCTTAAAGCTTGTGATTCCTACTAGTAGGTGCTTAACTCCAGCCCCCTTTAATTTTATTTGTGTGGTGAAGGCAACAACAATTTGTTTTGTTTTAGTGGCAACTAAAATAAATAACAGAGCAAAATATTAAAAAGCTTGTATCTTTTTATCGGTAACTCGGTTTTGAGTGCCGTTTTTTACAAAAGTGCTTTGTTTTTCATGCTCTTTCCATTGGAGTTATTTATTTTGAGACTTGCATTATAATTATAAATATGGAGGAGTGTTGTAATCAATTGTGGATGTAATTTTGGCTGAGCCCGACATCCTAAATTTTTTGGGAGCTGCAGTTTGTGCCTATCATGGATTCTGAGAATGATATGCTTTTCTCAGAAGTATGTGGACTTCAAAAGGATATTGTAAAATTTTTGGAAGAAAATAGAATGCTCAAGAAGTGAAATTCTCTTCTACAATCACTCATTCATGATAAGGATACAATAATACACTTCCTACAAAACAAACTTGCTAGCCTACAGCATCACCATCATATTGTGGACAACCATATCCATGCTCCTAGTCCACTTGTAGCTATTGCTCATGAACCCACCGACATTGATATGTCCATCTTTGAGTCGGTTCCTGCTCTTGATGATCATACACCTATGAAGCTTGTTATTGCATGCTCTTCCACATCAGTGCCTATTACAATACCACATGTTGTGTATCCTATTTCTACTCAGTTGCATGGATTTTTTGAGAAGCATACTACTGCATTCAATTCTCACTCACTAGCAGAGTCATTGATAGACATTCAAGGGGTATTGTTTCCTCTATTCCACATGTTAAGTGGAATTATCATCATGACATTGGTTTTCAAGCAGATACTTCATTGAGATCACACATTGACAGAGCTCATTTTTTTGTTTGCTCGACTCTTTCTAAGGATCATGAGCAACACATGAGTTATGCACCTTCACTCAGGCTTGAGAAACCTGAGATTTCAGATGTTAGACATGATCAACCTGACACACATTCTGATGTTATTTTACATGCACCCATTGTGCATTTTACACCAAGTCATATGCAGGCATCTTCTTCATCCATCTGTGTTGATTTGGGGTGGATATCTAATCACTCATGGCGGCGACATAGGCATTCATTGAGAGGACTCTACAGGCATGGCTCCTCCACCATTTGGCCTCTTGCTCCACTTTCTATACCTTCTACATTGTGATGCTTCTTGTTTTGAGCATTTTTCTTTAGCAGGTGTAGTGTATCTCTCTTGTTTGTTGAGAGATTTTGTATCTATATTTTTGACACTTTTGGCATGTTGACAGTCTCTCTTATGGGGGAGTTATTCTGGTGGAACCCAGTGTTAATTTATCAGTGTTCGAGTAGTTTTTTGACAACTCATACAGATTTGTAGCGCCACTCCACCCATTCAACAGTATGGGAGGGTGTGGTGTTGATCCTGCTTCTTCGGGTTTTGTGTCCTTGCCTTGTTACCTTGGCTTTTCTTGGATCGTGACACTCTAGATTTTGTGTCATTACCTTATTGCCTTGGTTATTGTTCTTGGATCGTGGCACACCTATTTGCAGCACTTGATCAAATTATGTTTGGTTTTTTGTACTTTCGACATCACTCCATTGACATTCTCCTTGTATGGAGCTATTCAGGTGGAGCCCAGTGTCAGTTGTTTTTGAGTTCTATGATCGAGCAGTGGATTCAGACCACATTGCACACCAAACTTCTTCAGCATTGTACGATTTTTTTGAGCCGAGCTTCTTGGGATGCCTTGGAGCGGGTTTTTACTCTCTTTTACTTTGTTGTTACTGATTTTGGGTACTTTGCAGTGTCCCTTTTTTCCCAGTTATTGTACATGAGTACCTCATCAGGCCTAGTTATCAGGACTCATACTGTGGACATGCCACTTCTATTTTGGCCCCTAGCTTCACTTGAGGGGGGGTGTTAGAGTAGGTATTTACCTTATCTCATGTTCACCTAGGTACTTTATTTACCTTTATTGTATTTATCCTCACCCACTTATGTGTGTGGATATTTTTTATCTTATTTAGATATTAGGAGATATTATCTAGTTGTTAGGTATAGTTCTTTCCTTGATCTATGGTATTGACTAGATCCTTGATGTTTAGTTCTCTCATAAATCTATGGACTTGACTAGTTCTTTGATGACTAGTTCTTTCCATGATTTATGGCTTGATCTACAACCTTGACTGGTTCTTAGATTGTCATTCCTTGCCTATTTAAGCAAGGCCCATTCTCAATGTATTACATTGAGTTCCATAATAATATATGATATTGCTTCTCATTTGTTTGCAAAGGTTTATGTAAAGTTATTCTGGTGAATTGCTTTCATCTTATTGATTGTGGTGTTTGATTAGCATCTGTGTTCTTGGCTTGGTATGATTTGGTTATTGTTCCTTTTAGATTTTTTTATTATCATTTGAACCAAGGTTAGGAGCAACCTGAGAGTTTTCAGAAGTTGAGGATTCATGGTCGTTATTTCCTATAGGAATTTCCTTGTTTATATTCACTTGGGAATCCCCAGGATGTTCAGGGTTCACATTTTGAGGTGTGACAGTCCTGTATGACTACGTTGCGGGTTTGGTTCAGGATTTGCTAGGAACATGTCTATAAAGAGTTGCCTTTGGTTTTTGGAAAGTCTTTGCATGAACTTGTTGCAATCATAGAAATTCCTATCATCATGACCTCAAACCTTATGGAAACCATAGTATATGTTAGGGTCATAATCTCTTGGCCTTTAATAATCATTTTCCTATTGTTGATTATAACCTCAGTTATAATTTTGAAATTTATTGTTATAACCATGATTCATTGCCCCTTGGCCAAAGTTTTGATACTGGTTTGGGCCTTGGGTTTGATTTTTCTCTTAAGAGGGACGGTTTACATCAATTGTGGTTATCGAGGAGATAGTGTTAGGGGTTCTTTGATTTCTGTGTTGTTGTTATTGTTAGTGTTACCATTGTTTGTAAAACCAACATTCTTGGCTTGATCAGTATCACTATTCATGGTAGTACCATTGGGACCATAGAACTTACACCCACTATCTATAGTGGCTTGGTCAATCTAAAGTGCACCTTCCAATACTTCCTCGTAACTGCTGGAAAGTAAACTTCTAGACTTCCTCCCTAGTCTCTTGATTGAGCGAGTGAAGGAAAAGATCGCAAAGTTCCATCTAGTCCATGTTGGGCACACTTGCAGAGGAATAGAGAACTTGGCACAATCTCTATATTAAATGGGTGCCAGATTCATTATTCTCCTATCTAATATGCAGGAACTCCCTAATCCTGCACACAACAACTTGTTCATGTCAAATGCTTTGATGAAATCATAAACAAGTTGTTTAAAGGAATGTATAGAAGCTTCTAAAATACGGTAATACCAATCCAATGTGATTCCCTCAAGAGTCTTTGGAAAGATATTAGTCACTACAACATCCCAAGGAAGCAATTCCCTAATAGAAGTAGCGTAGGCCTTGATATGAGCATTTAGGTCTCCTTCTCCCTTAAATTTTGAAGATCCGGAAATGGGTTTGGAAGCATGACACAAAGTATGGTGAATTCAAGAGGATCCTTTAAGTACTCAGTGTATGTACCCATTGTGTAAGATTCCACCATTGAAGATCATTGATGAGGAGTTGGAGGATGAGGATTTGGATAAGATGCATTATAAGCCTTGATGAGAATGTATGGTGTCCGTTGATATGGCATGTAGGGAGCGGGAATGACATATGGGTCCATCTGGGGGGTTTTTGAATACATGTGCATGTAAGGTGGGATAGTACCGGATATGGACTAGCGGGCATAAAACAAAGGAACATCGCATTGCATGTTATGGTGGCATTCGAGAACGCACTTCCAACCCGCCCTTGCATAGGATAAGCTTGAGAAGGATGAGGACCCATCCCTAGTGTGTCTAATCCTATGAGAAGATCATCTAGATTTGAATGAACCGAGATAACCTTGTTGTACAAGATATTGTGTTGGTTACTCATTAAAAGGGATGTATCTTTTGTCGTCAATTGAATACCTTGTGTTTTTCCCTATTGTATGTATTGATTGTGAAGTCTAGGCACTTTCTAGTTCTTTAATCCTCCCTACTAAAGTAGAAATAAGATCTTTGGGAGAGGATTGAATCCCTTGTTGGGGTGCATGTGGTGTAGGGTTTGATTGAGCAACTTCATGATACCCTGTCATGAATTGTTCAGTGTTATAATTCTTTTCTTCCTTAGAAGTAAGAATCTTATGATAGGCATTTGAAATATCAAAGGTTGTAGCCTTCATTATATCCAAAGAATCATCTATTTGATAAAGAGGATTAGTTATTTGTGAAAATATATCATCTTCTTGTTGATTGCATGGCAATGTGAGGTCTTGACAAGACTCTATGGTAAGAACATGTTCCGTTTGTGATAACAACAAGGTTTACATTGGGTTTGCCATATTGTATGTTTAACGATTGATCAACCTCCTCCATCCTTACATAACTAATGGGGTTTGAAGTGTAACTGGGGGAGGTTTGGATGTTGCTTATGTAATTGTCACCCCACCTTGAAACAAAAGGGGGTTGTTGTGGTTGTACGTTGTTGTAGTATCTATCAGAGCCAAATTGCCCACCAAACTCTCTTCCAACATATTTTAGAAAGTATAAAATACCTACCAAAATAGGGGATTAAATATAAAGATGAGGTACTAGCAATGAAATAAAAGGAAACAAGAAGTAATTAATCCTTCATGTCGGGTTCACCAATTTGTACGAATGAAAATTGACATGAAACCTTCAACTACACTCAACCCCCAAGGTCGTTCTGGGGAAGCCGATGTGGAAATGTGTGTGGTTAACTGTAGGATGATCGGTAACTAAGATTTGGTAGTGTGATCCTATCGACATTAAAATTTTCCTCCGTAATTTCTATTTTATTAATGTATGTATTAGGAATAGGATGTTGTTAAGTATAATTAGTAGTGGCATCCAATAGAAGATAACGGCACCGTCAGTACGGTGCCGCCAATAATGTAGAGTACGGTAACAGTCAAAGTACAATAGGAATGTTGTAAAAAGTAAATATTTGTCGTAAGTGGTCCGGTAATGTTAAAATGTCAAAGTTGGGATAAGTAGAGAAGTAGGGTCTACATGATTAGGAATTAGAAATATTATATTTGTAATAAGGACAAAGAGTGATGTCATAAATATTTTGTATATTTTATTTGTGGAAAAGTCTAAAAAGGTGGAACCCATGTGAGATGATAAGGTTTATCTTATCTTAGAAGATAAGCCTACATGTAAAGGCAAGAGTTTAGGCATGGAATATGATTGGCCGGAAGAGATTTCCTATCCTATCTTAGAGATAAGGTGGATAAGCTTGAATTCCTATAAATAAAGAGGCCACCCCCCCTCATTTAGCATAGAGAGAAGTAGTGAGAAATATTGTATGAGTAAGTGTGTAAAGGAAGCCATCATTTTGAAGGTGTGTTAAAGAAGCCATTAAGAGGTGTAATTGTGAAGTTTCTCCCATAGTTATTGTTTGAAGGCAAGTGAAGTTAATAACACTTGAAGAACCTCATGGGTGAGATTATAACAATTTCATGTTGATATTATAATTTACACTGATATTTCAGATTTATCATTATTCCTTCTTATCATAGTCTATGGTATTCTTGTGTTATGTTTGTTGTTGTGTTTCCAGATTACATCCACCAAACTAAGAGTTGTGCATTAGTTAATAATCATAGCACGAGGAGTTCCCGGTGAAGAATTATCATAGTGCGGATTGGTGTTGACATTTTGGTTCCGTTGCTGAGGACCATTCCTCGTTGGTGGATTTTCTGGAGAAATATTCCCACTTAGTCAGAAAACATTTGGAGGGTAACCTTGTTTTTATTGTGCATAGTAGTTACCATGGTAAAGTCACTTTTTGCGTGAATAGTATTTACCGCAATAAAGTCACTTTTTACCATGAATAGTATTTACCGCAGTAACTTCACTTTTTATTGTGAATAGTGTTTACCACATAAAGTCGTTTTACAAGTGAATAGTTTTACCACAAGAAAGTCACTTTTACTGTGAAGTAAGTTTTACCATAGTTCAAGTTTTACCATAAGTCAAGTTTTACCATAGTTTACTGTGAGAAGTGGTCATTTCTATTTTCTATTATAGTGATTCCAATTATTTGTGCACATAAGTCTTGTTGATTGTACTTGTGGGTTGGTATTTCACTGTGGTTACTTTTGGAAATGGGGAAGATTCCTGTTTTTTCAGCCCAATCTAATGAAGATGCTTCCTCTTTCATTCAAGAGTTTAAATGATCTTGTATTTGTAATGGCCTTATAAGAAGGGAACAATGGACTGAATTTTTTCCTACCTTTTTGGATGGTTCAGCCCTTAGGTGGTTTGAAACACTAGGTGATAATGTGAAAAACTCATGGGATTTATTAACTGAAAGTTTTCTTGAAGAATTTGGTGAACAACAGAAATATGCAGATCTCATGATCGATATCACAAAGCTAGCCCAAGGAGAGAAGGAGAAGATAAGGGATTATCATGCTCGTGTTCTAGAGCTAAGGAGGAAGCTCGATGCCCAGATCCGGAAGGAAGGATTAGCGGATGGGTTAATGAATGGCATGGATAATCTCCTCTGTAAGCACTTCATTCTTGGGATGAAGCCAGAGATCAAACAACGAGTGAAGTATGACCGCCCAACTACCATTGAACAAGCAAAGGAGATTGCAAGAAGGCAAGAAGAAAGCATGGAAGAGGAGCCCAAAGAAATTGTTGCTAAAGTAGAGCCTACACCAGCACCTTTGGTCCAGAATCCACAACCACTCTCGGTGAGCACAAATCCTTCTCCTAGTACATCTACTTGAGTATGAAGATCTGCTCAGGAAGATGGGTCGATTAACTATTAATCTTCTTGAGGAAAAGAATTTAGTTCTCGGGGAGGAGATAGAGGTCCAAAAGAAATATTTACTGAAGTTGTATGTTATGGTTGTTATAAAAGGGTCATTATAAGTATAATTGTCCGAGATAGAGCTTCTACATACAGTACGAGAGATAATGATAAAGGAAAGCACACTGTGAATTCTTTTGATGTAGTAGATAAGAGCATAAATAATGAAGTAGATGTGTTTGTAACAAAAAAAAAAGAAAGAAAAAGATAACCAAGATGGAAATGATCCTAAGAAGATGAAAGGAGAAACTAGTAAGAAACATAGGAGAAGAAAGTTGGGTGTGCAGGATTTTCTGATTTCACAGGGACAAGGACCATACTCCATCTTAGACGATCTGTCCAAAAGGCCCTACAAATATTACATATGGTCAACTCTTGGCTATGTCTTCGAGAAGAGGCGGGAGCTGCGAAGTGGACTCAATGCTCAACGAAGGAAGGAGGTTGAGGTCCCTATTTTGGAGGCAGAGGCGGATCCCTACGCTCCACAAGCTGAGGTATTATGTAATGGTATTTCAATTCATGATGTCTTAGTTGATGGAGGTGTTGCAATTAATGTAATGACCGAGTCTGTAATGAATATGTTGGGTTTAAAAATTGATCGCCCCTCAACACTTATGTTAAGGTCATTAAATAAAGGAAAAACTAAACCAGAAGGTGTAGTTTCAAATGTGGCAATATCTGTTATGGGTGTTGTATGTGTGGTAGACTTTCAGGTGATGAAAAATGGTACTGTTGCATACCCAATGTTGTTGGGAAGACCATGGCTAAGGAGAGTTCATGCAAGAAACTACTAGAATGAAGGCTTCATGACACTTGGACGTGGTAGAGAGAGGGTGAAGATAAACGTGATCCCTCGGCATCATAAGGTAGAACCTATGGATTCAAGTGATGAAACTGATGATTGGACATCCTCTGATTACTCGAGTACTAGTGAAGTGGACACTGAAGATGAAGAAAGTGAGGTTGATGTTTTGGTCATGGATATCCTTCCAGTCACACCGACTCATGATCCCATAAAATTATCTGAAGAAGAAATTGATGATCGTCTCCAACAAATAAAGATTGGTGATGTTGTGATGGAGAGTGAGAAGGAATCCTACCTCCAGCTCTTTCGAAGGTACATACACATATTCACTTTTGATTACAAGGAACTCCATCAAGTAAGTTGGGTAGAACATTCTATTGAGCTGGTAGATGGTGCTAAGCCCATAAAGCAAATGCCATATAGAATGAATCCTAATTTTTCCAAGACTATAAAAGAAGAAATAGATAAGTTGCTTGATGCAGGATTTATATTTTTTGGTGGAGAATTCAGAATGGGTTTCTCCCATTGTGATCTCAATAAAAAAGAATGGGAAGCTACGCATTTGTGTTGATTATAGGAAGCTCAATAAGGCAACAAAGAAGGATCATTACCCTCTTCCATTCTCAGATCAGATTTTGGATGAAGTAGCTGGCGAGTCTTATAGTTTTGTTTGATGGATATAGCGGATACAACCAAGTTCGTATAGCAGAGAAAGATCAGTTGAAGACCACGTTCACCACTCCTTGGGGAACGTTTGCTTATAGAGTTATGCCTTTTGGGTTGTGTAATGCTCCAGCAACGTTCCAGCGCTTGATGAATAGGGTGTTTGAACCCTACATTGGGAACTTCATCAGAGTATTTCTAGGATGATTTTTGCATCTATGGGAGCAAGATGGACCACTGCACTAGATGGAGACAACATTTCAAAGGTTAGATGAAGCACAAGCCTCACTAAACCCTACAAAGTGTGTCTTTGGATGTTCTAAAGGTGTTTTGTTAGGGCATGTTGTATCCAGAGATGGTATTGGTATTGATCCTGATAAAGTTTCAAAAATCAAAGAGTTACCATTTCCTATGAATAGAAGTAAGTTGAGATCATTTTTAGGCCATGTGGGTTACTATAGAAGGTTCATCAAGAATTTCTCAAAGATTGCACAACCACTAACCCAGTTCTTGAAGAAGGATGTTACTTATGAACCGGAAATAAGGCGCATGAAGCTTTTGAACAAACTGAAGGAAGCCCTAGTGTCTTCACCTATTTTAAAGAATCCAGATTGGAGCAAGCCATTCATTGTGTATACTGATGCCTCAGATGCAGCACTAGGAAGTACTCTGAGCCAAAAGGATGAAAATGGGAATGATCATCCAATTTACTTTGGGAGCAGACAAATGAGCAGTGCTGAGGTAAATTATACTGTAACTGAAAAAGAGGCTCTAGCTATCATTTTTGTTGTAAAGAAGTTTAGAAATTACTTGCTAGGGTAGAAATTTATAGTTGTAACAGATCATCAGGCTCTAAAATATATTGTCAATAAGCCTAACCCATCAGGGAGGATAGCAAGATGGATAATTTTGCTACAAGAATTTGAATTTGATATTATAGATAGGCCAGGAAAGAAGCATGTCAATGCAGATGCACTCTCTCGAGCCTATGATGGTTTAGGTTTGCCTTGTGATGATGATGATTTCCCAGATGTAGCATTGTTATCTCTTGACACAATCCCTAGTGAATACATAGATATTTGGAATTATCTAAATGAATTCAAGTTTCCTGATGGTGCCAATGCAAAGACTAAGAGGAAGATTACTCAAGCCAGTCGTCCATATTCTATTCTACATGGAGTATTATTTCAAATAGGACCTGATGGACAGATACAAGAGGCGATTGGACGTGATCAAGGGAAGGAGCTGATAGAAGAATTCCACAATGGTACATGTGGAGGACACTTCTCTAGACAACTTACAGCAAGAAGGATCTTGGACGCAGGTTATCACTGGCCCACTCTTTTTAGAGATTGTTATAATTATTGTAAGACATGTGATATTTTCAAACACATGGTAACCGTAAGACTTCATCAGCTCCATTATGCCCTATTCTTCCACTTGGTCCCTTTGAAAAGTGGGGAATAGACATTGTAGGTCCACTTCCAACTACCCCATGCCAAAATAAGTATATTGTAGTTGCCACAGATTATTTAACCAAGTGGGTTGAAGCTAGGCCATTGAAAACAACTTCCATGGATGAAGTGGCAAGGTTCATATATGAACGCATTGTCACCAGATTTGGTTGCCCATTAGAAATTGTAACAGATCAAGGAAGCCACTTCATTAATGAGGTGGTAGAAGCCCTAGTCAACAAGTTTTCTATTAAGCACAGGAAGGCAACAACATACAAGCCAAGCACAAATGGACAGGTGGAACGAACAAATTTTGTGTTGTGTCAAATTCTAGCAAAAGATGCAGCCTTGCAGGTACATAAGTGGGATAAAAGGATTCATGCAGCATTGTGGGCATATAGGGCAACATCAAAGTCAACAACAGATACTCCCCATTTCAATTGGCTTATGGCATTGATCCAGTTCTTCCTATTGAGTTTGATATTCCCACTGTGAGAGTTATGAAAAATGAAAGGATGGATGAAAGTGATTCAATAAAAGAAAGGTTGGTACATCTTCATTTGCTAGAGGAAATGAGGGAAATAGTGAAGGATACAAGCTATAAGAAGAAAATGAAGCAGAAGGAATACTTTGATCAAAAGATCCGTTGGTCTCCATTTCATGTGAATGACTTGGTTCTAGTATATGATTCCAGATACAAAAAAGAAGACAGAGAAAATTTCTTCCAAAGTGGATGGGGCCCTACAAAATAGCAGTTGTGCATGAAAATGGTACATATCAACTGGAGGAATTGGATGGTACTCCCATTACAAAATGGGTCAACCATGACAAGTTAAATATTTTCCAAGCACCAGCTTCAGAATGTCCATAAGAGTCTACTCAGGACGGAGTAGAAGTTAGGAAGGGGAAAATGTCGACATTAAAATTTTCCTCCGTAATTTCTATTTTATTAATGTATGTATTAGGAATAGGATGTTGTTAAGTATAATTAGTAGTGGCGTCCAATAGAAGATAACGGCACCGTCAGTACGGTGCCACCAATAATGTAGAGTACGGTAACAGTCAAAGTACAATAGGAATGTTGTAAAAAGTAAATATTTGTCGTAAGTGGTCTGGTAATGTTAAAATGTCAAAGTTGGGATAAGTAGAGAAGTAGGGTCTACATGATTAGGAATTAGAAATATTATATTTGTAATAAGGACAAAGAGTGATGTCATAAATATTTTGTATATTTTATTTGTGGAAAAGTCTAAAAAGGTGGAACCCATGTGAGATGATAAGGTTTATCTTATCTTAGAAGATAAGCCTACATGTAAAGGCAAGAGTTTAGGCATGGAATATGATTGGCTGGAAGAGATTTCCTATCCTATCTTAGAGATAAGGTGGATAAGCCTGAATTCCTATAAATAAAGAGGCCACCCCCCCTCATTTAGCATAGAGAGAAGTAGTGAGAAATATTGTATGAGTAAGTGTGTAAAGGAAGCCATCATTTTGAAGGTGTGTTAAAGAAGCCATTAAGAGGTGTAATTGTGAAGTTTCTCCCATAGTTATTGTTTGAAGGCAAGTGAAGTTAATAACACTTGAAGAACCTCATGGGTGAGATTGTAACAATTTCATGTTGATATTATAATTTACACGATATTTCAGATTTATCATTATTCCTTCTTATCATAGTCTATGGTATTCTTGTGTTATGTTTGTTGTTGTGTTTCAGATTACATCCACCAAACTACATCCACCAAAGTTCTAAGAATTATCATAGTTTGTGCATTAGTTAATAATCATAGTCTAGCTTGAAAAGGAAATTTAGAGGCTATGAGCGGATCTCATCTCAAGTTAAACTAGTTTGAAGTGTCCAAATTAACTAAGATGAAACTAACAATCTATGTTATTGTTGAAAGGAAACTAACCTAAATAAAACAACAAAATCTGAAACATCATAATTACAAACAACAATTTTCTTTTATTCTAAATAATCAAATCTACTTCTACACTAAAAATAAACAAGAAAAATAACTCGGTGTGGTTATTCACCTATGTTGAGTGTATTCTAAATAATGCTAACATAAAATAAGAACTTTTCCAAATAATCTATGATATGCAGACAACTTCCTACAAATATTTTCTCCTTCAAATCCACAAGGATAGGAAGAAGAGTATCCATCAACGGGAGTTTCTATTAATGATTTAAAACCTCGTGGAAATTAACTAATTACTTGAAAATGAAATAATATTGGTTTTCTACTCAATTTGATGTGATATAACACTAATAAATTATAGTAATGAAGAAAAATCAAACAACAACCCCAACTTGGAATTTACAAAACAGAGATAAATTTAGTTGTGTGATGACTCGTCCCCTCATTTTATCCTTTCTTTCTCTGTGTGTCCATATGAGTCCAAGGAATTGGGAATGCAAAGGTAGCAGCGGGAAGGCGCTTGAACAATGGCCGCTTGAAGGAAAATCTAGTTGTAATGCAAGTAGAAGAGAGATAGCACAAGTGAACAGAGCTTGACTATGAAACTTCCAGCAAGATTGTTGCATCAATACTATGCAAGATACACAAAATTCTCAGGACCTTTGCTTGAATACAAGCATTGAATATATAGGAATTGGCTGGGATGTGCCTTTATGCACAAGGCATCCTTGGAGTTCCAAATCATTGGGTGAAGAGGTAGTTCAAACTAATTAAATTTATTTAAAAATAGAAGAGGGAAGGAACACCATGCAATCAAGAATATTTCTAGGCAATTTGGTTCACAAACGCACCTTGGAAGTCAAGTTAAGTGAAGTGTTGCATGTTAAAATCACGCATGAATATTTCTAGAAAAATCACTCAGGACAGCCACCCTACGCAGGGTGATGATCTCAGGACCCCACCCTATCATGGGCGATGGTCACAAAACTGCCGCCTTGCCTGGGCGGCGGTCAAAAAATGGCCTCCCAAGTAGGGCAGCAGTTTTGACACTTACAACCAAAACATGCACATGAAAGATCAGGAAACTAGAAGAAAGCATGGAAAAGCTAAGTAAAAATGTCTAAGTTACAAATATACACTACATATGAGCTTAGGAACTCGAACACCTTTTGAAAGGATATGAATCATCATTGGGGACATTTTGTAACTATTTTTCCGATAATCAAGAAGACTATTTACCAAGAAACATAAAGGAGATCATTGTGAGAACATGCAAGTATATATGAGGGAATAATGTTGAAGATGTATGTGGGAAATATTAGGGTGTAAAAAACATTCTAGGATAGTGAGAGGAAGTACAAAGAAGAAGAATGACTCATGAAGATGCATGTAACCTTTAAGTTAAACTAGATGTTGTCTAATTTGACTTTGAGCATGTGTAACAGGTTTGACATGAGAGGGTGAACAAAAATTGGCAAAGGAAGGTTGGAAACACCAACCAAATGTGATGATTGATGTATTTGATGAGACTAGGAGGTATTATATGGGCTCACAATGCATTCGAAACAATTTATACATAGTGTTTTGATTAAATTCATGTCCACATTGCATCAAGTGGTAACAAAGCAACTTGATATTGATAATTTAATGTTGTTTATTCTAACCATGATTTGTATGAATGTGTGAATGAATTTGTTACGGGTTGAAAGAAGTTACAATAAAAGAGATAAGAAATAGAAGGTGAAGAGTGGAAATAAATCCATAAAAAGAAGTGAAAGAAAATGAAGAAAGGAATAATGTCAAAAGACTATGTGGAAAAGAACCTAGGTGAGACACAGACACACATGAAAAGGTGAAAAAGACTTTATAAGAAAGAAAAAGAGAAATGGAGAGAGAAGAGTTTTAAAAGGGGTTCATTATGTTACTAAACCACAAGAAGTAAGAGGAAATAAATAGAAAGAAGAAGGAAGAAAATAGGAAAGAGGATGCAAGAAAGAGAGACTTATGGTTTGAACAAGAACTAAATGAGCTTCTTGATTTGTTGATGAAAATAGTGAGTATGGAGGAAGAAAACAAGGAAGTTGGAATAATGATGAAAATAAGGATTAAGTGGCCTATATGGTAATTATGAAGATAGAACAAAGAATTCAGTTGAGATAAGTGATTATAAAGGAAGAGAAAAAGCTAAAGCAATTGGAGAAGAAGATAAATAAACAAGAGGAATAGTTGGTTAAAGAGATAGTGTATGTAGAAAATCAGAAATTTGATGATGAAGAAGAAGTTATAGAAATCTTCTTAGCCTCTCTTAAAGAGTATGAAGGTGAATAATTTGTCAATAATGAATGTGAGAATGCATTTGAAGAAGAATTTTATGATGTTTTAACAAAATTTGAAGATGAAGATGAGGATCAATTTATTGAAGAGGAAGGTGTAAATGAAGATAAAGGATAATACAAAACAATTATAGAGGAAGATTTGAGGATGGAACAACTAGAAGGAATGCAAAAGGAAATGAAGGAGACTCAAAATTCTTCATGTTTTTCATCTAATCTTTAGTGTGATTCTGTTTGTGCAGGTATATTAGATGAGGAGGTAAAAATTATTGAAAGAGAAGATCTTAAAAGAGCTCAAATAAAGAAGATACAAAGAAGCATTTTCATTTTTCAAACATGAACATGAAGAAGAAGATAGAAGAGAGAGAAGAAATACAAAGCAACCAAGAAGATGAATAGAACACATCTGGAAGAAGAAAGAAATCCAAGAAACTATACATTTGGAAGAAGAAGAAAAAGATGATCATTTAAGCTAGCACACAAATTCTTCCACCTAGGGAGAATGATGTGGGAGCATCAACTATGTATGTAAGAAAAATTTTGTTTATAATAAATTTTGGCTTGTAATGGGTCCTAGGTGTTTTTAAACCCTTCTCATCCATCTCGAGTCATTCCATAAGTTTTTAATAGCTATTTTGGAGTTTCCCTCCAAAAGGGGGTATTTGAAATTTTGAATTTGTAACCGTGGACTCAAAATGTGTAATGTAATATGTGAAGTCGTGAAGGTTGTAATAGGTCATAAAAGGGACTCATTTGGTGTATTTAATGGGTCCTCACTCTTTAAGCTATAGTTACCATGTGTGGTTGGTCTCCACCATGGTTACGACTAAGAATTAGTTATTTAATTCACCTTTTAGGGCTTAAAATAGAGGTATTTGAATGAATGGAGGAGAGAGTAAGAGAAATGGATTAGAGGTTGAAAAGATAGAGAAAAGAGCCTCAAAGAGGCAAGAACCTAGAGATGGAGAGCATGGGAAAATTGTAAAACCATATATTTTGTAAAGAAATGATGTAAGATTCTTGTATAAATGAATAAAATGAGTGTTTTTTGATGAAAAATATGTTTATGAATGAACTCATTGATTTTGAAATGTTGTATTAAGAAGGATTTCAAGCTAGGAATGATTCTCAAAACTAGTAATGGACTATGGGTTGAGCATTTTCTAAGAATGGATTGATTTGTGATTGGGTTTTTGATGAAATAACAAGGTCAAATGTCATTGCAAGGAATAAATGAAGGTACAATTATGTAACTTTTGTGAAATAGGTCATTTAATGTTAAAATTAATTTTATTAGGGTTTGAAATCATGAATAAGATAGAACTTCTCAGTTTGAGGTAGATTAGGTAAGGTTTCTTAGGCATTCTAGAGCAAAAAGGAAGGAAATAAGTAATGAAATGTTGAATGTGATGATGTGAAAGGCTATGGCATGCATGCACAAGTATGAAAATTCATTCTAGAGGAGAAAATGATAGAAAAGGGAGATTAAGTGAATATTTGGTAGACTGTCCTATTGAAAATAAAATTTTCTTGAAGAAAGTGGATGCAAATCTTGTTGTTGGGAAAGATAGGTAGATTTCCATGTGTTGATGCAAGATGAAGAAAGATTGAGGATTTTCATACAAAGCTTACAAGGTATTTTTAAGTATATATTCATTGATTTTTTCAATTTATGTCAAAAAATTCTTCTCGGTTTTGTGAAACCTTAAATTATGGCAAAATTGCAAAAATGAGTGTATCTTGAGTTTTAGTGGGTGAAACTTCTTTAAATGGAACATAACATCTATTCGTGGTGAGAAGATATAGTTTTGGAACTTTACAGTCTAAGATACTCTTGACAGTCCCATTTGGAGGCTAAATAGACCTAATTGAAACAAACAATCTAAAATTGGGCTTATCTCCCTTAATAACTCTTTGCATGATTGGTATAGCAGTTGTAAAGGCATAATAGGTACTCAAAAAGTATGTTCACCAAGAAATCAAACTTATAAAAAATTATGGAGGAAAATCTGGATTTGTAGCGCTACTAGGAAATTTTTGCAGAGTAAAGAAGGATAAACTCTTAGATGCAATTTCCTTGTGCTTTCAATGTTTTCAAAGGTTTGGAATCATGGAATATGTTGAGTGGAGGTTTTATGAAGGTATTTTAATCCTAGGAATTAGAGTGGGCATTTGTGTTGCAGTTGAGGATACAAAATTAAGAAAGTGCTAACACTCCTAGACCGGGTTGTGTGTTAATAAATTGTCAAGTAAAGAATAATTTCCTTGTTAAAAAGAGTGAGAGTTTGAGTGTAAATATGGAGTGAACATCTATGGTTAATGCTAGATTCATGAAGAAGGAAACAAGGCAAGAAGAGTAATTTAAGAAATCAGTCTAAGTTCAAACAAGGTAAGGCAAGGCAAAGTATGTAAATTCAAGTTATGTATCTTGATAAATTCCAAGAGCAAAAGGTTAAATGTTGAGTATGGAAGTTGGTAACAGGGAAGTGAATCTAGAAGTGTGGTACATCCTTATGGAACATGGGAAAACTTAAGCCTTATTCAAACAAGCATAAGAACAGTCTAAGTACTTTATGATGCAAGATAGAGTTAGGAATAACAAATTGTGGTGCTTGTTGACTATGAATAAATGGTTACATGGTATATGAACGGTAATTTAAATTGCTAGAAGGTGTTAAACAATGAGATATATTTTTCATACTCAAATAAGTGAGTAAATAGTGAAGGGAGATTGAAAATACAGTTAGAAAAGGAAATGGAAACCTTTGAGGATAATCAAGAAGACTATTTACCAAGAAATATAAAGGATATCATTATGAGAACATGGTAGTATGTATGAGGAAAAATGTTAAAGGTGCATGTGGGAAAGATTAGGGTGTAAAAAATCATTGTAGGATAGTGAAAGAAAGTAAAAAAAAAAAAAGAATAATGACTTGTGATGATGCTTGTAACCTTTAAGTGAAACTAGAAGTTGTCTAATCTGAATTTGAGCATGTGTAACATGTTTGGCATGAGAGGGTGGGAAAAAATTAGAAAAGGAAGGTTGGAAACACCAACCAAAGGTGATGATTGATGTCTTTCATGAGACTAGGAGGTATAATATGGGCTCATAATGCATTATAAATAGTTTATACATAGTGTTTTGATTAATTTTTTGTCCACGTTGCATTAGTAGCCCTATAAAAAGTGCATACTACATTATGAGGTTTCCTGATATAATGTTGTAGCAAGTAACATTTAGTGAGTGAGTGTCCCCATATTCTACATACTTCACAATATTCTCTTCACCCCTATCTTTTTTTTAGTGTAGTCATTTTATGATGCCCTTCATCCCTGCACTATGTGCACCATATGTTTAATCTAGGTTTCTTTCCTTCTTGTAATTCCTACATTTTGCGTATTACCACATCCAATTTTTATTTTTTGTTCTTGCTAGATGCACCACTATCTCCATAATTTTCAATCTTTTCCACATGGATACCTACTTCAATGGCCTTAACTTTTCTTTGGAATTTGGTTTGTGTAGTTATAAAATGAGTCTTACTATGCAATTCTTATACAAACCAGGTTGTTTTTCTTGGCTCGTCGAAATTGAAACTAGACTTATTCATTACATAAGATAACCTCATATCATATTTAATGATAGATTCTCCTAGTTTATTTTTTATTTCTTTCTGGTCCTAAGTAGTCTCTCCTACACACTTATTTATTTTAAATTCTTGTGTGAGTGCATGACACACTTCTTGTAAATTTTTACACTAATATTTCTTGAATATATAAATTCAAAATCCCTTCTCTATAGTTATCCTATGAGTTTTTACTTCTTTGTATTATCATTTAATACTTCTTGCGCTTCCCATCACATGTCACATGTTAGCAACTAATGCTCAGGGTTAGAAAGCTTTTCATATGGCTGTAAACTGGTATAGGGATCAAGACAATGATATGCATTTCCTCTCATTCCTAACTAGCTTCCTTGATGAATTTGTGTAGTACTATGAATCGTATGTTATTTCTCACTTGGATGATTGTACTTGCGTCAGTAATTACATAATACTTACTATATTTGGGTTTCTCTTATTTAGAATCTTCATATTTTAGAAATATAACTTTATATTTTGGGCTCACATAACTATTATTTTTGCATTCCCCACTCTTGTAATTGTTTCCTCTTAATGTAATTATATGCAATGGGTGTCCACATGATGATAAATCTACTTATCTCAAAAACTCTTCCACACTTATTTATTTTGCTATTGTATATAAAACAGTCTGTACTACAAATGAATGACTTAGCCTTCTTCAAAATTCTTGTATAGTTTCAATTTTCTCCCAATCATTTAGACAAACCCAAGTAATTAATTATTTTTATAGCTCAAGGAACATATATCCTAAAAGAAAGCTACTATAATCTTCTACAGACCTTTGTGGATCTGGTCTAATTTCTTCACTAAAAACTAAATTTTCTTAATCTTCGCAACACCATAGCTTCCATGAAGGATTCTCCGGTTCAACACCAATTGTTTCATCAATATACTTCTAACTACTTCTAATCCTCTACCTTCACTTTCTTCTTTTGGTTCCTCAATTTCCTTTTGGGATTCTCAATAAGGGTCCACGCTTTGATACACACCCTCTTGGTCACTTCAAATTTCTCCCTCAATGTATTATTCAAAATATTTTGGAGGCTCGTTCCCTCATTTATACACTTTCCCTACTCTACTACTACTCATAGTTGGCTTCATCTTTCCCCCATAAATTCTTGAGTCTCTCCATCTATTGCAATGTCTGGCTTCTCTCATCATTCTTTCAATTCTTCTATTTTATTCTCTTTGATCCTTCTCATACACTTCAAGATTCATCTTTAATTTCGCCCCCTTCCCCTTAATCTTCATCTTCTAGTATTACATCCCTTTGGCACCTACTCAATTACTCCATATTGCACATAATCGGAACCATATCATTTTCCATAACTATCATCTTCAATAAGAAATGGATTCGTCTAAAAAAATTCCTTACAATGCAAAAAAAACATGATTTGGCATAATCAAATTAATAAAAAAACTAGATAGAAATAGCACTTACACACCCATCAATTTTAGTTTGCATCTAATATTCTACATCACGAGTTCGTGGAACATCCAACTTGTGCAATGTTTCAATTTTTTCCTTCATCCATTCATATTCCTCATTGTCTTTACATCTAAAACAATAAAATTCCAGTGGATATAACCAAGTGGTTATCTATTCAAGAATATTGCACCAAAAAATCTCATGAATATCTACATAAATATGCTCCAATTAGATATTCTCTACAGGAATTACCTTCATAGTATCTTCATCTTCCGCAAATTGTTTCATCTTCTATTACAACCATCACTCCACATCTCTTTATCCCAGCATCCATCTTACCTTTTTTGGGGTCCCAACAATGAAACCATTGTTAGAAGAGATCCTTGGATCATGGCATGAGAACTTACAACAGGTTATAGTCTCGATTGATCTCATAGTCCTTCCACTAAATAGTGCTCAAGGGAAGACAAGAGTTAATTCACATTTGCAAAATAGTTATACAATCAACATAATTCAAGGAAAAAAGAGATAGTGATCAAGAATACGCATTTAAAATAAAACATGAATACTAATTATTGAATCAGAACATGGACATGCTTCAGAATGGAACTTCAAGGAATTAACATAAAATTTAATTAGGATCTAATATCAACATTTTACACAGCTCACTTACATATTTTTATACAAAAATAAGTGATTGTTGAGTTATCAGTCCCTTCTTCTTCCTTTTCTTTATAAAATAGGATCTTTGTATTCTTAATATATTTGATAAGATCACTGCATCTTTTATAATTTTCCTTATCTAGATCATGTATATACATTAGGATTTTGCAATCATACAAAATATATTCATTTCGGATTTTTAATCACTTTTACACTCCCACAAATAGGTAAATTTGGTTGTCTTTGTTTATTTCCACAAACTGATTTTCAATACCCTTTTTTGATATTAATATTATCTATAAAGTATGATGTCTTCCTTTGTAATATTTTTTGACCCATTATAGGGCTACAATGTTAGTGTATGCATTGATAACACTAGAGAGGGTGGATTGGTTCAATTGTATGCCTTCCTAGTGCATGCATTGATAACACAATGTACACCATCAATATTCCCACATTATGCATATCCAATTATCATTGAATTAAATGAAACAACATTTTTTTATTGAATTTCATCAAAAAAATGGTGTACATTTATTATCCTATCATCACAAATATAATCACCAATCATAGTGTTCCATGTAACTCTATTTCGTTTAGGAATTTCACCGAACAAATTCCATGCGTACTCTATTATGCCATTCTAATAGCATAAGATTATCATTATAATCCACAAGATCAAATCTCATTCTCATTGAGGCATTTCATGAATAGTTGATAAGATTCTTCTATTTTTCGGTTATATGTGTATCCTATAGTCATGTGTAATGAACTGTTACACCAAAACCTCGAGGCATTAGTGAAATCCATACATGAG
>CM031238.1:6549564-6661830 GCA_018340775.1 Taxus wallichiana var. yunnanensis
TATTTTTAAAAGATTTACCATTATCATTATTAAGGCAACGAGGAATACCAAAACGACAAATAATGTGATGGTTAAATCTAATTCAACAATTTTTTTCTTTTTTGATTAAAATGAGTGGAATGGCTCGCACCCATTTTGTGTAATATTCGGTTGTTTGTGATTATCCAACGTTGACGTTGTGAAGAGAGTGGGTGGATCTCACCAATAAGGTCTAAACCCCATTGTGAGAAAGGCCAAAGATCTCGTATGCACTGTGAGCAGGATGGCTAGGAGTATGTTGAAGGTTGGCATGTTGTTGACACATAACACAATGCTTAACATATTCGTAGCAGTCGTTATTAAGAGTAGGCCAATAATAACCTAGGCGAAGGATTCGTTTAGCCACGGCAAGGCCACTAAAATGTCCACCACAAATGTCGTCATGGACTTGTTGGATGGTATAGGTGACCTCCGCACCGGTTAGACATCGAAGGAGGATGCCATCAAAGCCACGTTTATAGAGGAGTCCCCCCATGACAACATAACGAGAAACACTTTTAAGAAAAGCACGTTTTCCGTTACTAGTAAGGTCAGGTGGGAGAACAGAGGTTGTAAGGTAGTCGTGAAATTGGTGGTACCAGGTATCCTGTGAATTAGCAGACACATTATTTATCATACAAACAACCGGGGTTGAGTAGGATGGGGCAAAAAGTTGTTGGACCAAGACGAATATGTCAGAGTCAGTTGGTGAGGCAGGAATTTGCGAGGCTAAGCAAGCCATAGTATCCGCAAATTTGTTAGTGGAGCGGGGAATGGTCTAGATAGAATAACGAGTAAATGAGGTCAAAAGTGAATCCACGTAATGTTTGTACTTTTGAAGTTCCTCATTCTTACATTGGTAGATGCCCATAACTTGATTGACTACCAATTGAGAGTCACCAAAAATATTAATAGATTTGACACCTAAGTGTAACGCAACCTGGAGACCCAAAACAAGGGCCTCGTATTCCGCTGTATTATTAGTGCAGGGGAAATCAAGCCGGAATGAAAGAGGCATAGGTTCAGCGTCAAGAGGGATGAGAACAACGCCGGCTCCTCCGCCGCGCTGGCATTTGGATCCATCGAAGAAGAGGGTCATTTGATATGACTCTTCCCTGAGTGAAAGAGTGGTGATGAGTTCGTCGGGGAAATTAAAATTGGTGAATTGTTCCCCAGGTAAAGGGGCCTCCGCAAGTTGGTCCGCAATAGTTTGTCCTTTGATTGACTTCTGTTGTACAAACTCAAGGTCGAGGTCAGCGAGGAGCATAAGCCATCGGGCGATGCGTTGGTTTAGATGTGGTTTGGCATACATATAATGAATGGGGTCCGTGTTGGTGATAAAAAAGTTTTGTGATTCAGGAGGTAATGTCGGAGTTTGGTGGCTACGAATGATAGGGCTAGGCACAATTTTTCTACATGTGTATACCTAGTCTCGTAATCCACGAGAGTATGACTTATATAATAAACGGCTTGTTCTCGACGTGTCGAGTCCCGATGTGCGAGCATGGCTCCTATAGCATGGTCAGTGGCAGAAAGGTAAAGGTAGAAAGGGTGATCATCTTGAGGTGGAATAAGCACGGGTGGCTGCAAGAGATAGGATTTGAGAGCTTCAAAGGCTTGGTGACACTCTTCACTCCATTGAAAGGCAATGTCCTTTTTAAGAAGGTGATGAAAAGGTTGACATCGATCCGAGAGTTGGGAGATGAAACACCAGATGGATTGAAGTTTACCTTGCAAACTACGCAATTGTTTGAGGTTTTTGGGTGGGGGCATTTCTAGGATAGCTTTTACTTTAGATGGATCGACCTCAATGCCACGCAAAGAGACGATAAAGCCAAGAAGTTTTCCCGAAAGAACACCAAAGACACATTTCTTTGGTTGAAGCCGGACTGAATATTGTAACAGGTGATCGAAAATAATGGTTAAAACATCGAGATGTTCACTGCGATGTTTAGATTTGCCAAGAAGATCATCGACATAATCCTCAAGGATAGTGTGCATAATGTCATGAAAAATGTAAGTCATAGCCCGCTGATAGGTCGCACCAGCATTCTTAAGGCCAAATGGCATGACACGATAACAGAAGGTTCCCCAAGGAGTTATGAAGGCAGTTTTATGTTGATCGGCCGGGGCTACCAAAATTTGATTGTATCCCGAAAAGCCATCCATGAGAGAAAGCATTTCATGGCCCGCAGTGAGATCAACAAGTTGATCAATACTTGGGAGGGGGAAGTCATCCTTGGGGCAAGCGAGGTTAAGGTCTTGAAATCCATGCATATCCGAAGTCCCCCCGTCAGCTTTAGTGACAGGTACGATGTTAGAAATCCATTGAGGATAGTCAATAGGCAAGATGAAGGAAACAGAAAGAAGTCGTTGAAGCTCTTCTTTGACCAAGAGGGCAATGCGTGGATGCATTTTTCTCAGTTTTTGTTTGACTGGTTTGGAATCGGGGTTTAGGGTGATGTTATGGACGGCAATGGTAGGATCAATTCCCGGCATGTCAGCGTAGGACCAAGCGAAAGCTTGGTTGCATGAGTACGGAGAAAGGTAGTAAAGCGGCTTATTCGATGTGTTAAGGGATTGTCCGATCTTCACAATGTGAGGATCCTCCTCTCGTGTGGATGTTGATTTCTATAGTCGACTCATTCAACATGGTTTGAGTCCCAGATGGTAAGGCACGTTGAATATAGGAATCGTCCGCCCAAGGTAAAGTGAGGATGGAGTCATCATCCTGGCACTCAACAACATTAATCGAAGGCGAATCCTCTTCGATCATGTCCGGATACGTAAGGAAGAGAAGAGGGGTCCTCATTATCGCGTTGATAAGTGAGAGGACCTATGAAGATACCATTTATGAAAAAAAAGTTAGGAGGGATAGATTCGGGGTCTATCGACTCGCGTGGGTGATGATGGCAAAGTGGGTGATGATGGTTTGGTAGGGGCAATGACGTTGTCATCTTCCGGGATATAACCTGACACGAGGTTACTCCGGTGTAGGTGTTTCGGAAAACCAAGACCACTGCGATCATTATGCTTGCGTGTAGTCACGGGAATGAGTGTATGTCGGCCTTGTTCATAAACACCAAAACCAAAGCCTTTCCAAGCACAATGAGTCAAAAGGTGAGGGTGAAACGATGATTTGTCAAGTATTGAAAATCGGATTGGAAGGGAACCACACCAAGGGGAGGTTCAGGGGTAATGGAGGATGCGTCAACACCCCCATACGTTAGGTTGGTGCGGCAATGGGGTGGTCCGTAAGAGATTACCTCCCCCACGCGACGGTCGTAGGTGGGATGTGCATGTAATTGTCCGTACTCTTGCGGGGTATGGAAAGAGCTAACGTTATATAGGCGGTACTCCCCCAGCGTAAGGCGTTGAAAAACATCTACTAAGGGGTCGAGGTTGGGATGTTATCTGCGAGAAAGGAAGTAATATTTGTAACGGTGGTTTCATTGGTTGAAGGTAGTAGGTGTGTTGGAAGTGGATGGATGGATTGGATGAATGGGGTGTCTTGACTTGTACAAGCACATCATTAGGGTGATATAACATATTGCAAGTTTTGAAGGGGGAGGATCAACTTTTACGGTGTAGGACTTCCCTCGTACTCAAATTTTATGCATCTATGTAAAGTGGAGGAACACATCCCATAGCCCGGATCCAAGGGCGGCCAACAACATATTGTATTGAACTCTCCCTCGAGGACGTAGAAGAGTTCGGGTAGAGTACATGGTCCTACGAATGTTAAGGATCACGGTGCCTAAAGTAGAAGTAATAGCATCATTGAATGATCGCAACATGATGGGGTTGGCACACATGCAACTAGAAGGGATATTCATTTGTTGGAAGGCTTTTGAAGAGATGATGTTTAGGCTAGCGCCCCCGTCAATCATAACACGACGTACTCGAATATCCCGAACGTACGTTGAAATGAAAAGAGCAGGGTCAGGATCTTCGGCACCAAAGTCGATAATTTCATCTTCGGAGAAACTCGACAAAGAATGCTTGTTGTTTGAGAGGCAGAAGTGGTTGGGGAGATAGATTGTTTGGTGAGTGAAGCAACGTGATTGGGTGTTAGAATAGAGGTAACAGAAAGGTTTCATTAGGTAAAACCTCTATCCCTTGAAGGATTTCAACGAGAGCTTGTCGATGAGATTCAGAAGTCTGAATGAGATCATACAGTGTCATTTTTATAGGTGATTGGTGAAGCTGTTTGATCATAGTTCGGTGGGCAATGCCATTAGAGATGGGATAGGGGGTCTCGCGAATAACCACTTTAGGTGGTGGTGTAATTGGGATGGTGGACGGAGAAAGAGATGCCGTAGGTGTGTTTTATTTCACTTTCCCATTGTTTTTCCGCCTCGAGTAGCGACACTAATCATATTGATCTCGTGAATACGAGAGGAGGAAGATGGTAGGGATAGGTCATGGTTTTGTGAGGTGGGGCTGTAATAATGATAGATCTTGGTGAGGCGGGGACAGGTGGTATAGGAGAGGGAATTGAAGCTAAAGGTCTCTCTCTTCGTAAGTTGTCTTTCTTAACTTTTCTATCTGAGAGAGGTGACAGACGAAGTATGGCTTTCAACGCTTTGCATCCCTCTACGTCATGTCCTGGTGTGCGGTGGTAAGCACAGATTTTAGACTCATTGTAACCTATAGGTTGAGGTTTAGATGGATCATAAGGTCTAAGTGGGGGTAGGGAAATGGTCGCATTCTCTACCAACATAGCAAGGATTTTGGCATAAGACCCTTTGAGTGGGTCAAAGTCGAGAAAAGGATGAGGCTATTGACTGGGTCGATTCTGGTGATGACGTGGTATGGTTGGTTCGTATGGGTGGTGGTTTAGCCAAGGAGTTTTGATAATGGGTTTTAACTAAACGTGGCTTCTTTGACGCAGAAGCTAGGTTGGATGATGAGGCCACAGATGATGTGGTATTAGAAAACAACCACGGAGAAATAGGAGTGACAGAAAACAAATCTTTTGATAATGGAATTTGTTTAGGGTTGATAGGTGGACAGGATACGCGGGGTGACGGTGTTGCTATACCCTTGGATTTCTGTATGGGTACAGAAGGCGTAGGTCGCTTAAAAGAAAATGCAGGAGGTATGATATATTGATGTAAGGTAGAGGGATGGGGTCCCAATATGGAAGGTTGGTGTGACGATTTAGAGGTTTTAGTTGTGTTAATGGCATAGATTGAGGAGATTGAGTCTGTCTCCTAATGGGATGGACGGCTTTATTTTTAGATAAATCAAGCCGCTTAGGTGGATGTGTTAGACTAGGTATGGGTGAGGTCCCAAGTGTAGGGGAAGATTTGGTTAGGTTAATAGAAGTGGATGAGGTATTTGGTAGAGATGAGGGGGGTGAAGATGAGGACATAGGCATTTTAAGCTTCGTAAACACTTCGGGTATATGGTAGAGGCATCGGGATCAGTCACTTGCATTTGAGTAGAATATGGCATACTCAAACGTTCCCATAGGACCTGTCTATCTTCTGGGGAATGATAGTCCTCACGTGTGAATAGGAACTTTTGTATGGAAGAAAGGTGGGTTGTGATTCCGGTCCACTGTGGGTGTGATACAGGGGGTAGGTGAGGCACTGTATCGATAGGCGTTAAGAGGTCAACCGGTTGCTGAAAAGATTTAGGTGATGAAGGACTAATAGGTAGGAGGGCGTGTTTGAGAGGATCCGTCATGTTTAAAGAATGTGGTGATGTCGGTTCAAGAGGTTTCTCGTCTAAGGATGACAAAAGAAGTGGCGAGCCTTCCTCTTGTACAGCAAGAATGGTAGAAGGAGACGTTTGGGAAATAGATAAATTAGATAACATCCGCTCACAGTCTTGCAAGGATGTGGTATAAGAAGGCTCATTTGTGAGAAGGGAACTCTGGGCAGTTACTTCCTTGATGGGTAAAGGAACGGCAAGGATTTCAGTTTGTCTTGATAGCGAGGAAGGGGGTTCGATTTCCTGCGTTAGTGAAGAGGTTTGATTCAGAATTTGTTCGATGGAGGTCTTTGGCTGGGAATCGAAGACTGCATGGATCTCATGAACACTCTCCTCGGCTAAGATATCTTGGTTTAGATTACTGTTAGAAGAATGATTCGGGAATGGTTTGTTGAATATTTTCAAATTTCGGTTAGCAGGGGCGTTAGGATTGTTGAGGGCTATATCTCCCGCATCAACCATTTCCTGCACTATGTTTTTCAACATCTTGCAGTTCTCATGACTGTGTCCCTTCACGCGGTGGAAGTTACAGAAGTCATTTTCTTTGTACCAAGAAGGTATGGCGCGAGTGGAATCAAACCCGGAATGAGGTTTAACAGGAGGTAAGGTAATGGCTCCTGCTTTGAGCAATTTTTCCAATATCACACCATATGTTTCTCCCAAGGGAGTGTAATTGATGGGCTCAGCTTTATATTTATAGGTGGTTTTTGGTGGGGTATTAGACGGTGCTTGAGATTTGACCATCACCGCATGGACAACTCCTTTTGATTTCGAAGAAGTGGATGTGTGAGGAGTGGTGGTGTTTGGTTTATTGGTAGAATCAGGAGTCCGGAAATGGGGTTTTTGTTGCGCAAAGACGCAATTTCTCTTCTTCTAAGGCTCAAATTTCTAGTTTTCGAGCCATGGTAAAGGCCTCGTCAAATGTGTGGAAAGTTTGAATTTGGAGGGTAGGAGAGATGTGCTTAGCGCAAGCCCGCGTAAACAGTTCGATAAGTTCGGTTTGAGGCAAGGCATATGTAAGTTGGTTGATAAGGCCCCGCCATCGTCCAACGAAATCTGCGATAGATTCGTCTTCAAATTGTCGGATGGCATAGAGGTCGGTGATAGATACTTTCTTGGCAATGTTAATGGAGAAATGATCCAAGAAAGATTGGGCTAGCTGGTTAAAAGAGAAGATTGAGTGCTGGGTTAAAGCACTGTACCACTCCAAGGCGGGTCCTGATAAGGACATGGGAAAGGTGCGGAGTAGTAAAGCGTCGTCGTGAGCAATCAGATAGCAGGCATGTCTAAATGATCGCAAGTGTTGTTGAGGTCCTCCTCATACTGTTAAAATGGGTAAAATTTTGTAATTCCCATTGAGGAGGATATGAATGAAGGGGGACGAAGGGTGGATGGGCTCTGACAAACTTGCTCGTATGTCAAGGCGCTACGACTTCCTGAAACAGAAGCCTCCAGATTTTGCATTTTGTCCATCATTTGTTTAATTAAATCGGTAGTTGGATGAGATGATGGTGTGGTTGTGGTAAACGGAGGCAAGTTGGGCCAAGGGCCACCTCTAGAAAATGGTGGGGTTAAATGTTGATAAGGTATGGAGGACGAAAGTGTTGAGGCAACCGAATAGGGATGTCCTATATAAGTTGTTGAGGTTACCGGATATGTGTGTGGAAATGAAAAGGTGGGCGGAGCTTGAGAAGGAAAGCTCGTGTGGATAGGTGGCAGAGAGCAAGTCATGAACGGAAAGTCTATAAGAGAGATGAGGTGGGAGCAAGGTTGCGGTAATGACATGTTGGGCCCAAGATTAACCAAAGGAAAGCCAATCTGCGTCCGTATGACCCTCAAGCTCCGAGGTAGGCGACGGGACTAAGGATGCGGAAGGCAAAACGGAGTTATCAGGGCGAGAGAAGGGGCTAAATGAGCAGCTATATTGATAGGAATGCCAATAAGGAGTTGACCATCGTGGGTGTACGGTCAGGGGCATGAGACAAATAGTATTGTACAGTGCTAGGATTAGCATCCAGAAATTTGGCAAATTCCTTATCTCCTACAGGAATTTTAGGGATCTCACTAGTGTCCGTAGGGTTCCCTATAGAATGTGAAGGGGGTGATTCAGGCAAAGGCACAGAGCAAGCATGTGAAACCATGGCGGCGGCTTGCTTTCCGAGTGATAACAACCATGGAAAAAAGTACACGAAGGGTTTTAATCTATCGAGAAGAAAAACGAACTTCAAATAGTGAAATTGGTAGGTTGCTGGTTTGTCAGGAACTGTAAAAGACAGTAACCGATATCGGTCTGATAACCGATGTCGGTTAGACTATAGCCGACGTCGGTCAGTTAACCGATGTCGGTGTAAGAAGACTGGTATAAGAAACTATAAGAAGCTGCTGATTTGATTGTTAACAATGCTCAGTACATTTATCAAATTGTTCTAAGGTGATCACAGAAGATAGTGTATAACAGAGAAAACAGAACTGAAAACAAGCAAGATGCACACGCAAATCCAGAGACTAACCCTAGGGTTAATTTTAATTATTGTGGGCTTATGCCTTTATACGCGGAATGCTGTCAATCCTAAACAAAAGACTTAGGGGAAATGTCAAGTTTGTTTTGGCTTATAAGGCTACCTCAATCGGGCGGAGGAATACCGCGGAAAAGGGGGGATGTTTTGAGCTGTTGTGTTAATTATGAAGTGATTCGGTATGTGTTGTGCAGTGAAAGTAAGATTAATTTCCTGTCAATACTGTGAAATCACCCCACGTGTGCGACACATTACTTAGTCTATGTTCACTAGAATTGAAAACAACAAGCAAGAATGTAATGCACGTGTTTTAAAACCCAAATCAAAAATGATATTCGATGAAGCAAATAAGATGACTTTCACTAATGCGAAACTAGGAAAGCAAGATAAATTCTTTACTAAATATAACAAAAGAAAGAATAGCAAGTATGCTTCCTAAAACGAAAGCAAGCAAGAGAAACAGAAACCCGAAATGGGTCCCACCGTGCCAAAATGTTTCACATGGAATGTTTCAGCTCTGCAGAATAGACTTGCTTCTATCCTATCATTCCTTTGAGAAACAGATAAGGGTTAGGGCTAGGAGGAATACCTGTTGAATGTTGAGATGGTGTGCGCGTACCATAGAGAAAGATCAGATCGACTGCGAAGAACTCCTTTTTGTCTTGGAAGGACTACCTGTAAGTAAGAATACAAGACCACCAGATTTTAATTAGACAATAAATGAGGGAGCTGCCTTAGGCCCAGGAAATATAAAACTTCCTTTCGAAGGTGGTCAATTCCCCTTTTAATACGATTTAACACAAATGATAATAAAGAAAGCTATTGCAAAATCACGATTTAGGTATCTCGTTACAAAGCAATAGAAGCTAAACTATCAATAATAAAGCGTCACTTTGTTTGTTTGGTTACTGGTCGTTGATACATTCAGGTTGAGTTAGAGGGATAAACCAGACTGGATCTGAGGTTGTTAGGTAGCAAATAGGTGAGAAAAAGGTTTTGGGGTATAAGTCATAGTAATCGACGCTTGATCCACCTTGGATAACCGACCATGGTTAGAGAACCGGCGTGCGGTAGGGGATAAACGATACCGGTAGGGTCAGCAATCTAAGTGCTTCTGGATAGGGGTTGGTTGCAAGGTGATTGTGGGGTTATTAAGATTGGTGGATGGCTGAGGGGAATGATGGGAGGATAGGGAAGACTCAGAGTGTGGTAAAATGGCCTTCTGGGCAATATCAGGATGTATGGGTGAAGGTTAAGTGCAGTATGTTGCTGGTAGTAGATCTAGGAATAAACTTATGATTACTATTAATCAACAGTTCAAGAAAATGGTGCTTAGAAACATATATAAAACACTACTCACTAGTCCCTGATGCAGATGCAGGTTTCAGGACTGTGATGATGAAGACAGGACCCAAGTTGGATGATCTGACAATCCAAGATGAGTTATCTCCTCTTCTGCTGCTCGGATGAGTGTTACTGGGCCTTGGTTATTCAGTTGCAGTCTTGGGCTTGATGTTCTTCTCTGCAAACTCTTCCTGTTTCTTCACTTGTCTCTGCTCGGCCAAGCAAATCTAGATCCTTTCAATGATTTCTCCTTCTTTTTGATCAAATGAAAATCTGATCCTTTGTTTTTGGTTGGAAGTGGTCATTTACAGGGAACCGATGGCGGTTACTGCAACCGACATGTGGTCGAATAGAACCGGTATCGGTCCAGTCAAAGCGGTCTATTTTTGGTAAAATAGCTAGCTTTCCCTCCTTTTCTCCCGAGGGATTAGTTGCGGGCTTGGTCAAGTCATTATGAAGTTGGTTTTAGGTGCGGATGAGGAGTAATTAGTCATAGGTGTGAAATGTGGACCAAGTTATAGGTCTTAATTAGGTTAGTTTAGGGTTAAGACTAGGTCATGATGAGGTGGCAAAATGAGGTGGCGGTATGGCGATGGTGGATTTATTAATTATAAGATAATTAATAAATAATTGTGTAAGGTTTAGGTGGTGAGGTCAGGTTATAAATGAGATGCGGGCACAAGGGGTCGTAAGACACAAATTTGGTGTCTACGGTCTCATCTTAATTAATTTCATCAATGAAACAAATAATTGACATATTTGTGTGTCATTTAAATTCTCAAAGTAATTATCCCAAATTCCACTAGCTTTTCTTCTCACATTTCTTTCGGACATTTTTTAGGCTTTGGTTTTATAATGTTTTCATCAATTTAAATTAAATGAATTGGTTTTCTTCACGAAATGGAGGGAGGTGTTCTTAGAGGTGAAGATTTGTTTACAAGGTTACTTTCTTCATTAAGTGTTTTCATACAAATTTCGGGGTTAACATTTGGATTCTCAAGTAAGGGTTCAAAATTGGATTCATGTCAATTTCTTCATCCATACCAACATTATCATTAAATTCAATATCATTATTCATTACAAAATAATTATTCTCTACATTTTCATTATGTATTTCATCCCAATTTTCTAATACATTAGCTACATTTGATATAGTGGATGTACCTTTCCCTGCTCAAAGTTTTTGCATTCTCTTCAATTTCTTTATTCTCTTCTCTTCCAATTGCTCGGTGTCTTATTCTTGACTTTCCTCTTGTCCTTAGCTCGATGTTTATCACCCATGATTAGAAAAAATCAACTAGTGGGGTAGGGGAAAAAATGAAATACTAAAAAATCATGCAAGAATGTAGAGAATATTGTAGACAAAACAAAATGTTTACAGAATTCCCGTGAAAGAGATGAAAGGGACGTTGGGGGGCAAAATATATAAAATAAATAAAAATGTGTACGCATTACATAATGCGTACGTGTTTGTGTTTTCTCTTTTCCCAAGCCATGCCTCAAGGCTTGGGATCCGGTTTAGATCCCCAGCCTGAGGCATGGACTCCTTACACAAAACACAACAAACATGAGTTTTACAAGAAAATGTAAAAATGACACTTCCTCTATGATAAATCAAAATAAAACAATCGATCCATTTTAAAAAATTATACCACGACGTAGAGTAGAGTCTCTTCTTTCTAAAAATATAATTTTTCAAATTTTATGACTAATATAAGGTTTCCATATTATTTATTTTCTAACTATGCCTTTTTATAGCTATTTTTTGAAGTGTAAATATGTCTATCTTTCATGGTGTATCTTTTTTTGGGTGATCAAAATTAAAAAAATTATACTAGCCCAAACTAGGCATAATTCTATACATATTAAAAAAATTCTAATTTTCAATATTTTTTGAGGTAGTTAGGGGGCACAGTCGGAGCTCCATTATTTTTCAAAACATAAAATTTTTGTACTAGAAAAATCATAAATAAAAAAATATTCTCTAAAAAAATCTAAAAAAATGGAGCCCAAACTAGATGCTCCTAGCTATCTTTCTACCAAAGGGTTTTCAAAAATACTAAATGATGCTCAAAAATGGTGGGGGCACAAAAAGTCACTCTATTATGTTTTTAACAAAAATAGGAGCATCTTTTGCTATTTTAGTTGTTTGGCCCACTTAAACTTATCCGTTTTCAATAAAATTTAATAGCTTAGAAACTAGACTCAAAATGCTACGATTCATATTTCTACGTCATTTTCCAACTTTGAGTGTAACTATTTCAAAAAATTGTACAAGTTGAATTTTTTTTTAGAAAAATGCATCCACTTAAGACCCCCTTTTAGCCCCCCAACTTGGTGCACTTACCCATATAAGGGGGTTAATTACGAATGTATGATATGTATGGAACTCCAACATATGGTGGAGTTAGAGTACGAGAATTGTGAGGGGGAATAGATGTGTTGTCCTCTAAATTTTCCCCACCCTTTCAAATCTAAATTCATGAAAATTAGAGCCCTACCATGTTAGAAATTCATGTTTTAAACTCCTCATGACTCTTGTTTTCATTTCCCATGGCATTTTTAATCATTTTCCTCATTCACCGTTAAAAAATGTTTTACCTATTTTCAATAGGTGGGAAATGATTTTGGTTCTCCTTTGATGAGTTTGGAATGCATGGGACCTTGCATCTTTTGTTTCTAACCTTTTATAGAGAAAGAAATCCTTCATCGGGAGCAAAATGGCATTTTCCCATTCCTACAACTTTCTACGTTCTTTTCCCCATCAAATTCTTGCTCGGAAGGTGAGGCTATGCGTTTATTTCCCATTGGATGCGGTCAGGTGGGTTTCTTTGTGAACTTATTACTTTTGGTGATTTTGGGAAAAATGCTAATTTTTCCCCGCATCCCCGCCGGTCCCTAATTGGCTGGAGCAGTTTTGGCGGAGAGGTTCGGGCCGGTGGATCCATTTTATTTTCTAAGGCATTATGGTGAAAGGATAAATTTTAAGATGAGGCCCACGAAAAATCATGAGAGGGATGTGTGTCACATTTGAAAATTCAATGGTGGGGGCATGGACTTTGGGGGAAAGTTGGAATTTTCCCTTTCCAAAATAGATAAAAAGCAAGGCACATCCCCACAACCAATTAGGTGGCTCCACATGTTAAAAAATGAAATTGGGACACGTGGTTGTTTTTCAGTTCATAGGCACTTTGGTGGAATGGTGGAGACTTTGGGAATTTTAGCCTTGTTTCCACAAAAGGGTGAAAAGTTCTAAAATGGCCCACAGCCCCGCTTTGAAAGGAAAATTTCTAAGTTGAGGCCCACACAAATTAGAGAGGGACACGTGGCCTACATTGAAAATTCAATGGCGGAGGTGTGGAATTTGGGGGAAAAGTTGGAATTCTTCCCTTTCTCAAAATAGATAAAGTCTAAAGTAGAAGCACATCCCCACAACCAATCACATGGTGCCACGTGTTCACATTGAAAAGTCAAAGTGGGCCGGTGGAGATTTTTGAGAATTTGAGCCTTTTTTTAAAAGAGTTCAAATGGTAGATTTGACCTGCATTTCCTCAGCCACTCAGATGATGCCATGTGTCCAGCCTTTGGCGGAGCTGCGGGGGAGGAGAAAATCAAGAAAATGTGCTTTTTCTCCCAAATGTCAGGAAATGTAGATTTCTTCCCCAGGCCATCATTGCTTGGATCTTGCCATGTGTAGGGTCCAAATTTGAAGGTAAAAGGGGAAAGGATAGTTGAATGCCCTCTTCTGGTTTTTATCACCATTAATAATAAAGCTAGAGCTCTACAAAGCACAAAAATGGCTCATTCTTCATTCTTTTCTCTGTATTTCTTGTCATTTCTCCATGAGATGCATTTCTAGTTGGTTTTGAAGCCGAATTGATAAGTTTGAAGGGATGTAAAGTTTAATCATCAAAAAATAGATTTTATCGGGCATACGTGATAAAAAGGGATAAAACTTATCAAGTAAGCACTTGAGTGCTATGAAAGTGGTTAAAAGGTGGAAATGGCAGGACCACGTGAAGGAGAAAATCATGAGATGTCCCCTACTAAAATAATCATGCTCAAACTGACAAATATTCACCTTTTTGAACCTCCTATTTTCATGAGTGCATTTGTTTCATGTCACTTTCCAAAAGTGGATCTGCAACAAACATTATCCCTTTTGGATATTCTTTTCTTGGGGACAAAGTATGGATGTATACAAATTGTTATAAATATATGGCTTTGGCCACGGGAGAAAAGGGGATTTTGTTTTTCTAGGAAGGTTGTAAATTCTAAAGTAATTCAATACAGAAGTTCTTTCTTTCTTATTTTCCTCTATTATATCTTCTCTCTCCTTTCTCGATTCAATGGATCATTTATTTTTCATTCAATAGAAACTTTGTGTTCTAGTCTATGTGAATCTTTAGAACTTTGTGTCTGACAGATTTGTGTCGATGGTGGTGAAGTAATTGATCCTTTTCTATATTTTCTTGGTTCAATGTGAGTAGGGAGATACTCTACTATCTATATTTCCCAAAATCATTGTTGTTTTCTTCCTTCTCCCATCTCTTTATTCTTCCATTCCTTCTTATTGATAATCTTTTAAGTATGAAAACATTCCAGAATATCAGGGTCCAAACATTGAGAGTTGTATATCTATACATTTGTTTTTCTAATTTCAATAAGGGAACCTCTCCCATTAAAGAGGAGGGACTTGTTGTCCCCTGACTGTGGTTTCAACCCATGTTCCATTTTGAAACCCAATAGTTTTTGGTGACTCCACTGGGGAATTCATTGCAAATGGATTCCAAGTTTTAATAACAACTTTTTGATCATCTTTGATCTGGTGACTCCAAGATACACTCGGGGTAGAAGAACCCTTGGGGAAGAAGACCCTCATTTCCAAATTTTGGATCATCAAGGTTTCTCTCTCCCTTCATCAACAAGAAAAATAAGAGGAACAAGATCTGTAAGCACTCCTCCTGCTAGAGACAAAACTTCTGGGAGTGACATCCCTCAAGATCAAATCAGTCCTAATTTGCATGCTTTGATTCTCGTTGGTGTTTCAGTTCCTCTCCAAACAATCTTTCCAAGGATGGAAGCTCCTCTACCTTGGGGCCAAAGGGTTGGGCCTCTTGCTCTTCCCCAACCATTACATGAATTTCCTAGAGGCAATAGAAAGAATTTCCCTAAATTTAGAGGTGATGGGAAGGTTCATCCAGATGAACATATTGCAGCCTTCATTATTGCTTGTGGTGTTCTCGGAGTTGAACATGAGGATATCTTTGTTAGAATTTTTATGGAGACATTACAAGATAATGTTGCTTGATTGGTTCTATCATCTCCCTACTGATCCATCACCAATTAGAACACCATGACAACCCAGTTTGAGAAACATTTCAAACATGTTGAGGATGTACATGCCCTCTTGGCCCAGATTTCTCAAATCAAGAAAGAGTCACATGAGCCCATGAGGGAATTTGTGGCCAAATTCAATAGGATGGTTAACAAGATCCCACTAAACACATGCCCTATGGATCAGATTCAAAGATGTTTCTTCCTTAATGCCCAATTGCCTGAAGTGAGCTATGCACTTAGGAGAGCCAATCTTGCCACCTTGGATGTTGATCAGAGATTTTTTGTTAGTGTTGAAGATGATCTGATCATGTCTGAAAGCTAAGGAGAGATTCATCCAAATCCAAAGCATCCCCTTCTTCCACATCTTCTCCTGGGGCTAGTGTAGATCAGTTAGTACAAAAACTTGCTAATGATATTATTTCCCTCAAGAAGCAGTTTTCCTAGCATGCTCCTTATCAGGATGTTCCTAGGAAGAATTTTCAACCCAAAAATTGGTTGCCCTCTACTCAGACTAAATTGGCAATTGAAGGCCCACTTGTTAAAGTTCCAGTCAATGCAACATGTGAAGTGTTGGATCCTGATGATGAGGAAGAGGATGGAATCTGTGAAGAACATGAAGAGGAAGCTGATGAAGAATTAGAAGAGTTGAATGGATCTCATGTCCATTTTCTCACCATTGAAGGTATAGATGAAGAGGATGATTATGAAGAAAGAGTCACAGAGATGAACAATGAATCATATGTTGTCATGACTCATGAGAAAGCCAACAAGAAGGAGAAAGTGGTGCAACCTACTAAAATATCTAAGGATCCTCCTATGGTCATTCCAGTGATTGCAAAGAGAGGAGATCCTATTCCAACTTCTTCCACATCCAAGGTAAGTTTTGTTGTTCCTTCCTCCTCTATTTCTGCTCCTAAAGCTTCTTTCCCTTCAAATGATAGAGTTGATAAGTCAAAAGTTTCATCTACTCCTATCAATGATGCTCCATCTACCTCTAGTTCTTTTGACATTATTGACCATCTTAAGAAAACTAAGATCCAGATCTCAGAGGTTGAATTCTACCAAACCCATCCCAAGGCCTTTGCTAAGATGGTAGACTTTGTGAACTCCAAATCCAAGCCTTCATCCCCTAGTTCCAAAGGTCTCTTGCCCACTCCATCTCCTTCATCTCAACCCAGCCTTGTGGCAGCAGTCACTTCATCTGATGGGAAGATCAAACCATTTTATGTCACTCTCCTCATAGCTAGCCACAAACTCAACAATTGTGTTATTGATTCTGGTGCTTCAGATAATGTGATGCCTACTAAGGTAGCTCATGCCCTAGGCTTAACCCTAACCCATGCTTTTGGTTCATGTTACTCAATGGAAAGTAGAGAAGTGCCATTGGTTGGAAGGATCAAGGATGCACAAGTAGCCTTTGTTGCTTTTCCAGAGAAGAGAGTTTTAGCCACCATCTTGGTAGCTGATATTCCCCTTCCTACAACATGCTGCTAAGTAGAAATTTTTGCAAAAATGTTGGAGGAGAAATCATGATGGATTGGTCACATGCTCTTATTCCAGTGAATGGGAAAATGAAGAAGCTACTTCCTGAGAAACAAAATTAATATATTGTGCAAAAAATAGATGACCCAAAGGCACAAATACTTTATGCAGACATTGGTCATGGTAACTACATGATCATGTCACAAGATGAGGCTAACCATCCTAAGGAAGTGTTTCTTGATCCTAATGGCATTTGGACTTTGGAATTTGATGGAAGCTACTCCTCAGCTAGTTCTAGAGCTGGTGTGGTGCTTATTTCTCCTGAAGGGAAAATTCACCCTTTCTCTTTCAAGCTCCAATTTGAAAACACAAATAATACAATTGAGTATGAAGCTCTCATCCTTAGTTTAAGCATGGAAAAAGAGATGGGGATCAAGAATCTCCTTGCTCATGGAGATGCAGAGCTGATTGTAAAACAAGTCAGAGATCTCTATCAAGTGAAGAATAGAAGGTTGAAGCATTACAGGAACCTGGTTTGGGATTCCATTGAGTTCCTTGATGCCTTTTCAATTAAATCCATGCCAAGGGAAAGGAACACTAGGGATGATTCCTTGGCTGTCTCGGGGTCTCTACTGATCCCTCATCTAGATTTCTCCCAAGATAAATTCACCATTGAGATGATTCATAGGCCTAGTGTGCCTGATAATGCAAACAACTGGTAGGTCTTTAATGATGATCAACACTTGCTTTCCTTCCTTGAACTCAGAGATAATTTTGACCAGCTGTACTTTGAAGGAGGTGGGAATCTTCCTAGAGAGTGTGTGCCTCCAAATGAAGAAGATAACAAAGAAGAAATGGATCATGATGGCTACATAAAACTAAAAGGTAATAAGATACCTAAAGGGCTGGTAAGTTTGGAAGAGTTATTTGATAAACATGATGGGTACATCAAGTCCAAAGCTTCCAAAGGAGCTCAACAATCTGTTGACTATGAAAAGATAAACATAGGGAGTCTTAACAACCTATGCTTGGTAAACATTGGAAAGTGTTGCACACAAGAGGAGAGGAAAAAAGTACAAATCTGTTGAAAAGGTATGTTGATGTTCTTGCATATTCTTATGATGATCTCAAAGCTTTTCAACCAAAAGAGATGCAACATTTCATTCCTCTAAAGCCTGGGATCAAGCCCTTCTAGAAAAAGTAGAGGCAATATAACCCTAAAATTGCTGATACAATCTTTCAAGAGATCCAAAAGTTATTGAAGGCTAAGATCATTTTCCCCATTCACCATTCAACATGGATTGCTAATATTGTGCATGTCAGGAAGAAGAATGGTGAGATCTAGATTTGTGTTGATTTTAGGAATTTGAATCAAGCCTCTTTGAAGGATAATTATCCTCTCCCCGATAATGGATCAAGTGTTGCAGGCTATTACAGGTTCAAAAATGTTGTCCATGCTTGATGGATTCTCAGGATATAATCAAGTAGAAGTAAGTGTTGCAGATCAACATAAGACTACCTTTACCACTCCTTGGGGCACCTTTTTACAAGAGAATGCCTTTTGGCCTCATCAATGCTTGGTGCCACCTTTCAGAGGGCAATGGACCTGGCCTTTGGTAGTCTCAAGGGAAAATGCATAGTTATATACCTTGATGATCTGACTGTGTTTTCAAAAATAGAGTTGATCATTTCCAACACCTTGAAACTATCCTCCAAAAGTGTAGAGAGCATGGCATCTCCTTGAATCCCAAGAAATATGTCTTTTGTGTCACCGAGGGAAAATTATTGGGACACATTGTCTCCAAGGAGGGAATCAAGATTGATCTAGAAAGAGTCCAGATGATTCAACAGATCCCTCTCCCCACAAGCAAGAAGGGTGTGCACTCTTTCTTTGGCAAGATCAACTTCTTAAGAAGATTCATACCTGATTTTGCTTGAACTTACTTTGAACATAGCCCACATGATGAAAGGGAAGCAAAATTTTGGTTGGTCCTCTAAAGGAAAGGTTACATTTGAAGACATCAAGAGAGCTATAGCAAAGACTCCAATCTTGGCATGCCCTGATTATAGCAAAGACTTCATTATCTATTGCTATGCTACTGAAAGTACTCTAGCTTGCTATGTGTTAACCCAGGAGAATGCTGAAAGGTCATGAACTCCCCATAGCATTCATGAGTTATATTTTGAAATCCCATGAGCTGAAGTACACCATGATGGAGAAACATGCTTTTGTAGTGGTCAAAGCTATGAAACAGTTTCATTTTTACATCCTCAACTCTCATTCTATTGTGCTTGTGCCTGATACAACTATTAAATCCATTCTTACACAACAAGAATTTGGAACCAAGAGAGGCAATTGGGTAGCCAAAGTTTAGGAGTATGATCTTGACATCAAACCCACCAAGCTAGTTTGAGGAAAGGGCTTATGTGAACTCATTGCTTGAAGGAGCTGATGCCAAATTGTCTAAGGAGGAAGTTGATATCCCTGTTGTTCTTTTCCTCAGCTCAACTGATGAATGGTATGCTTTGGCATTGCACACTTTCTTACTTATGGAGAATGTCCATCCCATTTGAGTGCCAAGGATAAGAGAGCCATCAAATTAAGGTTTGCGCAATATGTGTTGTGGGAAAATGCATTGTTCAAACGAGGCATAGATGGAAGGTTTTTGAAATGTGTTGACAAAGAGCAAAGAAAAGAAGTTGTTCTCAACTTTTCATGACCAGGCCTATGGAGGTCATTTCTCTTCTATTGTCACAGCCCACAAAATCCTCCGTGTGGTGATATTATTGGCCTACCTTGTTCAAAGATGCATCAAAGTGGGTAGGCAAGTGTGAAGCATGTCAAACCTTTGTTGGAAGACCCAAATTGGCTGCTTTACCTCTCAAACTAGTAGTGATTGAGGAACCTTTTCAACAATGGGGTTTGGACTTCATTGGGACACTCAATCCACCTTCAAGTGTAGGGCATACTCATGTTTTGACTGCCACTGATTATTTCACCAAGTGGGTGGAAGCCATTCCAGTTAAAAGTACTACTTCTGAAGTAGTATGCAACTTCATCAAGGAGCACATCTTAATAAGGTTTGGGATACCAAACAAGATTGTCACTGACAATGCTTCCAATTTTTCTTCTACTGAGATGATGGATTTCTACTATGGCTATGGCATTTCCTTTCCCACTCTTCAGATTACTATCCCCAAGGGAATGGGAAAGCAAAATCAACTAACAAGAACTTGGTCACCATTGTTCGAAGCTTGTTAATGACTCTCAGAGGAATTGGCATAAGAAACTATATGATGCTTTATGGGTAGATAGGATTACACCTAAGAGAGCCATTGGAATGTCTCCTTTTCAAGTGGTATATGGAGTTGAAGCTCAACTGCCAGTGACATTAGAACTACCAACCTTACATTTGATGAAGGCCATTGAGGATGCCAACTTTACCAATTCATTAGACAAAAGAATTATGTACCTCCAGAAGTTGAATGAAGATAGATTGCAAGTGGTTGACAAAATATCAACTCATCAACTCAAGGTAAAAGCTCTATTTGACAAAAAGGCTAAACCCAGAACTTTTCAAGTGGGAGACAATGTTCTTCTTTGGGACAAAAGGCATGAACCTTGAGGCAGCCATGGTAAATTTGATTCCCTTTGGCTTGGTCCTTTTAAAATCAGACATTTTGCTGGTGAGAATTCTTTTTACCTAGATTACATGGATGGTTCTCCTCTCCCACTTCCTTATAGTGGGAAATTTTTGAAGTTGTTCAAAACCTAGTAGTTTTGGCGGTCCCTCTGTACATTCTATATAGTGTTTTGCTTTCCTTTTTTTTGTTTTGGTTGTTTCCCTTTCTGCGTTCTCTTCTGTGTTGGTTTTGCTTCTTTTTGACTCCATTGCCCAATGGATAAGACATTGATCCAATCTGATTACCCAAAATTCTCTAAGGTTCTTGATTTTGCCTCTTTCCTCTGCCAAATCATCCCCAAAAGGAGCCAATTGTTGTCCTCTCAATTTTCCCCACCCTTTCAAATCTAAATTCATGAAAATTGAGCCCTGCCATGTTAGAAATTCATGTTTTAAACTCCTCATGACTCTTGTTTTCATTTCCCATGGTGTTTTTAATCATTTTCCTCATTCTATTGCCGTTAAAACATTTTACCTATTTTCAATAGGTGGGAAATGATTTTGGTTCTCCTTTGATGAGTTTGGAATGTGTGGGACCTTGCATCTTTGTTTCTAACCTTTTACAGAGAAAGAAATCCTTCATCGAGAGCAAAAATGGCATTTTCCCATTCCCTGCAACTTTCTACATTCTTTTCCCCATCAAATTCTTGCTCGAGAAGGTGAGGCTACGCATTTGTTTCCCATTGGATGTGGTCGTGTGGGTTTCTTTGTGAACTTATTACTTTTGGTGATTTTGGGAAAAATGCTTGTTTTCCCCGCATCTCCACCGGTCCCCGATTGGCTGAGCAATTTTTGATGAGGTTCGGTCAATGATCCATTTTATTTTCTAAGGCATTATGGCAAAAGGATAAATTTTCAAGCTAAGGCCCCACGAATAATCTAGAGGGACACATGTCCACATTGAAAAGTCAATGGTGGGGACATGGACTTTGGGGGAAAGTTGGAATTTTTCCCTTTCCAAAATAGATGAAAACAAGGCACATCCCCGCAACCAATCAAGTGGCTCCACGTGTTAAAAAATGAAAGTGGGACACATGGCTATTTTTCAGTTCATAGGCACTTTGGCGGACCGATGGGAGACTTTGGGAATTTTAGCCTTGTTTCCACAAAAGGTGAAAAGTTCTAAAATGGCCCGCGACCCTACCCAAGTGAAAGGAAAATTTCTAAGTTGAGGCCCACAAAAATCTAGAGAGGGACACATGGCCTACGTTGAAAAGTCAATGGATGGAGGCGCGGACTTTCGGGGAAAATTTGGAATTCTTCCCCTTTCTCAAAATAGATAAAGTCTAAAGCAAAAGCGCATCCCCGCAACCAATCACATGGTGCCACATGTTCACGTTGAAAAGTCAAAGCGGGCCGGCAGAGATTTTTGAGAATTTGAGCTTTTTGTTAAAAGAGTTCAAATGGCAGATTTGACCTACATTTCTTAGCCACTCAGATGACGCCACGTGTCGAGCCTTTGGCGGGGAAAATTGAGAAAATGTGCTTTTTCTCCCAAATGATAGAAATGAAGATTTCTTCCCGGGGCCGTTGTTGCTTGGATCTTGCCACGTGTAGGGTCCAAATTTGAAGGTAAAAGGGGAAAGGATAGCCAATGCCCTCTTCTAGTTTTTATCACCATTAATGAACCAGAGCTCTAAAAGCACAAAAAATGGCTCATTCTTCATTCTTTTCTTTGTATTTCTTGTTGTTTCTCCATGAGATGCATTTCTGGTTGGTTTTGAAGCTGAATTGATAAGTTTGAAGGGATGTAAAGTTTAATCATCAGAAAATAAATTTTATCAGCATACGTGATAAAAAGGGATAAAACTTATCAATAAGCACTTGAGTGCTATGAAAGTGGTTAAAAGGTGGAAATGGTAGGACCACATGAAGGAGAAAATCATGAGATGTCCCTAAAATAATCATGCTCGAACCCGACCAAATATTCACCTTTTGAACCTCCTATTTTCATGAGTGCATTTTTTCATGTCACTTTCCAAAAGTGATCTACGCAACAAAATTATCCCTTTCGATATTATTTTCTTGGGGACAAAGTATGGATGTATATGAATTGTTATAAATATATGGCTTTGGCCACAGGAAAAGGGGATTTTCTAGTTTTCTGGGAAGGTTGTAAATTCTAAAGTAATTCAATACAAAATTTATTTCTTTCTTATTTTCCTCTATTATATCTTTCTCTCTCCTTTTAAATTCAAGGATCATTTGTTTTGCATTCAATTGAAAATTTACGTTCGGTTTGTGTGAATCTTTAGATTTTTGTGTCTATAGATTTGTGCCGGTGGTGAGGTGATTGATCCTTTTCTTTATTTTCTCGGTTCAATGTAAGTAGGAGATACTCTACTATCTATATTTCCCAAAATAATTTTCATTTTCTTCCTTCTCCCATCTCTTTATTCTTCCATTCCTTCGATTGATAGTCTTTTAAGTATGAAAACATTCCAGAATATCGGGGTCCAAACATTGAGATTTGTATATCTATACATTTATTTTCCTACTTTCAATAAGGGAACCTCTCCCCTTAAAGAGGAGGGACTTATTGTCCCACGACTATGATTTCAACCCATGTTCCATTCTAAAACCCGACAAGATGCAGGCAAAAATATCCCGAGTAAGCGATCGACAAGATAGGTGGTGGTTGCTTTGATATGTGTAAGTAGGTGGGATGAAAGTAGCAATCGTTTAGTGATAGGGGTAAAGATTGAGGGATGAAAGGACGATGTTTTGGAATGGGGTATATGTTTTCAATGTCATAGGTGGTTACGATGTAATAGGCATATATGAGGTGGTGGGTGAAAACGGGCTATACTTGGGGTGACTAACAAAGGAATAGTCAAAACCATGGGAGCCACCGATGAAAAAAGTGTGCTTGATGCTATAGGAGCTGTGAGTATTGATGACATGGGGTCAAGTTGGGATACAACGGGTGGCAGGTGGAAGAAGTTAAGATCGAGATATTACTAGCCGATGCATTAGTGGAGGTGATGGAAGGGGGATGGACACAAACATGTCATATACCAACTATCTGATGAATCTCGAGTGGCCGAATGGGTGAGATAATGTTTCAAGGCCATGGGGTTATGGTCAAATAATCTTGTGAATTCCTCATCACCGGTATTGATGGTAATGGGTTGTGTGAAGGCCATAGGTGATAGGATGGAAGACGGCGATGGACTAGGCGAGAGCGGTTGAAGGCTGACATGGAATATAAGGGCATTGGTTTGACTATGATTCAAAATATGTGAGTTGACTTAGGTGTGGTAACATGCTCTCTGTAAATGGCACAAAAATAGAAGAAATGGGGAAAAATAGGTTCTGGGAGGTGAAACGCAGGTGTTGTTTTAATTAAAAATTAAAACAAATGAATCGATGATGGTTATACTAACTGAAAATGGTGATAGGGTAACCGATGATGGTTTGGGTGACCGATACCGGTTCTTTGGGAAATAAAAAAATTGTAAATGAGGCAAAAACTGATGAAAATGAAGTAAAGAAGTTGTATTTGACTGTGATTTTAAAAATCTAGGGGTATGATGATGTCCTGAGAACTGCAAAAGAACAAAAGATGTGATGAATGTTGTTTTTGGTGAAATGACCAAAAAATTAGATAACCAACGGTGGTCAAGTAGACCGATGGCGGTTTGATGAATAAATTGATGCGATCATTGGACCGATGCCGATTCTATGAATTTTGAAAATATGGAAGAAATTTGATTTTTTTGTGACTTTGATCAGATAAACTATCAACCCAGAAACTTGAGTATGATAGTGATGGACCCTAACACACCCAGAAAAAGTCGAGAATACACCAACTATAATTGTGGGGTGTGAAAGGAAGAAAAGAAAATGAAGAACGTGACCTCACAACTCAAAACAAAACTCAAGAAAAAGCTAAGAAAAACATGAAATCCTATGGGTGAATTTTATGTTTTAGCTTATGCTATTTTAGACTGACTTGTGAATAGAACAAAGTTTTTGGTTTAAAATGTGTCCTATGAAGAGAAAAGATCTAATAGGTGGTTTCATGTATGATTTGGAGGGGGATGTCCTTTCTGAGATAATGAATGGACATTGAAACTAGCTTGGTGCCCACTTTATCATCCTCTAATAGTGTGATAGTTGAAAACTTCATCCAAATAAGGTGTTGTTTAAGAAGATGTGTAATATTTATATTCATGCAGCTTGGAAAAGAGAGAGAGTGTGCAAGTGTACTACGATTAAATTAGTCAACCATCGGTTGGGAATGACTTCCAACATATAGGTTGCCCTCAATTAATGTGATGTATGATGGAAAAAACCACAATGAAATTCAATTGTTTTAATCCCAAATCTAGAATAATATTCGATGTAGCAAAATGGAGAAGAGGACGCGAGATGCTCTTTCACTAATGCAATGCCATAAAAGGAATATGTGTTATTTTAAAGCACTAAAAGTAAAATTTCATTTAGACAATAATAAGAAGGAGCATGTTCCGAGAAGATAAATTAATGTGAATATTTTACAAATATAAATAAACACACAATCTTTTTCCTAGGAATGATTAAATGAAACGAGAAACATGGATGGGTCCCACCAGGGTAGCCAAAATGTTTCACCGGTTTCTTGAATGATTTAATGCAATAGATAGGGTTTGGCTACAAGAGGTTTACCTATTTATGATGAAGGTAGAAGGTAGAATGCACGCATATCCGACTCCCGGTCCAGGCTGAACCATGAGAGATTCCTTTTGGCTAGGAGGAACTACCTGTGATAGAAAACAAGACCACAAGAAGAAGTTAAACAAAACAATGAGTGGAATGCCTAGTGAGAGCTAGATCCGGGAAGCATGATGCTTCCTGAATAGGCTATCAATCCACTTTTTATATAACAATATTAATGCTAGTTAAATCATACATGAAGTAAAGATCCTATTGAAATTGAAATGATTTAGGTATCTCACACAAAACAATAAGAAAGGTCAGGTAAAAGGTGATTGAGGTCAAAATTATTCAAGTGATTAGTTGGTGTTGAGTTACGGGTTTGGCACAAGCTCGAGTAAGGTCGATAAAGATTAGGAATGGTTTTGGGATGTTGGGAAGTGGGTATTAGCTCGTTGGTACTAGGTTGTCTTGCAATGCCGAGATCAAGAAGTCATGGTCATGGTGACCAATGGCGGGTTTCTAGTATGACCAATGACGGCTCTATGATGAATGATATCGATTATTGTTGAAAGTGATAGAATCCTATAAAAGGGGTGTTTAGGCTCTCTATGTGCTTGTACAGGAGTTAGAAGGGTATTGTGTGAGGTTGCGGGTAGGGTATAAAGTGTGGGTGAGGTTTGTGGGGTTTAGGGGAGGTTTTGGGTAAGTTAAGGACTGAGGAATGGGTGAAGGTGATAGTCACAGTGACCGGTACTAGTTATGTGAACCGATGCCGGTATATGGTAGCCCGACCATGGTTATGGGTAACTATTGTGCATGTAACTATGGAAAACTATAAGGTATTGGATAACGGGTTTTGGGATTTCTCGGTGATTGAATAGAGAGTTAGGGGACCTAGGTAAGGCACTAGATAGGGATAAAGGCTTGGAGTTTGGTCAACTAGAGCCTAGAGGAGTTATGGAGGTGAATGGGAGAGTTGTTTGATAAATGTGGTTGTGTAGAAGATATTTGGGTGGAGAAAACAAAGTAAAATGTAGACTATAGCTTTTAGAACAAACAAATAAGGTGAGGAAGGACTTACTTGTTCTCCAACATGTGTAGAAGGAAAGATGATGATGAGAAAGGTGAGAATGTTGGTGGAGACTAGCTAGTGGTTGGAATGCTCCTGCTTGAGCTCTCCTAGCTTCTCTCCTTCTTGGTTGGGCTTAGCTTCGCTATTGGTCCTCCTTCCAGCTCTAATGATCTCATAAACTATCTCTCTAAATACGTTCGAACAAGTTTTCACTCCAAAACAAAGGCTCCAACCTTTCACCAATCAACCAACCCTTTGAGAAGAGATGAGAACATGTATTTACAACATCGACGTCGGTCCCACCTAATCGACAACGGTTTATGGGTGACTGAAATCGGTCGGAGTCGGGAGTGGTTAGTTTAAAATAAAGTGGGGAATGTGCTTTCTCCACTTAGAATTAAGTGGTCTACCACATGGCTTACTCACCTCTTATGGATAATAAGACAAAAATGGAGGCATGTGGGTGGGTTGGCCACTATTTGCATTTGTGGAAGAAGTGGGTCCCAGGTATGGGAAAGGTATGGGCAAGGGGGAAGTGGAATGGTGAGGTGGAGTTGTGGGTGGAAGGGTGAGGTGGATGGGCAAGTGGTTAGGTGAGGTGGACAGGTGAGGTGGACAGGCAAGTGGCAAGGTGAGGTGGATTAGGTCAATTTAATTAGTTGAATTTAATTAAATTGTTAAGTGTAATTGAGGGGTCATGGTTAGGGGTGGAATTAAATGGAGAGGGGGATGAATAATTCAATTAAGGGTAATTAAATTGATTTGGTGTATAGAGGGAGAATATGGCTGGGAGATTAGGTTATTCGAGAGGGGACGATGAAGTGTGACACTTTTTGGTGTCTACTATATGTAAAGAATGGAAATATTACACATGCTGTTTTGTGAAGGGAATATACTCTCGTTCCTTGATTGAAATTAGATATTTTATTTTTATTCTAAAATTTGTTTAAGGATTGAGGGTGATCAGTCCTAATTGTGTTAAAGGAGAAACTAGAGTATTGTGTGCATGTAACTCAATACCAAATGAAACATAAATAAAGAAGGAGAAAGAGAAATTAATACACCCCATGAAGTATTGTTGTCACCAAATCATTGCACCCCTCGAATGGCCTGAGAATTAATCACGACATTCGGTGTGATTGGGACACATGGGATCACCTCTCAAGCTATGGGACTTGAGCTTGAGGTGAACCTTCGGAGAAGGCCGGCTTCCTCTTCCTAAACTAAACACAACTCTACTTCTAGTGCAAGAAAAATGGCTAACTAGTCCTATGCTAACATTTCATGGGATTAGGGAAAGAGATTGCAAGGAAATAAAATCTATGCTAGAAGTGGTGATGCACCAAGAAAGGGATGTTCAACTTCCGAAAGGGTTAATGTGGGTAGGATGCTCGCATCATTGGCCACCTTCACCTATTGCAACTTGGAAAGGGTACAAAATACCATAGACTAGAAGCACACGTTCCTTCATTAAACTTTAAACATACACAATAGAAAGATCAGCTTTGATTTGATACACAGATAATTTATCAAGAGGATAATCACAAGCACATGTTAAGCATCTACTTCAGTGATAATAATAATGCAAATTTTAATCAACAAAAGGAAAATAGTTTCTCACAACTGATGAAAGGTAATCACACTATTCTTTTCACAATATGAAATAGATAATCCAAAGTAAAGGCAAACTAATCAATAATGCCAAGGAATCGCATTCACAAAGCATACAATGACTAATCATTCAACACAATAAAACAGATCTTCAAGTGCAAGGTATAACTCTGAATATAATTAAAAGGTTTCAACAAATCACCTGAAAGTACTCTTCCAAGATTGAAGAGAAACTTCACCAAAAATCTCTAAAAATATGTCTCTCCCAAATAATGGAAGCATTCCACTATTTATAAGTTCCTAGGCTGAGCCATTACAGTTGCTGGGCCCTTAACTAACACTTAACTAAAAATAGAAATGTCATTAATATTAAGGGAACATGCTCCCATGAAAATAAAAAATTTGTTGCAAAGGTTTTGACCAAGTCAACCCTACTAACTTTGACTGATTCGGAGCTTGAATTTGTCCTCTCATGGCTGCTCAACTTGATCTAGGTTCAAATTCAGGTTGTTACTATCTTCAAAAAATGACTCATCCACTTTAGAAATGGTGGTTCTTGCACCCTGTAACTCACTGTATATCTCAACAACCTACTTCATCTTCTCTTTTCCCCTTGATGTGGAAGTAGACATTAAGCTTTGTGTTTGAAGCGAAGTTGGAGAAATTCCAAAATAAAGTCTTTGAAAACCTAAAAGAAAAATCTCCAAAATTTTGTAGAGGAAAGTTCAAAAAAATATTGAAGTCAAAAGTTCTAAAATTCCAAACCGGAAAGTTCTTTCTCTGAAAATTTTCCTAAAATTTTTTCAAAAGTTTTCAAAAAAAAAATTTTTGAAAATTTTTCCCAAAATTTTTTTCAAAATTTATCCGAAGTTTTCCCAAAAAAATTTTCTAAATTTTTTTCCAAAAATTTCTCCAAAATTTTTTCCAAAATGTCTCGAAATTTCTCCAAAAAATTTTCCCAAAAATTTTTTTCGAATTTTTTTTTGAATTTCAAGGTGTTTCGGGCTTGGAATTTTCAACTCGCTCGACATTTTTAATCCCAAAAATCTTTGAAATTCCAAAACGAATTGTCGAAAAGAATCCCCGAAATTAAACTCTCGAAAGCTTGATTCAACTTAGCCTGCCTCGTTCCCGAGCTTCTGGTCCTGCGATGACTCCACGACCTTCATTGCTCACTATCCCAATTTCTTGATTTTTGAATGTAGATTCAACCACCAAAATGAGTTCGGTGTAGAGCTCACTCTATGCAAATCACACTAACACATGCCAACTAACTCAATGAGCAGCTCGGCCACTTTTAGCTCTTGCCCATTGGCGTTGACAAATTTTCAAGCCTTACGTTGTCCTTTCTTAAACTTCTAAACTTTTCTGTGAACAAATGGGACATGAGGGTATGACAAGACACCTAAAAACATATGCCAATTTTAACTGTGTCTTTCTTGAGTTGAGAAAGTATGGGCCCTTCCAAAGGTAATTTTCTCATTCCGAGACCAATTTGAACCTCCAAGATATGAAAAAGAAGGAACAATCCCAGAGGATCCCAAAACCTTCTAGAATAACATACAAGGCTTTCAAAGCTTGAAGTTATCCTGATAACCCCAAAATATTTATGGAAGAATCTTCGGTCTCAGGGTATTATCATATTGTCCATTTTTTCTCTGGGAAAATTGACAAGTACGAATACCATGTATCAAATATTTTAGTAACTCCAATATCTTCCCTTTTAATTGTGAGAAGAGACAACATGTAATGCCCCACCTTGGGACATAGAAAACCACACCTAGTGGTAGTTAAAAATTTGGGTAATTTTTTTTTAAAGTAAAAAAATACTATACTTATCTCGATTCTCATTATTAATTATTTTATACCAATTTGATTTACCCAATTAATTAACTACTTGTCCAATTCCAAATTTAATTGTTTATTTCTCATCATGGTTACTCTACTAAATATTTGCTAGGGTCACATTAGAAAGTCTACACACCCCTTTTTAATTTAATTACCCCCACACCTCTTTTTAATTGTTTACATGGCAACGCCCAAAAAATTCCATAACTTAAAAGTTGTGTAGGATTTAATGTGAACCCTAGGATCAAACTAATCTTGGCCCTTGATTTAAAATTTGCCCTAGATTTTCCCTAATCCATCCTTATGTTTTCTTTTCCTTTCTTTTCTCTTTCATTTGTTTCATTTTGTTTCTTCTTTGCCTGACAAGTTGAGGAGCAATGAGAATTATGAATTCATGAGGTTGTATAAGATAATACCATTATTATTTATCTTTTTATAATTTCCATTGCGACAAGTGTCTCTAGTTGGGTACATAATATACCTTTTTTCCTTTTTAAAATATATACATAAAAATGGCACGGGGTTTGGGCGGGGCTCGGCCTCTCCCAACATACTTTTTTATTTAAAAAACCCAAACAAATACACAAAGGACATAGTATTTTCAATAATTTTTTAAAATATATAATATAAAATATATATTATATATTTTATATTATATATTATATTAAAATAGATACAAAATTGTAGAATGATATGTTTCTATTTGGTCATTTTTGTAATTATGAAACTTCAAAAATTTAATATATCATATTTTATAAATGATTTACTCATTTGCATAATACAAAGGAAATGTAACAATGTATTTCAATTAATAAAAGAGGGCTTGGAACATATTTAAAATTTAGTAAGGAGGTATATTCACATTTGATTCCCTAATATAATCATTTTGTTAAGTTTCACATGGAAAGGAAAGTAAAACTGATTTCATTTCATTCTATAATGTTACAAGAATTTGCAAGAAGGAGATATATTAAAGGAATGATAATATTTCCATTCAATATTAAACCTCAAGCTCCATGTTACAACTAGATTTCTTTTCAAATGCAATAGCCAAATAAATACTACAAATTTCTACCAAGAAGGAGATCCCACAAAGAAATATCACATTTTCTTTTAGTGCTCTTAACATCACATTTTACATTTTTATTGGGGAAAGCATATTTCCAAATAACACACATTATTTTCAATAAATAAGTTCCAAAATCCATAATAAAATATGAATTATTTTACAAGATTTCATTTTCACGATTGAGGAAGGATTAAGCGCCAACAAATGTACACTACATTACAAAGCAATCCCAAATCAAAAATGGGAACTTTACAAAGACATAGAACTTTAAAAAATTCATATCCACATGATTACAATGAGAGTAGTGTTCACAAAATTTGAAGAAAACAATGAGAAGCCAAGATATCAAAGAAAATCCAACCATCTTCCAAACTTGAGCTCCAACTTTTGTGCTCTTCATCAAATCCAACACATAGAGAAAGGATTGTTTTACCACCCAACCTATAGGCATCATTACATGTCTTTCCAAAGGTTGGAAGACATGCTAGCCTCCCCCAAGCCCATGGGAGAGAGAGCTAGCTTCCACAAATGTGCACAAGAATAAGGAGAAATAAACAAAACATATCACATACAAGACTAACCCATACACTAAAGAAAACACAACATTTACCAACCAAATAAAAAGAGGAGAAAACCATATTCATCCTCAAAAAGGGGAAGAGTAGATGAGACATCCAATAATGCCAAAGAGTGTGGTCCAACCATAGGATGCACACTTACAAGATCTTCAAAACCTCTTTATCCCTCCAAAACAATCATCCCTCCTTATTGCTTCTCCCATTCGCCTAAATTCCTCCTTGGGAGGATTTTCAAACCCATTGGGTTTCCTCTCCAAGGATGGGGAAGGGGGTTCAAACCATATGAACCACCTTCCCCACCTCAAACCATATGAGTGGATAAAGAGAACCAACATGGCTTGCCCATCAAGCCATGAGGTTTAAGAGGAAAATCCCTCCCTCTTCCCCAATAAAACTCCCAAATCCATCAAGCCATATGATGGATGGAGAAAATAACAAATAACATACCCAAGCAATATACAACACATGCAACAAGACACAAATTTCAACCATAAGAAAATATAATATCTAACATGTCAAATAACACAAAATAAGATCAAAGAGCCTACCTCCACAAGCTCTCCAAATCTCTAAGCTTTTCCCAATTCCTTGTCCAAGAAAAACTCCAACTCCAAAGTCTCCAAGCACAAAGCAAAAGCCAAAACAAGTTCTCTTTCTCCCACATGAGGGAGTATTTGAAGAAAAGCAATAAAATTTCCTCACAAATGAGGGGGTGACATGGTTCACACCTCTCTTCCCTCCAAGTCAAGATTCCCAAAACAAAATAGACAAACGATAAACTCACATTTTGTTATCCTGTAAGATTGACAAGGGCAATTTTACAGGTAACCATACCAAAATTTTGTCCTGGTCCCTCGTCAGGGACCCCTCTACGTTCGGAACGTTATAAAATCCCTTTCCGGGAAATCTAGTTCTCCGAACTTAGTCATTTTGGTCCCTTTTTTTTGGCTAGGCACACCTTTTATATGTGTAACACAGAGTAAATTTGCGCCCCCTTCATTTCCTTTGGTGCACCCTTTGATGTGTTGACACATCAATTGATGCGCCTTCCTGTGATGTGCCTTTCTTGCATGTGCCAAGGCGCATGCACCTTCATGTTAACAACTAAATTGTTGTGCCATGTTTTGGTGCACCAAGGCGCTCAAAATGAAGTGTTGACAGTAGTAAATTTGCGCCAAAGGCGCAAATATTTCCATGTTGACACGCGTTTATCTGCGCCAAAGGGCGCAAAGTTTTACATGTCGACACATGTTTTGGTGCGCCTCTTGAAAAAGTGGTTGGCGCATTTATTGCACCTTTGCCTATATATAGGCGCACCTGCCCTATCACTTTCACAATTAAAAACACATGATAAACTTTATTCCTCTGCACCTGTCAGCACGCCTGTCCTCCTCGTATCGCATTCGTGGACCCCACTTCGTCTCTCACTTTCTATATATTTCCGGGTAAGTGGTCCTCATCCCTCTTGTGTTTTCTATTGTTGGTTGTTTGTGAGGTTGAATGCATTGTATCTGAGGCTTAAACCCCCTACGCCTCTTGCAAATCTCTCTTCCTAAGCCGCCTAATCCTCTTTCCGGATCTGCGGCCAAGAGGGCTCTGCGCCTTGAAAACAAATCCAAACCTATTTTTGTGTTCCTCCCACTGTCAAAATATGTCAAGAAAACCTGTAAATCACGAACAGAAGTGTCGAGAAACCTAAAAATTGTTTCCTGCATTTCCCCGCACAGCCGCCACTCCTGCTGCACAAAACACAGTCACACCTAAGGCACACTGTTTCTACTTGCAGCGATGCATTATTCTTCAAGTGAATACAAAAACTAAGTGTCTTTGGTGCCGGCACATACCACATTTACAACAACAAAGTTTCATGCAAGTTTTACCATGCTGTGCCAAAGTCCCCCTTTGCGCACACAATTTTGGTGTCACACACATTATTCTTGTGCCCTTCGACAGGACCAAAGTCTTGTGTTACACGCAAGTTGCATGCGCCATTGGCACACCCGCCCCATGAAATGTTGATGGCAAATCACAAAGCCCCCGAATGTCTGCAACTTGATGGGTTGAGACTCTCGATCCGATTGCATAACATGGAGTTTTTCCCAAGTGTGGGACCTTGCAAAATCAGAAAAGCTCTCTGGATGAAGGCCGGTTCCTATTCCTCTGTTCAGATGCACACGTAGAAAATGCAGAGGGTTTACTAAAAAAACCTAATCTAACTTTCCAAGGAGACAGGGTAAGAAAATGCATAAAATAAAACCTAAACTACAAAGGTGATGCACCGAGGAATGAAGAACACCTGTCTTGCCAATAAACACAGACCATTAAAATGTAATGCAAGATCATGCACAGATAGCCAGATTCACAGTGAAAGATCAGGAGGATGCAAATGAATACAGAGAGGGTTGAGAATCATCCACAAACATGCATTAATTTTCTCCAAAGATTGATACAACACACTGCAAAATGCCAAGAGGCAAGGTTGCATTACAGTTTCAAATGGGAGGTTTTAACTCCACAAGTTCACCTGCCAAAGAGAAGAAGGGAGGGGCAAAACAGAAATGTCCAACCTTTAGAAAGAATCCCCTCCTTACAATTTATAGGAAGAATGAGAGAGAAAAGAGAGAGGAATTCCAAATCTACCCCAACCACCTCCAAAGTTGCATTTAACTCATCTCATAATGATGGTAGGTGAGAACCCTAGCAAACCCAAAAGTGGCGAACTGTATTTTGCATTTTTAAGAATTTTTTCTCACCTAATTAAATATATCTAGTTGTAGTTGGATAGAGGACCTCGTAAGCTTTCCGAAAAGTCCAACCTTGCATGAATCCGAGCTCCCAGTCAAAAGTTATGGCCATCTGAATATCTCGCGCTGTGGTCTCGCTTCTGTCGGCGCTCAAAATGTTGCACCTCCTGAAGGTGCGCCATAGGCGCATCCGTGTGTGTGTCGACATACCCTTACGTGCGCCAAGGCATGAATTCTGTCATGTTGACATTCATTGTCGTGCGCCATTTTCGTGCGCCAAGGGTGAATCCTTTACCTGTCCGACATTCATTTCGTATGCGTACTTTCTGCGCTTTGGCACATACATTTTAGTGTCAACACTCATTGTCATGTGCCATTTCCATGTGCCAAGGGTACATCCTTTACCCTGTCGACATTCATTGTCGTGCGCCACTTCCGTGTGCCAAGGGCGCATCCTTTACCCTGTCGACATTCATTGTCGTGCGCCACTTCCGTGCGCAAGGGCGATAAATGTTAGGGATTTGAGCTTCTTTGATTTCTATATTCTTACGCTTTGTCTATATCTACCCTGGGAAATATATATACAACAATTTGGTGACTCAATGGGATTACCTGCCTACTAGGTAGAAGATCAGTGGCCTTTTAGCAATCCATTGGGCATGGAGTCATAAGCAATAACTCGAAACCAACCTAATATCTCGGTCCCGATCCCGATATCGCAACCCCTTTTTTTTGAGAGCACGCCAACTATAGAAAACAACCCGAGAGCAAGAAAACCTATGCCAAAGCACTTAGGGAAAATGAAACCTAACTCACAACAAGAAAATGTGCATACGCACTTATAGGAATCGAAATCTAGGCTAATATTTACAAGGGTAAACCTTTTCCTTTTAGTAAAGCAATGTTTAAGATAGATTCCGTTAACCGAAATCAGGAGTTCTCCTCCATCCAAAGTAGACAATTGGAAGGCATTACTACTTTTACATCCTCGTGACCATGTAGGGGCCACTCCAAATGGCCTCAAACTTGGAATGCCTTCCCCGGTTTTGCCCGATCTCGCATCCCATTTCGAAGTAGGTCCCCTTCTGGAAGGTCCTTGCTCTTGCTTTCTTATCAAACCATCTTTTACTAAGGCCTAATCTTTCTCAATTGTTTGAATTGCATGTTCTCTAATTTCTTCCAATTCCATCAACTCTGCATACCCGGCCTCCATTGGTTCAAACTCAGCCAACTCCAATCGCTTCTTACGAACTCCCATGTAGGCGGTTCTAATGATATAGGCACATCGCCTCTTTTCCATAGACCAACTTGTAAGGGGAATTACTCGTAGACCTCTTTGGTGTTATTCTGTCACCCATAATGCTGATTTTAGCTTGGTATGCCATGTTCTTTGATTTTCATCCGTCCTTCTCATGATTCTTAGAAAATTTTTGTTCGTGGACTCTGCTGTCATTCATTACCCCCGGGTAATAATTTGAAGAGGTGCTCAAATAGATTCCATTCTTGACAGCCCATTCTCGTAATCTTGGAACCTATAAATGCCAATGCATTGTGCGATATGATAATGGCCGCACACCGAACTCCGGTCACTATTGCTTCATAAAATTCTAGTATATTAGACTCATTTGCTTCTTTGAGCGTTGCGCTTCGGTCCACTTGGTGAAATAGTCCGTTGCCGTGAGAATCCATTTGTGGCCTTGGCTTGAGTTTGATTGATGACCCGACGAAGTCCAATCCCCATTGCATAAATGGTTGGTCAACCGTAGGTGGGTGCAATGGAAGTGTTGCTTAGTCTTTCTTTGCTGTGAAGAGTGCACATTTCTTGCACTTTCTTATCCATGTATAGCGATCATCAAGACTCTAGCCGCCAATAATACCTTGCCTTCATTATCTTGAGAGTTGTTACTCATGGGGCGAAATGTCCTCCGTAATCCCTATCGTGAAAATCTCGTAACACCCTTTTAATTTGATTTGTCCCAATGCACCTCAATAGAACTCCATTGATGTCTTTCTTAAACAAAACACCATCAACAAGCACATATGGAATGGCTTGTAATCTAAAGTATCTCCTCTTTGCTTTGCTCATTTCTGGGGGGCATAGGCCTGTCTGTAGGAAGTGTATCACATTCTGAGTCCAACACGGAGTGGGCACATCATCATTTTCCTGTTCTTGACCATCCTGTAGTACCAAGACAGCCTCTTTTTCATTACCTGCTTCAACTTGTTGACTCAAGGCTAGCTGCTCACATAGTCCCTTCCCACGTACTAGTTTGGTGACCTTGATCTCGATGTCATATTCCATGACACGAGTTATCCATCCTGCACGTTTCTCATTCAGATCCTTGTTTAGAAGGAAGTCCCTGACTCCCGCATGAGAGACCAATAATTGGATCTTGTTGTTTGAGACTAGGTGCTTGAATTTCTTTAAGCTCCTGATTACTGCAAGGACATGCTTTTCAATGAAAGAGTACCTAGTTTCGTATTCCTCCAAGCCTTGACTGAAGAAAGCAACTGGTTGTTCTAATCCTCCTTTGTTTTGTTGTACCAGGATTGCAGAAATCGTGTCCCCACCACCAAAGGCATATAGCACGAAGTCCTTGGAGAAGTCTGGATTGACGAGAGTCGGAGCTTGAGATATAGCCTCTTTTATTGCCTCAAAACTTTCCTTGCCTTCAGATGTCCACTTAAATGCCATACTCTTCTTTAACATCAGCGTTATTGGCTTCACAAGAGCAGCAAAATTTGGAACAAATCTGCGGACAAAATTGATCCTTCCCAAGAAGCTTTGAAGAGCCTTCTTGTGACTTGGCAATGGCAATGCTCGAATTGCTTCAACTCTTTCTGGGTCAATCGTCAACCCCTCCTTTGAAACAATATGGCCTAGAATTTTTCCCTCGTGAGCCAAGAATATGCATTTTTTGGGATTCAATGATACCCCAAATCTTCTACATCTCTGAAATACTTGCCTCAAATGACAGAGGTGATCCGCTGCATTTTTTGAGAATACAGTGATGTCATCAAGATATATCAAAACTATTTTATTGATCAACCCCTTAAATGCCATATCCATTGCCCTTTGGAAGGTGGCTCCAGCATTTGATAGCCCAAATGGCATTTTCTTGTAGGCATAGGTCCCCCATTTGGTGGTGAAAGCCATCTTGAATTGGTCATCTTCTTTCACCATCACCTGATTGTACCCTGAGTAGCCATCTAGGAGAGAGAATCTCTCTGAACCGGATACTACTTGCAATATTTGTTCCATTGAAGGAAGTGGGTAATGGTCTTTGAGAGATGCCCTGTTTAGGTCTCGGAAATCCACACACAACCTGATTTCTCCACTCTTCTTCCTGACCGGAACCAAGTTTGCAACCCAGCTTGAGTGCTTGATCGGGAATATAATGCTTGCCTCTATTAGCTTATTTAGCTCTTTCTTCATTAGAGGTTCAATGTGAGGGTTGACTGGTCTCTGCTTCTGCCTAATGGGCTTAGCATCTGGATCCAATTCTATGGTATGTTGTGCCAAATTTGGATCGAATCCTCTTAAGTCTTCATAGCTCCAAGCGAAGACATCTGGAAATTCTTGGCAAAGTTGTATGAAATCTGATTTCTCCTGCTTAGTGGCCACTTTACCAATTTGAAGTGTTTTGCCTTCCCCAACCAAAATTGGCTCTGAATCTTCTCTCTTGACCTGTATGTTAGCCTTTTCCTTACGAAAATGGTCATTAGGGTTGAAGATAGACTCCAATGTTACTAAACCCTTAGGAAGCTTGTTTGTCCGCAGCTGCACTACTTGATCCCCATACTGCTGCTCTAATCTGTCCTGATTCCTAGCTGAGAATTCAGCCTCTTCTTGTAAGAAATTGATGATCTGTTGATTGTTCTCAAACACTTGCCAGCTTGTGTTATTATCTAGAACTGCTGGCCTCACAATCACATGGATATGTGGCTATGTTTTTCCCTTCTGATGTTGTCAACCACATCAAACATTGCTCCAACTGCTGCGAGCCTATCTACAACTTCATTTTTCTTCCTGGGTATGGACACAATGTTGAAAGCTTCGAAATCCTCAATGAGGTCCCATACCCTATTCTTGTAGCTCTTCAAAGAAGTCGTTCTTTGTAGCATGTTGTCCCCTAACTTGGTTGACGATTAGCTCACTATCTCCAAACACCTGCAAGTTCTTTATGCCCCTTTTCCTGGTCCAATGAATTCCATGAATCAATGCTTCGTATTCAGCCATGTTGTTTGAACAGGAAAACTAGAAACAAAAAGCTAAAAATATTTGATGTCTTGTGGTGAAATCAACATTGCACCACCTCCAAAGACTTGTCTCGCTTCTCGAACCATTGAAAAATAATTTCCAAACTTTGTTTTCATCCTTTTGTTCAGGCTGAATGATGTCGGGAATGGGTGAATTTTCTTCGTGTATACAATACACGCCCAATTCAGATTCTTCAATTTCCTTGTATGGGTCAAATTCATGACTCTTGTTTGCCCATTCATCCAAAGTCAAATCAGGAATTCCCTCAACCTTAGTACTTATTTCTAGATCACTCAAACACTCCCGATCAAAAGCCAAGAAATTTGCATTGATAGGATTTGGTACATGAGGCTCAATATAGAAATTGGCAATTGGTTCTGACCTGATTGTTGCTTTGGCTCCATACCTTGTCCTAAAAATCATGTGTGACCAATCTGCAGATAAATATCCACCGATTTTTGCAGTGAAGTCTCTTGATAGACACAACGCAAAGAGTGGCGGAAGGTCAATCACAGATACATCTTGCAAAACTGTAACATTAGGACAGGAATGTAGTGTTAGGCTTAACTCCTTGATGACTCCAACAGTCCCCACTGCCGTTCCATCTAGCTGTACTACTCCTTTCAGCACTGGCTCATATTTCAAACCCAGTTGATCTGCTATTTGCTTTGGCATCACTGAACTACTTGCCCCTGAATCTATCATGCAGTTGTGTACCAAGTGGTTTCCAACAATCAACGAAACATAGAATGGTGGAGGCTTCAAATTTTTCCTTGTCTGGCCCCCATCATGTTGCACTGCATTAGTGAGAACTTTCTCATGTCCCCGGTTTGATACATTTGTGGCAGACCAATTAGCCATTGCAGCTTGCAATAAATCTCGTTGCCCTGGGATCGCAAGTGATTCCCACATGGAAATGTTCACATGTGTCTTCTTCATTTGATCGATGATGTTGAAAGGGGATGAATTGTCCTTTTGTTGTCCCTTACTTGGCGCAACCTTTTCTGGAGCTTGAACAGGTGCATGTGTTGCTACAACAGGTACCTTAGGTTGATTTTGCACATTTGGAGCTGCATTTGGTCTACTGACCCCTTGTTGTGTAGGAGTGGATTGAGAAACAACTGGATTACACGGTTGTCCCTCTCCTATATTTCTCTTCTTTGACCGTGTGTTGGCAGCCATGCCTTGAAAAGGCTGTTGGTTAACTCCATAGAAGTCTTCCGTTTGCCAATTGGCCAATGTGGTTTCTGTTGGAGGTCCTTCTTGTTGCATTTCTTGTTGTTGATTCTCCTCTGGCTTGGTTCTTGAGGAACACCAATGGTTTGCACCATCAAGGCCTGATTTAGTGCACCATTGAAACATGCTAACTAATTATGAGGTAGTGTAGACACCAAATTCGTGTCTCACGACCCCTTGTGACCCGCATCCCATTTCGCAACCTAACCTCATTACCTAAACTTTACACAATTATTTATTAATCACCTTGTAATTGATAAATCCACATCACCTTACCCGCCACCTCACTTTGCCACCTCATCGCGGCCTAGCCCTAACCCTAAACTAACCTAATTAAGACCCATGACTTGGTCTAGACTCACATCCATAACTAATGCCTCCTTACTCGCACCCAAAGCCGACCTTCTAGCCACTTGACCAATCCCATGACTAATCTCTTGGGAGAAAAGCGGGAAGGTGGGCTATTTTACTAAAAATAGCCTACTTTTTCCTTACTGATGCCGGTTCCTACTCGACCGCCGTCGGTTACGCAACCGCCATCGGTTCCCTGTAAATGGGCTCCCCAAACCAAAACAACGGATCGGAATTTCATTTTGAGAGATCACCAAAGGATTTCGAGATCAACAGAGCATTGCGAGTGAGGAACAGAGTCCGGATCTTCACTTGACAGAGCAGAGACGAGTAAAGAAACCGAGAAGTGTTTCTGCGAACCAAGGAGATCAACTTGCATCTCGGTAAAACCAAAGTAGTCCTTCCAAGACAAAAAGGAGTTCTCCGCATCGCCCTTTGATCTTTCTCTACGGTGCGCGCACACCATCTCGACATTCAACAATGGTATTCCTCCTAACCCTAACCTCATCTGCTTTCTAAAAGGAATGAAAGGATAGAAGCAACTCTATTCCCGTAAGCTTCAAAACATTCCGAGCGAAACATTTTGGCACTTAGACTGGGACCCATTTTGGGTTTCTTTCTCTTGCTTATTTTCATTTTAGGAAGCATATTTGCTGTTGCTGTTTTTGTTATATATTTAGTAAAGAATTTGTCTTGCTTTCCTGGTTTCGCATTAGTGAAAGTCATCTCTCTTGCTTCATCGAATATAATTTTCGATTTGGGTTTAAAACACGTGCATTGCATTCCTGCTTGTTGTTCTCCAATTCTAGTGAACATAGATTAAGTAACAGGTCGTACACGTGGGGGTGATATCCACGGTATTGACAGGAAATTAACCTTAGTTTCACTGCACAACACATACCGAATCACTTCACAATTAACACAACAGCTCAAACATCCCCCCTTTTCCGCGGTATTCCTCCGCCCGATTGAGGTAACCTTATAAGCCAAAACAAACTTGACATTTCCCCTAGGTCTTGTTGTTTAGGATTCTGACATCATCTTACATCTAAAGGCATAAGCCCACGATAACTAAAATTAACCCTAGGGTTAGTCTCTAGATTTGTGTGTGCCTCTTGCTTGTTTTCAAATCCTGTTTTCTCTGTCATACTTTGTCTTCTGTGATCAATAAGTTGATAAACATACTCAACGTTGCTAAAATCAAATTAGCAGCCTTTTATATCTTCTTATCCTAGACTTTTGACACCGGCATCGGTTAAGGGACCGACGTCGTTTGCTCTGTGACCGACACCGGTTACTAAACCGATATCGGTTACTGTCCTCATTAGCCCCTGACAAAACAACAACTTGCCAAATTCACCATTCTGAGGTTGTTTTTGTTCTTGATAGATTGAAACTTTCCTGTGTGTTCTGGTCTATGGTTGTCATCACTCGGAAGCAAGCCGCCGCCATGGTTTCACATGCCTGCTCTGTGTCTTTGCCTGAATCACCCCCTTCACATTCTATAGGGAACCCTACGGACACCGTGAGATCCCCAAATTCTCAGAGACAAGGACTTTGCCAAATTTCGATGCTAATCCCAAAGACCTTCGTACATAATACTATTTGTCTCATACCCACGACAGTACGCCGATGGTCAGCTCTCTTATTGCATGCCTATTAGTATAGCTGCTCATTTAGCTCCCACTCCTCCTGATAACAATACCTTACTTCCTGCATCACTAGCCCCGTCTCCCAATCCGACAGCTTCAGAGGTTCATACGACCCCGATTAGCTTTCCTTTGGTTAACCTTGGACCTCACGTATCGTTACCACCAACCGCCCCTTTATCTCATCTCTCTTCGACCACTCCATTCATGACTTACTCTCTCGCCACCTATTCACACGAGCTTTCTTTCTCAAGCTCCGCCTACCTTTTCATTCCCATACACGTATCCAAAGAACCTCAACACCTTATATGGGACATCCCTATTCTGCAGGGCACCATCACCTCATCCAACCACGATTTCATCAAACAAATGATGGACAAAATGCAAAACCGGGAGGCTTCCGTTTCAGAAGTCGTAGCGCCTTGACATACGAGCAAGTTTGTTTGGAGCCCATTCACCCTTCGTCCTCTTCATTCATATCCTCCTCAATGGGAGTTGCCAAAGTTTACTCGTTTAACAAGAAAAGAGGATCCTCAACAACACTTGCGATCATTTAGACATGCTTGTTATTTGATTGCCCATGATGATGCCTTGTTACTCCGCACCTTTCCCATGTCCTTATCAGACTCGCTTGAGTGGTACGTTGCTTTAACCCAAGCACTCAATCTTCTCTTTTAACTAACTAGCCCAATCTTTCTTGGATCATTTCTCCATTAACATTGCCAAGAAAGTATCTATCATCACCGACCTCTATGCCATCCGACAATTTGAAGACGACCTATCGCAGATTTCGTTGACGATGGCGGGGCCTTATCAACCAACTTACGTATGCCTTGCCTCAAACCGAACTCATCGAACTATTTACGTGGGCCTCGCGCTAAGCCACATCTCCCCTACCCTCCAAATTCAAACTTTCCGCACATTCGACGAGGCCTTTACCATGGCTCGGAAGCTAGAAATTCGAGCCTTAGAAGAAGAGAAATTGCGGTTGCGTAACAAAAACCCCAATTTCCGAACTCCTGATTCTACCAACAAGCCAAACACCACCACTCCTCACACGTCTACTTCTTCTAAATCAAAAGGAGCTGTCCACGCGGTAATGGTCAAATCTCAAACACCGTCCAATACTCCGCCGAAAACCACTTATAAGTACAAAGCCGAGCCCACCAATTACACTCCCTTGGGAGAAACTTATGGCGTCATCCTGGAGAAATTGCTCAAAGCTGGGGCTATCACCTTGCCCCCTGTTAAACCTCACTCTGGGTTTGACTCCACCCGCGCAATACCTTCCTGGTACAAAGAAAATGACTTTTGTAACTTTCACCGCGTAAAAGGACATAGTCATGAAAACTGCAAGATGTTGAAAAACATAGTGCAGGAAATGGTTGACGCAGGGGATATAACCCTCGATAATCCTAACGCCCCTGCTAACCGAAATCTGAAAATTTTCAACAAGCCATTCCCGAATCACTCGTCCAACAGTAACGTGAACCAAGATATCTTAGCCGAGGAGAGTGTTCATGAGATCCATGCAGTCTTCGATTCTCAGCCAAAAGCCTCTATTGAAAATTTTTTAAATCAAGCCTCTCCACCAACACAGGAGTTTGAACCTCCTTCACCACCATCAAGCCAAAGTGAAATCATTCCTTTACCCATAGAAGAGTTAACTGCCCGGACTTCTCTTCTCATCAACGAGTCTTCTTACACCACATCCCTACAAGACTGTGAGCGGATGCTATCTAATTTATCTATTTCCCAAACGTCCCCTTCTACCACTCTTGCTACACAAGAGGAAGGCTCGCCACTCCTTTTGACATCCTTAGACGAGAAATCTCTTACACTAACATCACCACATTCTTTAAACATGACAGATCCCCTCAAACACGCCCTCCTACCTATTAGTCCCTCATCGCCTAAATCTTTTCAACGACCGGTTGACCTCTTAACATCTATTGATACAGTGCCTCATCTACCTCCTGTGTCACACCCGCAATGGACTGGAATTACAACCCACCTTTCTTCCGTACCAAAATTACAAATTACACCTGGAGACTGTCATTCCACAGAAGATAGACAGGCCCTATGGGAACGTTTGAGTACCCCTTTTCCTACTCAAATGCAAATGACTGATCCTGATGTCTCCACCATATACCCGAAGTGCTTACAGAAGCTTAAAATGCCCCTGTTCTCGCCTTCACCCCCCTCACCTCTACCAAATGCCCCGTCCACTTCTATCAACTTAGCCAGATCTTCCCATACGCTTGGGACCTCACCAATGCCCAGTCTAACGCACCCGCCTAAGCGACTCGATCTATCCAAAAATAAATCCGCTCCGCCGCCTAGGAGACAAACTCAATCCCTACCCCTATCACAATCAAAACCATCATCGTCATACCTACCTTCCATATTGGGACCCCATCCCTCTACCTTACATCAATATATCATACCTCCTGCGTTTTCTTCAGAACAACTTACGCCTTCCACACCTATACAAAAATTCCAGGGTATAGCAACACCGTCACTCCGCGTATCCTGTCCACCTATCAACCCTAAACAAATACCATCATCAAAAGATTTGTTTTCAGTTACTCCTATTTCCCGTGGTTGTTTTCTGATACCACGTCATCTGCGGCCTCATCATCCAACATAGCTTCTGCGCCAAAGAAATCACGTTTAGTAAAAACCATGTATCAACACCCCTCGGCTAAACCGCCACCCATACGAACTAACCACACCCAAACATTACCAAAACCCACACAATCAATACCCTCATCCTCTTCCGATTTTGACCCACTCAAAGGATCTTACGCCAAAATCCTTGCTATGTTGGTGGAGAATGTGACCATTTCCCTACCTCCACTTAGACCTTATGACCCGTCTAAGCCCCGACATATGGATTACGATGAGTCTAAAATCTGCGCTTATCACCGCACACCAGACATGATGTGGAGGGATGTAAAGCTCTAAAAACCATCCTTCGCCAAATACCTCTCCCTGATAGAAAGATTAAGAAAGAAAACTTACGAAGGAGAGACCTTTAGTTTCCATTCCCTCTCTATACCATCCGTCCCCGCCTCACCAAGATCTATCATTATTACAACCCCACCCTCAAGACCATGAGTTATCCCCACCATCTTCCTCATCTCAGGTCTACGAGATTAATATGATTAGTGTCGCTACTCGAGGGCAGAAAAACAATGGGAAAGCAAAAGAAAACACACCTGCGGCATCTCTTTCTCCGTCAAACATCCCGATTGCACCACCACCTAAAGTGGTCATTCGCGGACACCTGCTATCCTGTCTCTAATGGCATTACCCACCGAAATATGATTAAACAGCTTCACCAATCGCTTTGTAAAATGACACTGTATGATCTCATTCAGACTTCTGAATCTCATCGACAAGCTCTCGTTGAGATCCTTCAAGGGATAGAGGTTTTACCTAATGAAACCCTGCCTGTTACCTCCATTCTAACACCCAATCACGTTGCTTCTCTCACCAAACAACCCACTGCCCCAACCACTTCTGTCTCTGTACAACAAGCTGCTGCAGTCAGTTTCTCTGAAGATGAAATTGTCGACTTTGGTACAGAAGATCCCGACCCTGCCCTTTTCATCTCCGCTTACGTCCGGGACATTCGAGTACGTCGGGTTATGATTGACGGGGGCGCTAGCCTAAACATCATCTCTTCAAAAGCCTTCCAACAGATGAACATCCCTTCTAGTTACATGTGTGCCAACCCCATCATGTTGCGGTCATTCAATGATGCTATTATTTACCTTAGGCACCGTGATCCTCAACATTCGCGTAGGACCACGTACTTTACCCGAACTCTTCTATGTCCTTGAGGGAGAGTTCCAATATAATATATTGCTGGGTCGTCCTTGGATCCGAGCCATGGGATGCGTTCCCTCAACATTACATAGATGCATAAAATTTGAGTACGAGGGGAAGTCTTACACCGTAAAGCTGACCCTCCCCCTTAAAACCTGCAATATGTTATACCGCCTAACGATGTGCTTATACCAATCAAGACACCCATACATTCAACTCAACCGTCCTCCTCAAATGTACCTCAACCATCCACCCCAACCGCGCCTACGCCTTCAATTGATGAAACCACCATCGCAAAACCACTTCCTTCCCGCAGCCTAACATTCCAACCTCCGACCCCTTAGTAGATGTTTTTCGGCGCCTTACGCTGGGGAGTACCGCCTATATAACGTTAGTTCTTTCCCTACCCCGCAGGAGTACGGATAATTACATGCACATCCCACCTACGACCGTCGCGTGGGGGAGATAATCTCTTACGGACCACCCTATTGCCGCACTAACCTAACGTATGGGGGTGTTGACGCATCCTCCATTACCCCCGAACCTCCTCTTGGTGTGGTTCCTTTCAATCCGATTTTCAATACTTGACAAATCATCGCTTTGCCCTCACCTTCTTGACTCATTTGTGCGTGGAAAGGCTTTGGTTTTGGCCTTTACGAACAAGGCCGACATACACTCATTCCCATGACTACCCGTAAACATAATGATCGCAGTGGTCTCGGTTTTCCCGAAACACCTACACAGAGACACCTTCTCGTCACCGTATCCCGGAAGAAGAAGACGCGCCCTACCAAACCATCATCACCCACTTTGCCTTCATCACCCACGAATCTATAGACCCTAAATCCATCCCCCTAACTTTTTTTTCATAAATGCTATCTTCATAGGTCCTCTCACTTATCAACGCGATAATGAGGACCCATCTTCTCTTCCCCTTCTGTATCCAGACATGATCGAAGAGGATTCGCCTTTGATTAATGTTGTTGAATGCCAGGATGACGACTCCATCCTCACTTACCTTGGCGCGGATGATTCTTATATTCAACGAGCCTTACCATCTGAAACCCAAACTATGCTGAACGAATCTACCATAGAAATCAATATCCACACGGAGGAGGATCCTCACATTGTGAAGATTGGACAATCCCTTAACACATCAGAACAAGCCGCCTTTACTACCTTTCTCCGTGCTCGTAACCAAGCTTTCGCATGGTCTTACGCTGACATGCCAGGAATTGATCCTACTATCGCCGTCCATAACATCACCCTAAACCCCGATTCCAAACCAGTCAAACAGAAATTGAGAAAAATGCATCCACGCATTGCTCTCTTGGTCAAAGAGGAGCTCCAACGACTCCTTTCTGTTTCCTTCATCTTGCCTATTGACTATCCTCAATGGATTTCTAACATCGTACCTGTCACTAAAGCGACAGGGGGACTTCGGATATGCACAGATTTCCGGGATCTTAACCTCGCTTGCCCCAAGGATGACTTCCCCCTCCCAAGTATTGATCAACTTGTTGATCTCACTGCGGGCCATGAAATGCTTTCTCTCATGGATGGCTTTTCAGGATACAACCAAATTTTGGTTGCCTCGCCATCAACACAAAATCGCCTTCATAACTCCGTGGGAACCTTCATTATCGTGTCATGCCATTTGGCCTTAAGAATGCCGGTGCTACTCTATCAGCCGGGCTATGACCTACATTTTTCATGACATTATGCACACTATCCTTGAAGACTATGTCGATGATCTTCTCGGCAAGTCTAAACATCGTAGTGAACATCTCGATGTTTTAACCATTATTTTTATACTGCTATTCTATATCTCGTCCGCCTTTAACCGAAGAAATGTGTCTTTGGTGTTCTTTCGGGAAAAATTCTTGGCTTTATCATCTCTTTGCGTGGCATTGAGGTCGATCCATCTAAAGTCAAAGCTATCCTAGAAATGCCCCCACCCAAAAATCTCAAACAATTGCGTAGTTTACAAGGTAAGCTCCAATCTATCCGACGTTTCATCTCCCAACTCTCGGATCGGTGTCAACCTTTCCATCACCTCCTTAAAAAGGATATTGCATTCCAATGGAGCGAAGAATGTCACCAAGCCTTCGAAGCTCTCAAATCTTATCTCTTGCAGCCACCCGTGCTTATCCCACCCCAAGACAACCGCCCTTTCTACCTTTACCTTTCCGCCACCGACCACGCTGTAGGAGCCATGCTTGCACATCGTGACTCTGAGAATCACGAACAAGCCGTTTATTATATAAGTCGTACTTTGGTGGACTATGAGACTAGGTACACACATGTAGAAAAATTGTGCCTTGCCCTATCATTCGTGGCCACAAAACTCCGACACTACCTTCTAAATCACAAGACTTTCGTCATCACCAATACAGACCCCATCCATTACATGTATGCCAAACCTCATCTGAACCAACGCATTGCTAGATGGCTCATGCTTCTCGCCGACCTCGACCTTGAGTTTATCCACCAGAAATCAATCAAAGGACAAACCATCGCAGACCAACTTGCGGATGCTCCTTTACCGGGGAACAATTTACCAATTTCACATTTCCCGATTTAACTCATCGCTACGCTTTCCCTCATAGAGGAGTCGTACCCAATGACCCTCTTCTTCGATGGATCTAAATGCCGCCACAAGCGGAGGAGCCGACGTTGTTCTTATTCCTCTCAATGCTGAACCTATGCCTCTTTCATTCCGACTTGATTTCCCTTGCACTAATAATACAGCTGGAGTACGAGGCCCTTGTTCTAGGTCTCCAAGTTGCGTTACACTTAGGTATCAAATCTATCAACATTTTTGGCGACTCTCAATTGGTAGTCAATCAAGTTATGGGCATCTACCAATGCAAAAACGAGGAACTTCAAAAATACAAACACTACGTGGATTCACTTCTAGCTTTATTTACCCACTATTCTATACAAACCATTCCCCGCTCCACTAACAAATTTGCGGATACTATGGCTTGCTTAGCCTCGCAAATTCCCGCCGCGCCAACTGACTCTGAATTATTTGTCGTGGTCCAACAACTTTTTGCCCCATCCTATTCAACCCCGGTAGTTTGTATGATAAATACTGTGTCCACTAATTCACAGGATACCGGTACCACCACCAATTCCACGACTACCTTACAATATCCGTCCTCCCACCGACCTTACTAGTAACGCAAACGTGCTTTTCTTAAAAGTGTTTCGCGTTATGTTGTCATGGGGGACTCCTCTATAAACGTGGCTTTGATGGTATCCTCCTTCGCTGCCTAATCGGCGCGAGACCACTCATACCATCCAACGTGTCCATGACGGTATTTGTGGTGGACATTTTAGCGGCCTTGCGCTGTGGCCAAACGAATCCTTCGCCTTGGTTATTATTGGCCTACTCTCAATAACGATCGCTACAAATATGTTAAGCGTTGTGTTATGTGTCGCAACATGCCAACCTTCAACATACTCCTAGCCACCCGCTCCGGATCGCTTCGAGATCTTTAGCCCTTCTCACAATGGGGTTTAGACCTTATTGGTGAGATTCACCCAACCTCTTCACAACGTCACCGTTGGATACTCACAACACCGAATATTACACAAAATGGGTGGAGGCTATTCCACTCATTTCAATCAAAAAAGAAAAAATTGTCGAGTTCATTAACCACCACATTATCTCGCGTTTTGGTGTTCCTCGTCACTTTGATAATGATAATGGAAAATCTTTCAAAAACAAGTTGTTGCAAGACCTTTGTGACAACTTTGGTATCAAACTTAGTTTCTCATCACCTTACTATCCACAAGCCAATGGGCAAGCTGGTCCTCTAATAAAATACTAACCAAAATCCTCATGAAAGTTGTCAATGAATCCGGAAGAAATTGGCACGATCACATTCCCTTTGCCCTTTGGGCTTATCGTACTAGCATTCGTACTCTACTAATGCCACACCTTTTTCTTTGGTATACGGTACCGAGGCTGTTTTGCCTCTCGAAATACAAATACCCTCCCTTAGAATATCTCTTCAGGATATTCTCACCAATGATGATTTCCGCCAAGAACGGTTAGCCCAATTGGAGCTTCTTGACGAACGCCGTCTTACAGCTCTTGATCACCTTCAAATCTATCAAAAACGCATTAAACGTGCTTATGATAAGCGACTTCATGAGCGTACCTTTAAGGTTGGTGATCTTGTTCTCAAAGAAAATCAACATGTAACCAAACTAGAAAAGAGCAAACGTGGAAAATTTGCTCCCAATTGGATTGGGCCTTATATAATCACTCATACCTATGGATCTGGTACTTATCGTTTAGCTTCGCTTAATGGTAAACCTGAGCCTGAACCCCTTAATGCCTTGCATCTTCGACCATTCTACTGTTGAAATTAGTATTATATCACTTCTTATCTACCTGCCGCTCGTCCCTTGAGCTCACTTACCACTACATACACTCTGTTTCCTACACTTCATAATAACAATCAGGATCACATAGTTTGATCCTCACCTCCCCTTGATGATGCCTTCCCCTTTTTAGTCTAGTCCATGACTTCAAAGTATTAAAATAAGCCGTATTCTTAGGGGATTTTCTTGAGTCAAACTTCCTACTAACTAGATGCTTCACGCCAAATGAACATCTAGTCATTTAAATTAAATATAGACTGCTCCCTCGAAGGACAGCTATATGCCGAACTATTGCTGCTATTATATATAGACTGCTCCCCCGAAGGACAGCTATGCATTACAATCATATCTCTACTATAAATAGATCGCTCCTCGAAGGACAATTATACACGCGCCTTTATCGAAGCTTCTCGCATTGATCAGCTTCGTGAAGACCTCAAGAATAATACAATCAATATCCCCTGTAGACTTCCCGCATCGATCAGTCTACATTCAATAAAAGAAAAGCCTCATTCAAAAGGACTTTTGAGTCATGGACTTGTCTATTTAGGGTAGGTTCTCTTTCGTCAGAGCACTCACTTTGTAATAAGTTCTCACAGTACCTCGCTTATATCATCCACCTCACCTCACCACTTGTTTCAACTCAAGGGATGTGACGTATATCCGATATATTGTGATTATACAACTCTTTTCACCTATCGACTTCTCGCCTATGCAAGGTACCTAGGGATTCAAGCTCATCCTATGTTAATATGTGGTTTGTTTAGCTCTTCTCAACTACGGGACACTCTTTCCTCTTTGCCTCGCATCTAGGATTGTGTGTTGATCTTAATCAGAACATGGTTCCCTTCTATTTGGGTAAGCTAACTTTCGCTTTACCTATACCTACATCAACATCGCCCATACCTTACCAACACCAACAACATTACCCTATCAACATCAAATTCTTATCAACCAACAAATTGCCTAACCATACCCAAATTGCCTGAATTCACCTCTCCCTGGTCCTAAGGGAGAACTACATCGGTCTGAGGCCCCTCCTTGCTTTGTGCAATGGGCTATGTAGGCAGCACTTCGGAGACATGGGGTCTCCCAAGGTTAGCTCGACCATCCCCTACCATAACTTATCATGTGTGGTAAATATAAATATTTTTGTGCATTTTTATTTAATCACATTTCTCTTTATCCTTTTTCGAAACACCGAAAATCAAAACACAAACAATCTTATTATTATCATAACTCAAATCAACATACATATTCAGTTTTATTTAGATGTTAAACAAATACATCTTCTCTATCATCGACACGCAGGTCGGCATCCTTATTTATTCTTATACCTCGATAACATTTACTTAGACCCTCACGCCTCATCCCGAACCAGGTGATGATCGTGATCGTCGACGCCTCTCGCCGGGCCTCCCTGTCCTCAAAGGTACCACGGCTATTGGTACCGCCCACTGATCTGCCAATCTCTCCTGTAACATGTGAATACGCTCTCTCGCATGGAGGTATCTAGCCTCTAGTCCCTCCGCTCGTGACTCACAAACATCGCAAATATCTACCTTTGCTGCAAACCCCTTGTTAACCATTTGGCCCGACCCAAGGCCGCACCCAACCACTTGGCCCGACCCAAGGCCGCACCCAACCACTTGGCCCGACCCAAGGCCGCACCCAACCACTTGGCCCGACCCAAGGCCTCGCCCTACCTATTTGGCCCGACCCAAGGCCTCGCCCTACCTATTTGGCCCGACCTAAGGCCTCGCCCTAACCTATTTGGCCCGACCCAAGGCCTCAACCTACCTATTTGGCCCGACCTAAGGCCTCAACCTACCAATTGGCCCGACCCAAGGCCTCAACCTACCTATTTGGCCCGACCCAAGGCCTCAACCTACCATTCGGCCCGACCTAAGGCCTCAACCTACCAATTGGCCCGACCTAAGGCCTCGCCCTACCTATTTGGCCCGACCCAAGGCCTCAACCTATCAATTGGCCCGACCCAAGGCCTCAACCTACTGTATTCGGCCCGACCTAAGGCCTCCACCCAAGGCCTCAACCTACCTATTCGGCCCGACCCAAGGCCTCAACCTACCATTCGGCCCGACCCAAGGCCTCAACCTACCATTCGGCCCGACCTAAGGCCTCAACCTACCAATTGGCCCGACCCAAGGCCTCGCCTAACCTATTTGGCCCGACCCAAGGCCTCGCCTAACCTATTTGGCCCGACCCAAGGCCTCAACCTACCTATTTGGCCCGACCCAAGGCCTCAACCTACCTATTCGGCCCGACCCAAGGCCTCAACCTACCATTTGGCCCGACCCAAGGCCTCAACCTACTATTTGGCCCGACCTAAGGCCTCGCCCTAACCTATTTGGCCCGACCCAAGGCCTCGCCCTAACCTATTTGGCCCGACCCAAGGCCTCAACCTACCTATTTGGCCCGACTCTAAGGCCTCCGACCCAAGGCCTCATCCTACCTATTCGGCCCGACCTAAGGCCTCAACCTACCATTAGGCCCGACCCAAGGCCTCAACCTACCATTCACCCGACCTAAGGCCTCAACCTACCAATTGGCCCGACCCAAGGCCTCGCCTAACCTATTTGGCCCGACCCAAGGCCTCGCCTAACCTATTTGCCCGACCCAAGGCCTCAACCTACCTATTTGGCCCGACCCAAGGCCTCAACCTACCTATTCGGCCCGACCCAAGGCCTCAACCTACCATTTGGCCCGACCCAAGGCCTCAACCTACCTATTTGGCCCGACCTAAGGCCTCAACCTACCAATCGGCCCGACCCAAGGCCTCAACCTACCTATTCGGCCTGACCCAAGGCCTTAACCTACCTATTCGGCCCGACCCAAGGCCTCAACCTACCATTCGGCCCGACCCAAGGCCTCAACCTACCATTCGGCCCGACTCTAAGGCCTCAACCTACCAATTGGCCCGACCCAAGGCCTCGCCTCTAACCTATTTGGCCCGACCCAAGGCCTCGTCCTACCTTATTTGCCCGACCCAGGCCTCAACCTACCTATTTGGCCCGACCCAAGGCCTCAACCTACCTTTTGGCCCGACCCAAGGCCTCAACCTACCTATTTGGCCCGACCCAAGGCCTCAACCTACCTATCCGCCCCCGACCCAAGGCCTCAACCTACCCATCCGGCCCGACCCCAAGGCCTCGCCTAACACCTTTGACTCCGACCCAAGGCCTCAACCTACCAATTGCCCGACCCAAGGCCTCGCCCTACCTATTTGGCCCGACCCAAGGCCTCAACCTACCAATTGGCCCGACCTAAGGCCTCGCCCTACCTATTTGGCCCGACCCAAGGCCTCAACCTACCAATTGGCCCGACCTAAGGCCTCGCCTACCTATTTGCCCAACCTAAGGCCTCAACCTACCAATTGGCCCGACCCAAGGCCTCGCCCTACCTATTTGGCCCGACCCAAGGCCTCAACCTACCTATTTGGCCCGACCCGAGGCCTCGCCCTAACAATTTGACCCGACCCAAGGCCTCAACCTACCCATCTAACCTGACCCAGGGCCACCGCCCAACCACTTGGCCTGACCCAAGGCCGTATCACTTCAATACCATACCCACAATCAACGTTTTATTTTATCCATCCATCATGTACCTTGTGTTCAATCGAGCTCACCTGTTCGTGTTTTAGCATGATTAGGGTCCTTGACTTGATCTGTCGACCAACTTTGCCTAGACCTAGACCGTGACGTTTATCTCAACCAAACCAACCATTTGGTACTGCCGAACATGCCTAAACGTTCCTGTACCTCACCTGTTATATACCCCCGGAGCTACTTCCTATGCCTGATACCAGATTATATCACCCTTGTTTGGATAAACTATCGACCTTTGCCACACATTGCTTTGGTTTGCTTGTCAAATCATGTACCCTCGTCGATTATCATTTCAACATGCGTGCTCTTTCCTTGGACCTACCCCACCATCTCACCATCATCTCTACACCATTTACCCTTTATCAACCCTATCCCTGATTTCACGCGATCTCAATCTGTGATAGATTTGAGGGGGATTACCTATACCCTTAACAGGGGAAACCACTTCATATTATTGTCCGCGCAGCTTTACAAAACAAGCTACACGACAATAAGGGGCTAATGTAGACACCAAATTCGTGTCTCACGACCCCTTGTGACCCGCATCCCATTTCGCAACCTAACCTCATTACCTAAACTTTACACAATTATTTATTAATCACCTTGTAATTGATAAATCCACATCACCTTACCCGCCACCTCACTTTGCCACCTCATCATGACCTAGCCCTAACCCTAAACTAACCTAATTAAGACCCATGACTTGGTCTAGACTCACATCCATAACTAATGCCTCCTTACTCGCACCCAAAGCCGACCTTCTAGCCACTTGACCAATCCCGCAACTGATCTCTCGGGAGAAAAGCAGGGAAGGTGGGCTATTTTACTAAAAATAGCCTACTTTTTCCTTACCGATGCGGTTCCTACTGATCGCTCGCCGTCAGTTACGCAACCGCCATCGGTTCCCTGTAAATGGGCTCCCCAAACCAAAACAACGGATCGGAATTTCATTTTGAGAGATCAGTCAAAGGATTTCTGGATCAACAGAGAGCATTGCGAGCGAGGAACAGAGTCCAGATCTTCACTTGACAGAAAGCGAGACGAGTAAAGAAACCAAGTGTTTGTAACCAAGGAGATCAACTTGCATCTCTGGTCAAAACCAGTAGTCCTTCCAAGACAAAAAGGAGTTCTCCATGATCGGCTGATCTTTCTCTACGTGACGCGCACATCATCTCGACATTCAACGGTATTCCTCCTAACCCTAACCTCATCTCTGCTTTCTAAAAGGAATGAAAGGATAGAAACAACTCTATTCCCGTGGCCAAACATTCGAGCGAAACAGTAGATTGGGTGCAAGGGTAACACCACGATCATCATGCCCATTTTATTTTGTGTCGGGACCAAGGCTCTTGAGGATGTCATTGCATTTGGATCATACAATCGAAAAGACCTCGGCGGCTTGAGGTTGTCCTTGGTTTTGGTTTTGATTTGCAGCCTGAGGTGGTGGTCTATTTTGTTGGTATGGGGGCCTAGCTTGGTACTGTGCTTGAGGCTGATACGGTCTAGCACCTTGAGCTTGTTGTCTTTTGATAGTCACTAGTTCATTTCCAAGGTTCTGCAGTTGTTTCATGACCTCCTGCAATTCCTTTGAAGTATTTGAAGAAGTCGACGCCTCATTTTTACTTTGATTTCTAGGAGTTGGAATGGGATTCAACTCGTGCTTGATCGGTGTAGGATTTCCCATATTTGGATAGAGAGGCATTGGTGGCCTTGGTGCAAGCTTTCCAGCTTGGATCAAATAGTTCTCTGCTCTGATAGCTGTGTCGTAGGCCCCTGGCAGCGTTGTTCCTCCCATTGATTGGATCATCATGGCTATGTCTGAATTTATAGCCTTTAAGAAATAAAGGAATGCTCCTTCGGCGGTTGGTCTCACAGCTATTGGAATCCTGTCCCATGTCCGTTGGAATCTGAAGTTGAAATCTATCATTTTTTCATTAGGAGCCCTTTTGATTGTTGTCAGCTGTTCCAATAAAGATAAATTGTCCGCCCTCTCCCCGAATTGGTTGCAAAGAGCTGAACAAAGTTGGTTCCAATTCGTAATAGACCCTGCTGCTAGGCTCCTAAACCATTGTAAGGCCTTACCTTTGAAAGATGAAGCCAACAACTTGACTGCAACATCCATTTCATTTATTTCGTGGATTGCACATGCATTAGCAATATCCTGGATGTGATCAATAGGAGTAGTATGATTTTCTCCTGTAAAATAGGGTATATTCTTTAGTGCTGCAACTGGAATTTGATTCTGAGCATTTAGGGCAAGTGGACTACTACCCGTGAAATTGACAAAGGGATTCGGTGGTAGATGTGCCATTATGATTGGCCTAAGAACCTTGGTCGATGCGAGAAAAGGCCTACCAGGTGGAGGTGTAGACAAAGTCCTGTTAGGTGGAGATGGTGATCTTTGTGGTCTTATTCCTCTCCTCCCTCTACACTCGGTGATAGTTACAAGTGGAAAAATATCCCCTCTTCTCAAGTATTGTACTGGTTTGAATTCTTCTCATATGCACCGGCAACTTTTGTTGCTACACCATCAATTCTACCCTTTGGAGTCACCAAATGTGTTAGAAAAATGAGCCTCAAAAGGTAGACTTCGCTAAGTTACACACCAAACCTAACAATATTTAAAAAATAGAATTTTAAAAGACCTTTATTTTCGAGATTTTAGAGTTTGGAATTTGATTTGGAATGACAGTCCAAAAATCCAAAAATGCCGGACTTAAAACCCAAATCCAAAAATAAAACCATGAAATTTTGAAAGTCAAAATCTAAAATCTAAGAATACCCTTTTGAAAATTATCCCATGCAATCTATCAACTCGTGAAATTTTGACTTGTTTCAAGCAAGTTAAGTCCTTGAAAATTGATTTCAAAGTTCAAATTTAAGGTGAAAATATGAAATTGTAAAACCTGCAATTTTTAAGTCTCAATTTCTTGAAAGTTCCTTCAAATCTGTGGAATGACCTCTTGGTCCCACCGGTGTGCCAAAACTATTAATGGTGAATCACAAAGACCCCGAATGTCTGCAACTCGATGGGTTGAGACTCTCAGTGCGATTGTATAACATGGAGCTTTTCCCAAGTGTGGGACCTTGCAAAATCGAAAAGCTCTCCGGATGAAGGCCGGTTCCTATTCCTCTGTTCAGATGCACACGTAGAAAATGCAGAGGGTTTACTAAAAAACCTAATCTAACTTGCCAAGGAGACGGGGTAAGAAAATGCATAAAATAAAACCTAAACTACAAAGGTGATGCACCGAGGAATGAAGAACACCTATCTTGCCAATAAACACAGACCATTAAAATGTAATGCGAGATCATGCACATATAGCGAGATTCACGGTGAAAGATCGGGAGGATGCAAATGAATACGAGAGAGGTTAATAATCATCCACAAACATGCATTAATTTTCTCGAAAGATTGATCTGACACACTGCAAAATGCCAAGAGGCAAGGTTGCATTACATAGCTTTCAAATAGGAGGTTTTAACTCCACAAGTTCACTGCCAAAGAGAAGAAGGGAGGGGCAAAAGTAAATGTCCAACCTTTAGAAAGAATCCCTCCTTACAATTTATAGGAAGAATCGGAGAGAAAAGAGAGAGGAATTCCAAATCTACCCCAACCACCTCCGGGTTGCATTTAACTCATCTCATAATGATGGTAGGTGAGAACCCTAGCGAAACCAAAAGTGGCGAACTGTATTTTGCATTTTTAAGAATTTTTTTCTCACCCAATTAAAGATATCCAGTCATAGTTGGATAGAGGACCCTATAAGCTTTCCGAAAAGTCCAACCTTGCATGAATCCGAGCTCCTAGGTCAAAAGTTATGGCCATCTCGAATATCTGCGCTGTGAATCTTTTCTTGTCGGGCTCAAAATGTTGCGCCTCTTGAAGGTGCGCCATAGGCCCATCCGTGTGTGTGTCGACATACCCTTACGTGCACCAAGGCATGAATTCTCGCATGTCGACATTCATTGTCGTGGCGCCATTTTCGTGCGCCAAGGGCGAATCCTTTACCACTGCCGACATTCATTTCGTGCGCCACTTTCTGCGCTTTGGCGCATACATTTTAGTGTCAACACTCATTGTCATGTGCCATTTCCGGCGCCAAGGGCACATCCTTTACCTGTCAACATTCATTATCATGCGCCACTTTCGTGTGCCAAGGGCACATCCTTTACCCTCTGCCGACATTCATTGTCGTGGCGCCACTTCCGTGCGCGCAAGGGCGCATCCTTTACCTGTCGCCGACATTCATTGTCGTGTGCCACTTCCATGCACTAAGGGTGATAAATGTTAGGGATTTGAGCTTCTTTGATTTCTATATTCTTCTGCTTGTCTATATCTACACTGGGGAAAGATATATACAACGAAAAAATAAGATTAATTGTGCCCAAATATAAAACTACATAAACGGTGCAGGCGCATCCTCGCTACAATAACAATAATGTCATATGCAAAATCCTTGTGCCCGCACCCTTTGGCACTGATTTGTTCCTTGTAACCCTTCGATTCGATGCACCATGCTATTAACTTCGCAGCTTTGTAGTGTCCTTTGCGCCCTACGCCCTGAGGCCTTAAAATTGCTAACTCCTCATTCTGTAGTGCTTTAATGGAAGATCTGACAGCTAATATGGCTCTTTGGCGTTGGACTTCTCTTCTCCTTCTTGTAGATCAACAACTGAACTCGATCCATATATGTCTACATCAAGCAAAAAGCCAACCAAGTCAAAGGGTAAGGCTAAGCTTACAGAAGAAGAGATGAAGTATAAATACCAGAGGGTCAGAATGCCCGAGTCCCAGGTAGAATGTGACCTGGACATAAGAGACTCTGAACTTGGTCACATCGACATGGAGGATTTCTGGGCCAGAACCAAGAGAGTCACAGGAAGTCCTTGGATGGACAAACTGGTGGGCGGTGGATCGCATTTTGGTGGGGGATCCCCACAAGCGATAAACAACGAATTTATGATGGTGGTGGCCCGTTGTTACAACAAAGACACAAGGTGTGTCGAAAATGAAAAGGGCGAGGTCATAATCAACCTCACTACCCGACACTTCGAAATCATGCTAGGCATCCCTCACCACTGACACTTTGTGGCTGTAAGCCAAGAGGACTACACCAAGGCATGGGAGGATAATGAAGACAAGTGCATGTAGCTGATGAATGAAGTATACTTGAAAACAAGAAGGTAATAACCAGATGGCCATAGGTTATTCACCACAGTGACTTCTCCGAGGAATTGAGCGACACCATCACATTCCTAAGTAGATTTTTTGGGCTTTCTGATGCCCATTACTTTCACAAATGGATGCTCAGGTACCTTGAAACTATGAACAAGAATGTGCCAGATCAACGCTTTGAGTGGGTGGAGATCATAAGCAGCACCATATCCGAGCAGCTCCAACAACTCACCACAACGGGGAGGTTCTACATGAACTCCTATGTAGTCTACGCTGCAGCCTCGGAGAGGGATTATCGGCACTGAGCCGATGTGGGGTTTGGCCCCAGGTAAAAATATATGAGTACTACCTGAGCTGAAACTGGAGAACAGCATCCCGCAGTTTACTAAGATCAATGATGCTTTCTTCTATGGCATCGTCTACCTTTTGAGGCCAAATATGACTCATGGTCGACAACCAAGAGCATAGTCACAACGACGGAGAAGTGGGGAGCACTATTTACCCAGTTCCCCACCTTCACCTATCTCAGAGCGGCCAACTTCTTGGGAGCCCACCAAAATGCCGAGATACACCGGCCCAAAGTTGATCCCGTTGGAGCTGTCCCGGATAGCTCATAACCTACCATGAGAAATGTTTGAAGAGAAAGAAGGGTGGAACTCCTTTCCCCCTTACAGTGGGCAGATACACCTACGTTTCTCACCACAAATCCCGGGAAATGTTTGCAGAGCTAGAACTGCTCAATCTAAAGCACAACTTCCCACGAGGCCCACTTTTGATCCAAGGAATTTCCTTCCCAAGGAAAAACTCGATCCAATCCATATTCCACAGATCGAGGACATCTATATCGACCTGTATCATGAGGTTGAACTTAGAAGGAAGGACCACTCCCGCTTGGCCTTGGCAGAGATTATTCAATACGGTGTGGCCATTGTTCCAAAGGGTTATCAAACTACCGATCAAGAAGTTGATCAGGTGTATCTGGACACAGATGGAGACAACTGGCCGTTTGCTGCAATTGACAGACAAAAGTGCCCTAGACCATTGAAGAAAGGGTCAAGGAGACATTGCAGAGGACAAAACACTGGTGCAGAATGAATGGCCTTATCTACCTTAGGGTAGATTTCACTACATCCCCATTGGGCAACGCACCTGTCAGGCCAAAGCATCTGCCAAAGGTCAAAGGCAAGGATAAAGAGGGTGAATCAAGCTCTGCTCAAGAAGGAGCTCCTGAAAGCCCTCCTTCCGCTGCACAAGAATAGATTGTAAGTCTGGTATCCCCAGAGAAAGAAGTGGCGGAAGGTGTTCCAACGGGCACATCCACCCGTGGTGTCATCAAGCTACTACAATCGCTTTGAGGTCCCTTCTATCCCTTCTCCCTCTCCTCCTTCCCTCCTCGCATGACCCAAGCGACCATTCCTTTGGTTGTGTCCTCTCCCCCATCTTCTACTATTCCCCCTTCCTCGTCATCCATCTTCTCTTCTCTTGCGGAGCTGTCCCTACCATTTCTTCTCTCATCTCTCTTAGCTCCCTTCCATTCCCGCATCTACCTCCCCTACAGTATCCCTTCCTCCCATGAGCACTTTCTCGGCCTCCCTCTCGATGCCACCACCAAGTGTCTCTACCCACCCCTCATCCACTACAGGCTGCTCCCTTCTACCTCTCGGTCCCATTCCCTTTAGTCTAGCATGGATATCCTACTAGCATCTCGAGCAAGCAAAAGAGGAAAGTCCCTATCACACCGAAGGACTTCTCCGTCATCCAGAAAGGGGGATAAGAAGCAAAAGCCTATAACCCGCTTCTCTCGTAATGCATCGGAGAAAGAGTAATGGAGATTGCATATCCCGATCCTTCAAAGGGTAAAAGGATCTGTCTCCCAGTTATACAAATGACCCAAGTCATAATGGGAACATCTTCTGAAAGTCTTCAAGGAGAGGCCCTATCTGCAGTGGATGCCCTTTACAAGAAACTTCAAGAAGCAAAGGAGGAGAAGAGGTTACTAAAAGAACAAAACAAAAATCTTCTCCATGCCCTGCAGAAAATGGGTAGTGCACCTCCTACAATCACACTTTGAATCTCCTAGGGCCCTAAGCCGGATAAGATAAATGAGTACGCCAAAATTGGTGAACAAGGTATGGCAGTTTCCGCCTGGAGAGATCAAATCCTCAAAGACAGCGAGGAGGTAATAGTCAAGTTCACCGAATTATATCAGAATATCAGTCGGGTGAACAAAGATCTCCAGGCGATTGCAGGACCTATCTCCGAAGAGTTGGACCATGCAAGGTTGCAACATGAAACATTCCGAAAATTCTCATCTGCTCAGTCGATGATCTAGTGAAATTTGGCATTTTCAATCACCCCAGGGTACCCAGCAAGATCCTTGCTGCGTTGGATTACTGGGTCGATCAGATGGAGTTCGTCCTAGAAAATATTGACAAAGTCAAGGAGGAAGCCCTGGATGCAATGCATCAAATGGAGAAAATTGTTCTGAGAATGTCTCCAGGCTTGCTTACTCCTTCTTTCACCTTGAGGAAGGCAGACAAAACTATTCGGATCTTTAAGGAGATCGTCTCGCAAGGGTTAGGGCCAGAAGCCACTTTCGACACCGAATGCATCAACAACCTTCTGGCTTGCCATGATTTTGTGGGGTTCCTGATGGAGGTAGGCAATGAATATTTCAAACTCCCTGAAAAACTCAGAGATGAGTGGGAAACTTGTGAGGTCATCGGCGATCATACGAAGGGTCTGCCGCCAGATCAACTTCAGCCAATGATCAGTAAATTCATGGAATATCGACTCAGTTCCACATCACCTCTCCCGAACAACAATAGAAGCAAGATACCCCCTTCCAGCCGCGAGACGACGATGAATAGATTTCTTCCTCTTGGCTTCCTTTTTGTAAATATCTAAGAGTATGTTGGTACAAACGATGACCTCATCCATGTTGCATCATGGGATGTTGTCATCCACCAAGTTGTCCAAAGTCAACATTGACTTTTAGATATTTTGTAGATATTTTGTAATTAGTTGTTGGTTGCCTTTTTCTCTCTCTCTTCTCTTTCTTCTATATATACTTGGATACTTGTCGTATGCCAAGGTGGTGGATACTTTTTAGATGAAAAATAGAAGTAAGAAGAAAAGACTTTGAGCTTTTTGTAACAGAAGAAAATATTAATACAAATATTAAGACTTTGTGCTGAATATGTGTGTTATGAGCATTTAATCTTTCTTATGTCAGATTTATGTGTTTATTCTGTTGAATCTATCTCTACTTTTTTGTCATTTATTCATCAGTATTGCTTTGTTCGTCTATGCAAGTAGGTTCGCTCATTTACTACCACCTAAAATATAGACCCTCCGACCTTTCTCGCTTTGAATTCATTTCTTTTCTCCCTTCAGATATTTTCTATCTCCCCACCTTGTTTCTTTCCCTTCTTTTCACAGTTGGAAATACCTCTACTGGGATGAGATCCCAACCCCGAAGGTAGAATATTGTGAGACTTACATAGATTCCTGCTGGTAGAATAGCAATAAACTAGTTTCGCTTTGCTAACTCAAAGAGGGGCTATGCCCTGCACACTGTTGGCTCATCTATCCATAGATCTATCCACCGACAAATTTTCAAACCAACAATTTTGGTGACTTCACTGAGGATCGGACGGATCTATCGGAATATTTGATAGTGGTATGATAGAAAATCAAAAAATCACAAAAATCCTACCTATTTGCAAATTTTAACTTTTGTTCAAAATCCACAATTTTTGTAAAAGTGATCCGAATCTGAAAATTTTCTTCAGGATCCATAGATCGTGACTAGTTAGAGATATTTAGTTTGCTTGAGTTTTTACAAAAGCCTACATTTTTCCGTAGATCCGAGTTCTTGAATGTTTTGCAAAATTTCAAACCCTTGCCAAAAGTCAACTCTAAAATCTGAAAATCAACCTACAAAGTTGGCCACTATTTTATCCTCGTTGACATTTGTCATTAAACCGCAATCGCTTTTTCAAAAGAGGAATAAAATTTTGTATTTAGAAAAGTACATGCTTTGTTGGTTTTGTCGAAAATTCGAAAATCAGCAAGTACAACCAAAAAGAGTTTTTAGGATTTGCTCCAAATATTACAGATCTGGAAGGTACGCTGGCGGGTGAACCGTTCACTCGTAGCAGAAGAGCTCGTGGAGTAATCGATCCTACTTTTGATCTACTTCAAAGGCACAACTTCAGTGTTACACCGGCACGCTTCCCATCACTAAGTTCAGCTAACCGGTCATCCAGAGTGTCTCACCTCCATGAAGGAAGCATCTCTCACAAGGAATATCCTCATCTCTTTGTAGCGCCTTGCTGCTCAGTGGAACTGTGCTTCTGGCTCGCGTCCTTTTTCCAGCCATCCAAATGGCAGTGCCATGGGGAAATGCTATGGGCCCACTCACTTTGCCACATCCTGTTCATGCGCTCCCTCACGGAAACCAAAAGAATTTTCCTAAATTTGATGGTAGCGAAACCAAAGCACGGATTCACACATATCCGCGTTCATCATGTCATGCAGTATCCTAGATGTGACCCATGAAGATGTGTCAGTTCACCTTTTTCTGGAAACCTTGCAAGGACCAGCAGTGGAATGGTTTTAGCATTTGCCGGCCGGATCTATTACTAGTTGGGCCACCTTGCGAACTGCATTCGAAGAAAGATATAAGCCTTCAGAGGACGCGTTCGCATTACTATCCAAGATCACTCACCTGAAGAAGGAGGTCAATGAAACCATGCATGATTTCATCACCCGTTTCAATTCACTGATCAACCGGGTTCCACCTACCATGCTGCCAACGCCAGAAAATTAGAAATGTTTCTTCGTGAACGCCATGAGCTCAAAAGTAAGTTTCTTACTCTTACAAGAACAGGTCACTACTTTGGTTCTCGCCCAAGCTGCTGCCATACGAATTGAAGATAACTTGCTAATATCTGGTGAATTAAGGTGAGAGCCATCCAAGCCGAAAGTTTCAGCTCCTTCTCCCGCCACTTCATCCGATCCGGCATTTCAAAAGATGGCAAATGACTTGCTCGCATTAAAAATTAGCTAGCTCGGTTTCTCCCACTCTTCGCATCGGGATATCACGCGAAGGAATTTTACTTCTAACAACGCCTCTTACAAAGGCCACACCTACCTACAATTGCTCCACAAGCTTGGCGCTCGAATCCCTCCGTCAATGCTTTAGCCGAGATCGAAGAAGAGGAACAAAATTATGAAGAATCTTCATCACCAGGTGAAGATGATCAAGATGTCGGTGAACCGACTCGAAAACTCTACTATCGGGTATATGGAATTTGATGAGGAAGAATCTAACAAAGAAGAGGGTACCCAAGGATATGCAAGCGGGCAGTCATATGTTGTTTTTACCCACTCATAAGGAAAAGAAGTAGAAGTGGCTGCCAATATGTAGAAAGAAAAGGTCGTGTCACACATGCCTCCAACCATCGCTAAACGAGGTAGTCCCCTTCTAGCTCAACTCGTTGTTAAGTCTTTTCCAAAAATATATTTTTCCCTATCTCCCTCTCGTATCAATCCCCACATATTCCTATCAAGACCGGTAATCCTACCCTACCATCGCAAAATGAGGGACTCATTCCTTCATCAACGCAACCCTTGGCCATGTTTGACATAATCGATCACGCTAAAAAAACTAAAATCTAAATGTCTCGAAGCCGAATATATTCACCAAATCAATCCCGAGCAGCTTGTAAGGTTGACCAAATACATCCAAAGCCAAGCTGATCATAACTACTCAGGTTTCCCAAAAGGAATCCTTTCTACTCCTTCTGCATCTCGCATAAATGTTGCCTCGACATCTGCGTCAGGCAAGATAGAACCTTTCTATCTCTCCCTCCTAATCAATGGCCACAAACTAAGCAACTACATAATTGATTCTAGAGCTTTTGATAACGCATGCCAAAGAAAAGGTCGCCCATGCCCAGCCTCACCCTTACCAAGCCTTTTGGTAGATGTTATTCCTTGGAAACCAAACAGGTTCCGTTGATCGGTCAAATTAAAGACGCGCAATTTGCATTTGCGGCATTCCCAAAGAAAAGAGTAAAAATGACCGTCCTTGTTGCCGATATTCTGGCAGCATACGGAATTCTATTAGGAAGGAGTTTTTGCAGTGAGGTTGGTGGAGAGATTCATATGGACTGGTCTAAGGCTAGAATCCCCGTCAAAGGTATAATGCAAACGTTGGAGCCGGAATCACAAAAGAAGTACTTGGTTACTAACTCCGATGACCCCAAAGCCCAAATTATCTTCAAATCATCGTGATGGGAAACTATTTCTTGTCTACTGAGTCTGACAAAATGGAGGTCCTCATCTAAGTAGAAGATCTTAACAAGATCTGGACATTACAGTTTGATGGCAGTTGTGCAACTAGTGGGTGCGGCGACTGGAGCCGTGCTAATATCTCCCAAGGAAGAGATTATCCTCTCTCTTTCAAGTTGCAGTTTTTCAATACAAATAATATTGCTGAGTATGAATCTTTGCTCTCGGGCATGCAAGCTGCAAGAGAAATAGGAATCAAGAATCTGAAATTACAGGTGATGCGAGCCTGTCAGAATCAAGTTAAAAGGATATACCAAGTGAAGAATGAAAGGCTCAGACATTACCGCAACGCACTAATTGATGGGGACAATATTGAGGAGTTTGATGCTTTTTCAATAAAATCCATTCTCGAAAGCTCGTAATGACATGGCCGACTCGTTAGCCGTCTCAAAGATCCCTCATGCTCCTCACCCAGGTTTGAAAACAGACACATATACCATTGAGGTGGTTTTCCACCCAAGCGTGCCGGACAATTCTCAGCACTGGCAGGTATTCAACGATGACAATCAACTCATTGCCTTTCTTGAAAAAGTGGAAAATTTTAGTGAGCTTCATTTTGAAGGATCCACTTCCACATCCTCAGTGAGTCTCATATCGATCGTGACGGGGAATCGAAGGAAGCGACGCATATGTCAGCTCAAAGGAAATAAAATTCTCGAAAGGCCTGGTTTCTCTAGAGCGGTTGTTCGATAGGCATGATCATTTTGTCAAGAAGAAAAGGTGAGATGATCCTAACTCCTCCCCAGAAACCGAACCGGTCAATCTAGGTTCGGTAGAACATCCGTAGTTTGTGAACATTGGAAAATGTTGCACACCCGAAGAGAAGCGGAAATTCATCAAATTGCTGAAGAAATACATGGATGTATTGGCGTGGTCCTATGCCGATCTAAAGTATTTCAAGCCAAAAGACATCCAACATGACATCCCGTTGAAAGAGGGTGTCAAACCCTTTCACCAGAAACAGAGGCACTACAATCCTAAGATCTCAGGTACTATCTAGGCTGAAATTCAGAAAATGCTAGATGCAAGGATCATTTTTCCTATCCATCACAGTACCTGGGTGGCAAACATTGTGCCAGTACACAAGAAGAATGGCGAGATACGCATATGCGTGGATTTTCATAACTTGAATCAAGCCTCCTTGAAGGATAACTACCCCTTCCCATAATGGATCAGGTTCTGCAAGCAGTAACTGGATCAGAAATGTTGTCCATGCTTGATGGTTTTTCAGGCTACAATCAGATTGAAGTCTCACCCGAAGACCAATTCAAAACAGCATTCACTACCCCTTGGGGTACATTCGCTTATAGCAGGATGCCTTTTGGTCTGACCAATGCCGGCGCCACTTTTCAGCTGGGCCATGGACTTTGCATTCAAAGGTATGATGGGAAAAGTCATCGTAGTCTACTTGGATGACTTAACTGTGTTCTCTAAACAACGAAATGATCATTGTGATCATTTGGAGCAAGTATTGATTAGATGCCAGGAACATGGAATCTCCCTAAATCCGAAAAAGTCTGTTTTGGAGTCATAGAAGGAAAGTTATTGGGACACATTGTAAGCAAGGAAGGGATGAAGATAGATGCCGAAAGGGTTAAGGCTATTCAGAGCCTTACTTTACCCACAAGCAAAACCGACGTTCACTCTTTCTTTGAAAAGTGAATTTTCTCAGGCACTTTGTCCCCGAATTTGCTGAAAAGACTCGCCACATATCAAACATGATGAAAGGATCACCAACTTTCCGGTGGAGCGAAGAAGGAAAGAAGTCATTCAAAGATATAAAATCCTCTGTCACTCACGCACCAATCCTGGTATGTCCCGATTTCTCCAAGGATTTTATCATGTATAGCTATGCATCTGAGCATACTATATTGGCTATCTTAATGTAAAAGAATTCTGAAGATGTTGAATCTCGATTGCGTTCATGATATCTCCTCTCAAGCCTCACGAATTAAATATGTCTCGGTTGGAAAAGCATGCCTTCATCATTTTCAAAGCAATAAGAACTTTAGGTACTACATTCTAAATTCTCACACATTAGTACTTTGGTCCTCGACACGGCAAGTCAAGTCAATCCTAACTCAACAGAGTTAGGGATTTTGCAAGGAAATTGGATTGCAAAAGTCCAGGAGTATGATCTAGATATAAAACCAACCAAGCTTGGTAAGAGGCAAGGGCCTATGTCAGCTCATGGCTGAAAACCGGATTCAAGGCCCCGAGGAAAAGATGATTGCACCAAGGGAGCACAAAGCCAGTTGGAGAAAGTTGATTCTCTACCCATGGTCCTATTTTTCGCCACCAATGACGAATGGTATTCTGATATCACTTTCTTTCTCACTTATGGTGAGTGTCCAGCTCATCTAACTTCAAAGGAGAAATGTGCTATAAAGCTCAGAGCGGCCAGATATGTCATCTGGGATGACTGTTTATACAAACGTAGAATAGATGGCATCTTCTTGCGATGTGTTGACAAGCCACAACAGGTAAAGTTACTTGAGATTTTTCATGATTCCACCTGTGGTGGTCATTTCTCCTCTTCCGTGATGGCACACAAGATCATTTGGGCCAGGTACTATTGGCCAACGCTATTCTAGGATACAACCACCTGGGTAGCAAAGTGTGAGCTCTGCCAACAATTCGTCGGCAAGCCAAAATTGGCTGCTTTTCCCCTCAGCCGGTCATTATTGATGAACCATTCAGATAGTGGGGAATCGACTTTATCAGAGCACTCCATCCCCAATCGAGTGTTAGACATAGTTATGTCTTGACAGCAACAAATTACTTCACCAAATGGGTGGAAGCCATTCCTGTCAAGAACGCCACTTCTGAGGTTGTTTGCAATTTCATCAAAGAGAATATCATCGTGAGATTTGGCATCCCACACAAAATCATTGCTGATAACGCTTCCAACTTCTCCTCACGAGAAGTTGTTGGTTTTTGCTATGAACACGGGATAACCTTGGCCCACGCCTCGGATTATTACCCCCAGGGAAATGGTCAGGCAGAATCTAGTAATAAAAACTTAGTGACCATCATACGAAGCTAGTTGATGAGAGTCACGGACGTGGCACAAGTCATTGTATGATGCTTTGTGGGTGGACCGCATTACTCCCAAAAGGTCTCTCGGTATGTCTCCTTTTCAAGTGTTATATGGGATCGACGCCAAACTTCCCATCTCTACAGAGCTCCCCACTCTGCGCTTGGCACGAGCAATCGAAGATGAGACTTTCCAAAATTCCCTTGAAAAGAGGATCATGTATCTATCAGAGCTCAAAGAAAAAAGAGTAAGAGTGGTCGACAGGATCACCGAACATCAGAATCAAGTTAAGAGATTGTTTGATAAAAGGGCTAAGCAAAGAAATTTCCAAGTGGGAGATCTCATCCTTTTGTGGGACAAACGAAGAGAGCCGAAGGGCATGCACGGGAAATTTGATTCTCTATGGAGGGGGCCTTTCAAGATCAGGTAGCTCAATGGAGAAAATAGCTTCTATCTCTCGTATCTAGATGGAACTGATCTCCCTTCCCATAAAGACGCGAAATCTCAAAATATTCGGAAGTAGAGCATGCTCTCTCCTTGTACGCTTTGCTTTATGTTATGTGTTTGCTTTCGTCAGTGTGTGTTGTTTTCGTCATCACCCTTGTTTTTGACCCTCTTTTGCCCAATGGATAGGCACATGTTGATCTGGGGTTCTCTACCCTTGAGCCTCGCTCAACGATAGTCCCCAGAAAGAGCCATATTATCTTGTAAGATTGACAAGGGCACTTTTACGAGTAACCATGCAAAAATTTTGTCCTGGTCCCGTCGCCGGACCCTCTACATTTGGAACGTTATAAAATCCCTTTCCGGGGAAATCTAGTTCTCCGAACTTGGTCGTTTTGGTCCCTTTTTTCACCGGATGCACCTTTTATATGTGTAACATAGAGTAAATTTGCGCCCTTCATTTCCTTTTACGCACTTTGATGTGTTAACACATCAATTGTTGCGCCTTCCCGTGATGCGCCTTTCTTGCATGCGCCAAGGTGCATGCGCCTTCATGTTAACAACTAAATTGTTGCACCATGTTTTGGTGCGCCAAGGCACTCAAAATGAAGTGTTGATAGTAGTAAATTTGTGCCAATGGCGTAAATATTTCTGTGTTGACACACATTTATCCATGCCAAAGGGCGCAAAGTTTTATGTGTCGACACATGTTTTGGTGCGCCTCTTGAAAAAGTGGTTGGCGCATTTATTGCACCTTTGCCTATATATAGGCGCACCCACCCTGTCACTTTCACAATTGAAAACACGTGATAAAATTTATTCCTCTGCACCTATCAGCACGCCCGTCCTCCTCATATCGCGTTCATGGACCCCGCTTCGTCTCTCACTTTCTATATATTTCTCGGGTAAGTGGTCCTCATCCCTCTTGTGTTTTCTGTTGTTGGTTGTTTGTGAGGTTGAATGCATTGTATCTGAGGCTTAAACCCCCTACCGTTCTTGCAAATCTCTCTTCCCAAGCTGCTTCCATCCTCTTTCTAGATCTGCTGGCCAAGAGGGCTCTGCCTTGAAAACAAATCCAAACCTCTTTGTTGTGTTCCTCCCACTATCAAAATATGTCAAAGAAAACCTGTAAATCATGAATAGAAGTGTCGAGAAACCTAAAAATTGTTTCCGGGTTGCATTTCCCCCTTGGTGCAATCACCACTCCTGCAGCACAAAACACAGTCGTGCCTAAGGTGCACTATTTCTACTTGCACACGCATTATTCTTGTGCAATACAAAAACTAAGCGTCTTTGGCACCGCACATTCCCGTTTACAACAACAAAGTGTCATGCAAGCTTTCCCTGCGCCGTGCCAAATTCCCCCTTTGTGCACACAATTTTGGTGTCACACACATTATTCTTGTGCCCTTCAGTGCACCAAAGTCTCATGTTACATGCAAGTTGCATGTGCCATTGGTGCACCCTGCCCCCATGCAACACCAAGATTAATTACGCCCAAATATAAAACTACATAAACGGCGTAGGCGCATCCCTGCTTACAATAACAATAATGTCATATGCAAAATCTTTCGCACCTGCGCGCCCTTCGACGCTGATTTGTTCCTTGTAACACTGATTCAAAGGCACCATGCTATTAACTCTGCTGCCTCGCAAGTGTCCCCGTGCCCTGTGCCCTGAGGCCTTAAAATTGCTAACTCCTCATTCTCAGTAGTGCTTTAATGGAAGATCTGACAGCTAATATGGCTCTTTGGCATTGGAATTCTCTTCTTCTTCTTGCAGATCAGCAACTGAACTCAGATCCATATATGTCTACATCAAGCAAAAAGCCAACCAAGTCAAAGGGTAAGGCTAAGCTTATAAGAAGAGATGAAGTATAAATACCAGAGGGTCAGAATGCCCGAGTCCCAGGCAGAATGTGACCTGGACATAAGAGACTCCGAACTCGGTCACATCGACATGGAGGATTTCTAGGCCAGAACTAGGAGAGTCACAGGAAGTCCTTGGATGGACAAGCTGGTGGGCAGTGGACTACATTTTGCTGGGGGATCCCCGTCAGTGTAGTAAACAACAAATTTATGATGGTGGTGGCCCGTTGTTACAACAAAGACACAAGGTGTGTCGAAAATGAAAAGGGCGAGGTCATAATCAACCTCACTGCCCGGCACTTCGAAATCATGCTAGGCATCCCTCACCACCGACACTTTGTGGCTGTAAGCCAAGAGGACTGCACCAAGGCATGGGAGGATAATGAAGACAAGTGCATGCAGCTGATGAATGAAGTATACTTGAAAAACAAGAAGGTAATAACCAGATGGCCACAGGTTATTCACCGTAGTGACTTCTCCAGGAATTGAACAAATCCATCACATTCCTAAGTACATTTTTGGGATTTCTGATGCCCATTACTTTCACAAATGGATGCTCAGGTACCTTGAAAATATGAACAAGAATGTGCCAGATCAATGCTTTGAGTGGGCGGAGATCATAAGTGGCACCATATCCGAGCAGATCCAAAATTCACCACAACAAGGAGGTTCTACATGAACTCCTACGTAGTCTACTATGCGGCCTCGAGAGGTATTATCCGGCAAGACGATCCGATGCGGGGTTTGACCCCGGTGAAAAAATATATGAGTACTACTCTAGAGCTGAAACTGGAGAACAACATCCCGCAGTTTACTAAGATCAACGATGCTTTCTTCTATGGCATTGTCTAGCCTTTTGAGGCCAAATATGACTCATGGTCAGACGACCAAGAGCATAGTCATAGTGATGAAGAAGTGGGGAGCACTATTTACCCAGTTCCCCACCTTCACCTATCTCAGAGTGGCCAACTTCTTAGGGGAGCCCACCAAATTACCGAGATACGCTGGCCCCAAGTTGATCCTATTAGAGCTGTCCAGACAGCTCATAACCTACCATGAGAAATGTTTGAAGAGAAAGAAGGGTGGAACTCCTTTCCCCTTACAGTGGGCAGATACACCTATGTTTCTCACCACAAAGCCTGGGAAATGTTTACAGAGCTAGAACTGCTCAATCTAAAGCACAACTTCTCGCAAGGCCCACTTTTGATCCAAGGAATTGCCTTCCCAAGGCAAAACTCGATCCAATCCACATTCCACAGATCGAGGACATCTATATCGACCTGTATCATGAGGTCGAACTTAGAAGGAAGGACCACTCCCGCTTGGACTCGGCAGAGATTATTCAATACGGCGTGGCCATTGTTCCAAAGGGTTATCAAACTACCGAGCAAGAAGTTGATTAGGTGTATTCGAACATAGATGGAGAAAACTGGCCATTTTCCGCAATTGACAGAAAAAGCGCCCTGCACCATTAAAGAAAGGGTCAACAAGACATTGAGGATAGAACACTGGTGCAGAATGAATGGCCTTATCTACCTCGGGGTAGATTTCACTACATCCCCATTGGGCAACACACCTGTCAGGCCTAAGCATCTACCAAAGGTCAAAGCCAAGGATAAAGAGGGAAAATCAAGCTCTGCTCAAGAAGGAGCTCAAAAGCCCTCCTTCCACCGCACAAGAATAGATTGTAAGTCTGGTATCCCCAGAGAAAGAAGCGGCGAAGGTGTTCCAATGGGAACATCTACCCAAGGTGTCATCTGCTACGACAATTGCTGAGGTCCCTTCTATCCCTTCTCCCTCTCCTCCTTCCCCTCCTCAGTGTGACCCAAGCAACATTCCTTTGGTCGCTTTCCTCTCCCCATCTTCTATTGTTCCCCCTTCTTCATCATCCATCTTCTCTTCTCTTGCGGAGCTGTCCCCCACCATTTCTTCTCTCATCTCTCAACTCCCTTCCATTCCCGCGTCTACCTCCCCTATAGTATCCCTTCCTCCCATGAGCACTTTCTCGGCCTCCCTCTCGATGCCACCACCAAGTGTCTCTACCCATTTCCCCTCATCCACTGCAGCTGCTCCCTCTTCTACCTCTGGTCCCATTCCCTTAAGTCCAACGATGGATCTCCCAGCATCTGAGCCAACAAAAGAGGAAAGTCCCTATCGCACCGATGGACTTCTCCGTCATCCCAACAAAGGGGGCTAAGAAGCAAAAGCCTATAACCCGCTTCTCTCAGAGTGCATCGGGAGAAAGAGTAATGGAGATTGCATATCCCGATCCTTCAAAGGGTAAAAAGGATCTGTCTCCACAGATTATACAGTGACCCAAGTCACAATGGGAACGTCTTCTGAAAGTCTTCAAGGAGAGGCCCTATCTGCGGTGGATGCCCTTTGCAAGAAACTTCAAGAAGCAAAGGAGGAGAAGAGGTTACTAAAAGAACAAAACAAACATCTTCTCCATGCCCTGTAGAAAATGGGCAGTGCACCTCCTACAACTGCCACTGAAACTCCTGAGGTCCTAAGCCAGGATAAGATAAATGAGTACGCCAAAATTGGCGAACAAGGTATGGTAGTTTCTGCATTGGAGAGATCAAATCCTCAAAGATAGTGAGGAGGTAATAGTCAAGTTCACCGAATTATATCAGAATATCAGTCGGGTGAACAAAGATCTCCAAGCGATCGCAGGACCTATCTCCGAAGAGTTGGACCTATCTAGTGAAATTCGGCATTTTCAATCACCCCAGGGTACCCAAAGAACATCCTTGCTACGTTGGATTACCAAGTCGATCAGATGGAGTTCATCCTAGAAAATATTGACAAAGTCAAGGAGGAAGCCCTGGATGCAATGCATCAAATGGAGCAAATTGTTCTGAGAATGTCTCCAGGCTTGCTTACTCCTTTCGCCTTGAGGAAGGAAGACAAAACTATTCGGATCTTTAAGGAGATTGTCTTTATAGGGTTAGGGCGAAGCCCCTTTCAAAACCGAATGCATCAACAACCTTCTCCTCGCTTGCCGTGATTTTGTGGGGTTCCTGATGGAGGTAGGCAATGAATATTTCAAACTCCCTGAAAAACTCAGAGATGAGTGGGAAACTTGTGAGGTCATCGGCAATCATACGAAGGGTCCTGCCCAGGATCAACTTCAGCCAATGATCAGTAAATTCATGGAATATTGACTCAGTTCCACATCACCTCTCCCGAACAACAAGCAGAAGCAAGATACCCCCTTCCAGCCGCTGAGACGACGATGAATAGATTTCTTCCTCTTGGCTTCCTTTTTGTAAATATCTAAGAGTATGTTGGTACAAATGATGACCTCATCCATGTCGCATCATGGGATGTTTTCATCCACTGTTGTCCAAAGTCAACATTGACTTTTAGATATTTTGTAGATATTTTGTAATTAGTTGTTGGTTGCCTTTTTCTCTCTCTCTTCTCTTTCTTCTATATATACTTGGATACTTGTCATATGCCAAGGTGGTGGATACTTTTAGATGAAAATAGAAGAAGAAAAGACTTTGAGATTTTTGTAACAGAAGAAAATATTAATACAAATATTAAGACTTTGTGTTGAATATGTGTGTTATGAGCATTTAATCTTTCTTATGTCGGATTTATGTATTTATTCTGTTGAATCTATCTCTACTTTTTGTCATTTATTCATCAGTATTGCTTTGTATGTCTATGCAAGTAGGTTCGGCTCACACTACCAGCCAAAACATGACGCCCGACGCTTTCTTCTTTGGAATTCATTTCTTTTCTCCCTTCGATATTTTCTATCTCCCCACCTTGTTTCTTTCCCTTATTTTCACAGCTTGGAAATACCTCTACCGGGATGAGATCCCAACCCCCAAGGCGAATATTGTGAGACTTACATGATTCCTGCTGGGTAGAATAGCAATAAACCCGCTTTCACTTTGCTTTGACTCAAAGAGGGAGTGTGTCCTACACACCGTTGGCTCAAATCCTATCCATAGATTTTTCCACCCGACATATTTTCGGACCAACGCATTTAAACACCCCTCTCCCAAATTACCCAAAAAGAAAATGAGACAAGCTTATGAAACTTTTCACAACACACATATTCCAACCCATATTACATGGATGGTGACAAAAGAGAGGATAAATGGGAGGAAAATCCCTCCATGCCTTGGAATTAAGCCCCTACCTAATAGGTAGGGTCCAAGGGCTTATTTTCATGCTAAGTGAACTCCCAAAACTAAAAGGGGTCACTTAAAATGCCAAAAATAGCCCAATTTCGGGTTTGGCACATTTGGGCACATATGTAGAGGATGTGGGGCCCACTCAAGGGTGCTCATGTGACCCCAATCCTCTTTAATTAACAAACACATACACAAATACATACTTAATGCAAGTGGGGACCATTAAGTCCCCCAACCTAGTTTACTTAACAAAATTAAACAACCTAAACACAATTAATTTTTACATGAAATACAACATTACAAATAAGGGTCACTCATGGTGCCCAAAAATACAAGAAACCAATAAGGCCTCATACAACTAACATGGTTAGGACTTAGCCCCATGGGCCACTTGTGCACAATTTGCATAGCCACCTTGAAACCCATGTTCTCATGTGCCATATAACCTACACACTCAATGCAAACATTAAACACATCTTCCCAATACAAGTGTAAATCAACTACTCAGTAAATGATCAAGTCTAAACATGCAATCTATGATATCACATCATCAACATGGAATCGTAAATGAGAAACATGCACAATTTCACACAAATTCACCATGTGTTAGCCATTGCAATACATATAAATGACATATATCCATGCTATCATGTGTTCTCATCAATAATCAAATAATCTATATCATCAAGACATGCGACTAAACTATGTATCCATCATATATCAATTAGGCCCAAATAACATAGCAATATGTTAGTATCCACAACATCTATTGAAATGTGCCAACATACTAATCAACTAAATTGGTGCTACGCTCAAATCAACATACATGTTTGTGAAGATCAAATAACATAACATAATGTCTAAAATATGTCAAAATCCCTATCAAATCATAATTATGAGTAAATAAGTCAACAGATAACTAAGGCTATAAATGATGGCACTACATCCCCTCTCCTAAAATCGACTTCCTCCTAGAAGTCATTGAAAGAGGTAGGGATATCTATCCCTCAATGGTAACATCCTCCCGTGTTGTTGTTGTCTCATTATATATATCCCATTGTACCCTAACCTAGTCTAAGACTTCGACCCCTAAAGGGCCAACCTTTGTGCTCCAATATACATATGGGCTCTAACCTCCATTGTCCGTCCCTCCACCTGTAAGGCCGACTCAATCCAAAACATGAGAGATATCAGTACATGTCTACATAGTAGTACAAAACATAAAATACATCATGGGCCCATGCAAGGCATGGTGGCAAAGCTAGGCAATAGGAAACTAGACCGATGACCTCCAAAATATCAAATGGCCCCACAAAAGAAGGTGATAGATTAGAACCCTTTCCATATAAAATTGGGATCTTATGTAGATGAACCCTCAAGAAGGACTTTGTCACCAAATACAAAGATGATTAGTCCTCTTGGTGTTTGTATACGACTTTTGGTGTGCTCTAGCCTACTCAAGATGTTGCTTGATCGTAACAACTTGCTATTGTTAGTCTTTAGGTAAGCTGGTCCCCGAAATAATCTTTTCATCTAGCTTGTCCTAGTTTAGAGGTGTCCTATAAGGTCGACCATACGAAGCCCGGTAGGGATCCATACTAATGGAACTTGTATTGTTGTTGTTGTATACGAACTCAAATAAATGTAGGTAATCTTCCCACTTATTTGTTGGTCCATCACATACATCCTCAACATATCCTCAAGTACTGATTAACCCTCTTTGTATATCCATCTGTCTCTCTGATGATATGGAGATGAAGTTAATCCATTACCCAAAGCATCTCAAATGGAAGTCATGAAAATGATGTGTAAATGGTATCCTTTTCATTGATGATGGTCTTTGGAATTCCATTGAATCTAAAAATGTCCTCCATAAATACTTTGGTGATGGCCTATGCATTGTAGGTAACATTGGTTAGTGAGAAATGCGTAACCTTGTTCATCTTATCCACAAAGTGACCATAAAAGCATCATGATAATAAAAAGACATAGGGAATCCTACTATGAAATCCATGGAGATCACATCCCATTTCCACTTAGGAATATTATAAGGGTGTAAGAGTCCTACGGGATGAGAATTCTCTTACTTGACCCTCTAGCACTCAAGGCAACTTGTTACAAAATCTGCTATGTCTCATCGAAGACCAAGCCAATAATATAACTACCTCAAATCGAAATGCATTTTTTCACTCTGGATGTGCTACATATGGGGCTAGATGATCCTCTGTAAGGATGAAGCTACGCAAATCACCTGACTTAGGCACATAGATGCACCTATGGAACCAAAGTAAATCATCTTCCTCTTAGATGCATCATGAAAATATACCCTCTAATGAACCCCATGGATCAAACATCTACCTAAAACCCTTATAAAACTTGTCCTCCTGGAAGGTGTTGAATAATCCTACCTCCCAAATATGACTACGAATGTCAAGGATTCAAGGACATGTCATCATCTACTAAGTGCATCTGCAACGACATTTTACTTTCCTTTGATTTACTACATGACTTCCATGTCATAATCACATAGGAAATCCATCTACCACCATTGGTAAGCATTGAGGTTCGACTATGAGAAGATATGTTGCAAGCTATGATGATCTATCCTCAAAATGAAAGGCCTACCCAAAAGGAAATGATGCCAATGCATAAGAGCATGAATAGTTGTAGTAAACTATAAGTAATGAGTAGGATAGTTAAGCTTGTAATCTTTAAGCTTACGTGACTCAAAGGAAATAACCCGACACTCTTGTATAAGAACTGTTCCCAGAGACCCTTTAGTGATGCATCGCAAAAAAATCATTTGTTGGGTCCGAAATGCTAATATAGGTGTCGTGGTTAACCTTTCATTAAGTAATCTAGACGGCTTTCTCACACTTCTTTGACTAATCAAAATTCTTCCCTTTTATCTAAAGGGAAGTAATAGGGTGAGAAATCTTAGAAAATTCATGTATAAACCTATGGTAATAACTTGTTAACCCCATGAAAATCCTCACCTCAGTAACTGATGTGGGTGTTGGCCAATCAAGAATCACATGTATCTTAGAGGGATCTACTGAGATACCCTCACTTGATATGATGTGTCCCAAGTACTGAATCTTTGTCTGGAAGAAGTTGCATTTTTCCAAATTCCCAAACAAATTCTACTCTCTCAAAACCTATAGTACATGTCTTAAATGCTCCTCGTGTTCCTCCTCGAATGAGAATAAATCAATATATCATCTAGGAACACTAAGACAAAATGGTCAAGAAAGGTCCTGAATACTCCATTCATGAGGCTCATGAAGATAGCTAGGGTATTGGTCAAACCAAAAGGGAAAACCATGAACTCATAATGCCCATAATGTGTGCAGAAAGTTGTCTTATGAATTTTTGCATATGATATGCACAATTGATGATAACCTGACTTGAGATCGATTTTGGAGAACACCCTCGCTCCCTGCGCATATGATCAAACAAGGAATCAATCCTAGGAGTGGATAACGGTTCTTTATTATGACTTTTTGAGCTATCTAAAGTCTACACAAAGCCCGAGAGAACCATCCTTCTTCTTCACAAATATGACTGGTGTTCCCCAGGAGATACACTAGGAGAATGAGACCCTTTTCCAACAACTCTCTAACTATATCTTGAGCCCATGAATTTCTAGTGTCATCATCCGATAGGGTGCCCTAGAAACTAGTGTGCTGATCTTGACACTCAAATCAATGGTGAAATACACCACTCTGCAGGTGGTAACCATAAAATCTTGCTAAGAAACACATTTGGATACTCCTCAAAACTACATGATCATCTTAGGTTGAATGCTCAAAATTCTCTTTAACCGATCACTAATGGTGATAACAAATAACTAACAATGTTTACACATGCTTCACTTGAGTTGTTTATCCAAGATCATGCATAAAGAGATAAGATTCTACATCCCTTAAATCACAATCGCACTCCCAAGATCATTTTGACACTCAATGACCTTATTCCTGCAATCCCTTTTGGCTCGGTGAGCCTCGAGCCAATCCATACCCAAAACAACTTTGATATGATCCTAGAGGTATAACTCGAAGAGGTCAAGTGTAGTGGAGAAGACTCCCAAATTAAGTACACAAACTCTCTAAATAAGAGTCCATGATGAGTTTGGCCCTAGAGGCCATGTGAACTCAACCTACCAACAAGTTGGGTGCCTATCCACCACTAGCCCTTACTGGTACACTACGAAGGAGATATAAAAGAATTTGAAGCGCCTGTAGACACCAAAATTAGGTCATACTCCCTTGGTCCTCGTCAAACAAACACCTTGAACATATTTACCTAACCATGGCCCCTTTCATCCCACTCTAATATTAATTTAAATTTAATTAATTAATTCATTATCTCACAATATTTATTATTTAAATATCTTAATTGGATAATACCCACACATCCACCTCACCTATCCACCTCACTTAGCCACCTCACCCTAAGACCTATTCTTAGTATGTTTCCATAACTAACTAAGACCTACCCAAACCCTAAAAATCAAAGCCTATATTCCCTCTAACCACATTCCCACCCATTAGAAGGAGGTTTCCATTCTATTCCATGGGAAAAATGGGTGAGATCCAAGAAAATCAAAAGGATCTTCCCATTTTAGAAAACCTAGGAAATCCCACCCTAACCGATGCCGGTCACCCTAAACCACCACCAGTCAACCTGGAACCACCGTCGGTTACCATTTAACCCCCAAAACAACCTTATTTCAAGGTTGGCACATTGTTTAGAGGTTAACACATCTTTTGAGAATAAGGGATGAAACCAGAGCTACATGTAAGCAGAGCCAACATTAGCACACGCATCAAAGCATCCATAGCCAATACCTGAAGCAACCACAGAGTCATTCTTCCTTCACGGGAGCATCCAGAGGAAGTGCCAACACTACATCAAGTTCATTCCATTTGATCACCCACCATTACCAACTAGACGTCAAGCTCGTATAAGTGGTAAGTGCTTTGTTAACCAACATTTTTCCATTTATCATTTGGTAGATTCTTTTGTTGTTGTTACTAGTTTCTGCCCTCATTTCATTCCACCACCATTTTACCTCCATGTAAAACTTGACCATCCTTTACCCATACCCTTGAACTACCCATATCTAGATTTTAATCATTCCTATGCATACCTGAGACCCACACGAACCCTGTCATTTCCCTTCCATTCCCATCTAGCCTCAGATCTATCACCCCACCCCATTTTACTAAGTTTCTTGTACCACACTATACTGACGCCGGTTACCCACAACCATCATTGGTTAACCTAAACCGACATCGGTCATACTAGACCGACGTCGGTCTCTGTGTCTTTTACCAAAAACCAAGAACAGAGCTTCTAAACCTCCACCAAATACCCAAAACCACCCAGAATCTCACCTAACTAGTACCAATACCTAACCAAGACCTTGACCTTCAAATTCAATCATAGCTTATCCTGTTGTGAATGAATTTTCTTATTGTAGACAAATGAGATACCTAAATCATTTTAACTACAGTAGGATTTCCTTTATTGTTAGCATTAAGTTGTTTTAAAATAGTGGATTGATAACCATCTAGGAAGTATCACACTTCCCGGATCTAGCATACACTGCTAGGAAGTCCACTACATATACTGTTTAACTTTCATTTGGTGGTCTTGTTTTCCATTTCAAGTAGTTCCTCCAAGCCAAAAGGAAGCTCTCACGATCAACTATGGATCAAGAAGTCATACGCATGCAACAACCTATAACCAACATTTAATAGGTATTCCTCCTAGCCCTTTACCCTTATCTATTTCATCAACATTCAAAGAAATGCTCTAGAATCAGGTGAAACATTTTGGCACACTTGGTGGGACCCATTTGGGGTTCTTTGCATTCTTTCATTTCTAGGTGAAAAGGTTGTATGTTTGTTTCTTTTCTAAAAGTTCTTACATTAAATTTTCTCCCTTGGAACCTTCTCTTCTTCTATTGTCTAAAATCAATCGTATTTTGGTGCTTTAAAAAGAACATTTCTTCCCTTTCATTAGTATCACATTAGTGAAAGAGCATCCCTTCTCCTGTTCATCTTTTTGTGTCATCGAATTCAACATTTCAATTTGGGTTTAAAACTCGTTTCATTTCATTCTACTTCTCTGCATTAGCTCACATTAATTGAGGGCAACCTATACGCTGGAAGTCATGCCTAGCTGATGGTTGAAAAACGAATCATAGAAAAGCACTTCCTTTCTCTTTCTCTCTCTGAGTCTTACCAAACATCACAAAATTAAAATATATACACATTCTTAAACAACATCTCACCCAGAAGAAGTTTAGGTGATCACACGATCACGGCACAGTGGGCACCCCGCTGGTTATCTCTATCTAGTACCCCATCAGAGGATGGCCCGCCCCCACCATAACATACTTGAAACCTCTCCTTATAGATCTCCTTCTTCGTAGGAAGCCATCCTCACCAAAAATTCTATTCTAAAGTTCATGAGTTAGTCCTTAAATAGCATAAGCTAAACAAACATAATAGAAAAAGCACTCTTAGGATCGTATTTTTCTTAGTGTTTCGCTTGGCTTGCATTTTGAGGTGAGAGGTCACGTTCTTCATTTTTCTTATTTCCCCTTGCATGCTCCTCATCATAGTTGGTGTATTCCAGCTTCATCTGAGTGTGCCTGGACCATATTCTCATCATTCTTAGAATTTTGGGTTTGATTCCACATTTAATTTTAACTCACAACCACATTTTCTTCATCGTTGTTTCAATTTCATAGTGATCGGTGTCGGTCCAACCGTTGTTGGTTACCTTCTGACCATCATCGGTTTCACTCAACTAGTTTTCGGTTCACTATTATTTTGGTTAACCTACCCAAAAGGACACCTATTCACCTTCTTTACTATTTTAGAGTCTTTGTCACTCTTATCATATTCACTGACCTGGTAATTCCATCAACATCTTGCATACTTGGCAAAGTATTGGCCTTTACCTTGTTTTGACCAATCGCCACTTTTCACGGTGACCAACCACGGTTACTTGTGATCCAACATTGTGTTTTTAACCTAACCGACATCGGTTAGCCTATGTAATTTTCCAACTGACATTTTAACCCCAATTCACCTACCACCATCTATTTATCTATCTCTCTTTGTATTTCTACGTCATTTACAAAAAAAGGTCCTACCACGTTAGTGCTTGTTCACATGGTGCTTGACCCAAAGCCAAGAAAATGCCCTCATATTCCATGTCATTCGTCAACCACTCCCACCTAGTCCTTCACCACCTTCTATTTTATCACCCATGGATCCTACCCAACCTATCACTATCGCCACAGAGATGAGGAGTTCACATGACTCCTTGACTAGAACCCTACCACCTTGCAGTTTTATCTTTCCCACTCATCCACTTGAGATGCCTCAGGTCAATTGATATATGGCATGCCCATATCTATCCCCCTCACTCATCCACTTCTACTCACCCCCTCCATCTTCCTTTCCCCAGTCATTTCTCAGCTCGGCCCCATACCTACTTTTTGACCACCATGTCCTCGCCACATCTGTTGCACCCACCACATCCACTATACCTTCGCCAACCACCCATAACATAACCTCATCCACACCTATTGTTCATATATACCCATAGCTACACAACCACCCCGGTGTCGGTGACCCCTACCCCTTTTCAAAATGTTGTTCTTTCTATTCCACAAACCTTAGCCCCCATTCACCAGGGTCACCACGACCCTCCCACCTCCATATACGTACTATCAACATCCTCATTTCATCTATCATTCACTCTGGGTACGTACCCCTATTTCATTCCCTCCTTCTCAATCTACCTATATGGCAGTGCCATATACTAGAATTCCACCCTCATCATATGCCCAACACCAACCCTCTTACACTACAGGAGTCACCCAACCATCACAACCTACCAATGACCTAATCAAGTTAATGATGGACAAGATGCAGACATTGGAAGCATCAGTTTCTAGCTCTCGTAACACTCTCACCTATGATGAGATTTGTAATGAGCCTATACACCCATCCATTCCTATCCATCCATATCCCATGCATTGGGAAATGCCTAAATTCAACCATTTCAATAGCAAAGAGGACCCACAACAACACTTGTGGTCTTTCAAACATGGTTGTTATCTGATCACCCATGATGACGCTTTTCTTCTGAGGACCTTTCCCATGTCTTTAACTAGGCCTGCATTAGACTGGTATAGTGGGTTACCTAGACATTCTATCTTCTCATTCAATCAGGTAGCCCAAGCCTTCTTGGATCACTTCTCCATCAATGTCATTAAGAAGGTTACCATGACTGACCTCTACTCTACACGTCAGTATGACGACGAGTCTATCGCAGATTTTTTGTTGCTTGCGGCATAGCTTTGATCAATCAACTCACATTCCATCTACCACAAACCGAACTCATAGAGCTCTTCACACGGGCTTGTGCTAGACATATCTCACTAACCCTATAGGTCTAGACTTTCCGAACCTTCGATGAGGCATTCACCATGGCACGAAAGCTAGAGATTCGGCCATCGAAGAGAAGAAAATCCAACTACGCAATAAGAACTCAGCATTCAAGCCAAATGATACCTCTTCATCTTCGAAACCACAAAACAATTATTCAAAAGCTAAAGGAACCACTAATACAGTGGTACTAAAATTTGCCCAGCTCATCCATCAAATCAGGCTAACCCTTCATCTAATCTTTCTCCGGTCTAGACCTTTCAATTCAGATGGGAACAATGGAAATACACCCCAATTGGGGAACCTTATTCTTCTATCTTAGAAAAGCTCATTAAAGCTAGGGCCATTACCCTTCCTCCCATAAAACCACACACGGTTTTGACCTCTGCTTGCCCCACACCCGCATGGTATAAAGAGCACAACTTCTGCAACTATCATCGAGTAAAGGGTCATAGTGATGAAATTTCATCACTTTCAAAAATATTGTCCAAGAAATGCTCGAGAAAGGCAAGTTAACCTTGGATAATCCTAACGCACTTTCGCCAATCAAAACCTACACATCTTCAAGAAACCCTTTCCTAATCATGCCCCTTCTTCCAATCAAACTAGAGAGTCCTCAACTCATGATAGCCATACCCATGAGGTCCATGCTATTTTCAGCGATACATCTGTTGCTACCCAATTACCTCATATTCCTTCCATAGAGGAAATCTTAGCCCAAAGTCCTCCACCTACACTTGAACCCACTTCACCTACTCCTCCACCCATAGAGGGACACCCTTCATCTCCTCTCTCACCCATGAAGGAGACTCCTGTTAACATCAAAACTACTTCACCTTTGACTTCTCCACCTAGAGAGCCATCACCCATAGTACTTCTCCAGTCCATGGAAGATACTTGTTCATCTCCTCCACCCACAGAGGAGCACCCATCATCTCCTCCACCCACCGAGGAGCACCCATTATCTCCTCCACCCACAGAGGAGCACCCATTTTCTCCTCCACCTATCAAGGATCCAGTAGAGATACCTTTTCCTCTAGGTGACCATTCTCCATCAGCTACCCAAGATCCTGCGGACTTACTTTTAGCTCTCTTACCCACGGAAGCCAAAGCTAGAAATTCCCCATCTCTAAGACACATTTTACAAGAATTTCCATTGATCCTCATCAACCTCACCTACAACAATGTCATTTTCACACCTAGCCAATCGCCTAGATTATGTGGATAGAGCCTTACTTTGGGGCATCTTCTACTTCTTGTCTCAACACAAATGCAGATGTCACTTGCTAACACTTCCACTATCTACCCAAAAATATTTCAGCCAATCAAACCAAACACAACTACAACTATCACAAATTCCACCACGATACCACTCATGGCTCAAACCACACCCCTACCCATAACCCAACATGCATCTACACCCAAGCCCACACCTACATCATCTTCCTCGCCTAAACCTAGCACTACCTTAGGGGTCATCCCAACCGCTAGCCTTACTCATCCACCCATCAAATTAGATTTAGCTACATCCTCCAAGGCCAATACCAAACCTACTCCGACACCCAAATAGAAGAACCAATCCCATAAATCTCATACTCCAACCTCACTGATCACACCTTCATCACCTTCACCCTTTTCATCCATCTTAGGACCTCACCCTTCCAACAAGGTTAAGAAACCTCCACCCATCAGTAAACTAAAAACACAGCAGCCCATTCCTCCATCGCAAACCTCAAACATACCCAAGTGCCACCCGCCATGACTTCCACCCACATCTAGCAACATCTTTACCACCCATACCTCTAATACCATTGATCACCCTTCACTACCCATGACACTTCAGTCTCTTTCCCTCACACCTCCATGACCTGCACCATCTACCTTCACAGCACCTCCGTTATCCCCATGGGTAACGCGCCCTCTTCCACCATCTACCTTTCCCTCTAGATCTCATGTGCCCATATCACCTTTACCCAAGAAGGTACAACCTAAGGACAAAATCCACTACCCTCCGATAAGGTGGTCAAACCAACCACATACTCTCTTTCCAGTTCATCTACCATACCCCTACCCAAGCAAACACGACCAACACCCAAGATCACACCAACACCTAAAACTGGCTCGATCCACTTTACCTCATGTAAGGACCATTCCTCTACAATCATCCATGCCTACACCCAAACCCACTTTCACTTCCCATTGTGATCCACTAGCAGGATCCTACGCCAAAATTTTAACCAACCTCCTTGAAAATTTTGTCATCACATTACCACCTCTCAGACCTTATGACCCTCTCAAACCCAAACCAAAGGGGTTTGATGACACCAAAATTTGTGCCTACCATCGTGTGCCAGACACGATGTAGAGAACTATAAGGCTTTGAAAACCATTCTTATCTAGTTGTGTCCTCCCAAAGAAAACTTTGATGATGATGACCTTCTCAATGAAGACCCCATTTCACCAACACCCATTCCCATAGTTTTTCCCTCATTTCCCACTCAGCGACCGAGACCTCCACAACTCCTAGAGCCACCCCCAAGGTTTGAAATTAACATGGTTTGCATCAACGACCTCACCAAACCTCCACCCAAATGTCGGTGTGCCCAGCTCATCTCACAAGGTTTCTTCCCACCACTTGGATTTTTCCCTCTTGTCGCTATGCTTTTCATGGCTCACCGACCTCACCTACCTCCCCACCTCAAATCAACATGATCCACATTGCTACCCATGCTTAGAAGGACAAAGGAAAGGAAAAGGAAACCAACTCACCAACCAATCCTATACCCAACATACCATCTACACCCACACCTAAAATCACTATCCATGGCCCCACATATCCTATTTCTAATGGGGTCACACACCGCATGATGCTCAAACAACTACACCAATCCCCCCTCAAAATGTCCTTATATGACCTCATCCAAACCTCGAATCCCATCATCAAGCTCTCATGGAGGTCCTTCAATCTATTGAAGTTTTACCCAATGATCCTACACTGTGGCCTCCATTATCACACCCCATCATGTAGCCTCTCTCACCAAATTACCCCCATCATCTACACCTCCAACTACTCATCAAGTAGCCTCCCTTAGCTTCTCAGATGAAGAGATCACACCACACCAAACCGATGACCCCAATCCAGCCCTCTTCATCTCTGTCCACATCGATGATATACGTGTATGATGTGTTATGATTGATGGGGGCACTAGCATTAATATCATCTCCTCCCATGCATTCACTCAAATGCACGCATACCTGATAATTACATGCATAAACATCTTGTCATGTTGTGTTCCTTCAATGATGTTATCTATCACCTCTACACTTGGCACCGTCATCCTCCATGTTCGTGTGGGCCCCCACTATTCCAGAGTTATTTTACATCTTGGAGGGGAATTTCAATATAACCTATTGCTTGGTAGACCCTGGATTCGTGTCATGGGTTGTGTTCCTTCCACTTTGCATCGTTGTGTAAAGTTTGAGCATGAAGGACACACCTATACCATTCCAGCTGACCCATCACCTTTCAAAACTTGCAACATGCTTTACCGACCCAATGACGTGCTCATACCCATCAAAGCATCTACCTCCACAACCACCGCATGTCACCTACACCTCCCCTCACTAGTGCAGCCACTACCTTAACCACACCTACATCCTCCATTCCTACCACTGCCACAACCTCCACAGCCAAACCATCGGCCTCCCAATCCGTTAGCTCCACCTCCGATCCAACCTCGACACATCGTCTATTCCAGCTACCCACATACCAACCATCGATCCCTTGGAAGGCATTTTTCAATGCCTCACTCTGGGGAGTATCACCTATATAATGTCAACACATTCCTTACTCCACAAGAATACAAAATCCTTCACCAACACCCTCATTATGATCACCATATAGGAGAGTGCCTCCTTTATGGTCCTCCCCACCTTCGTACCAATCTCACCTATGGGGGACTTGATACTACAACTTACACACCTGAACCACCATCACAAACCCACCCATTTTCTACCGACCTCCAGTCACTCACCAATTGTTGTTTCACCCACACCTTCCTGCACACCGATGTGCATGGAAGGGTTTTTGTTTTGGATTTTATGAGAAAGGCCGCCATACTTGTTATTCCATGTACTACTCACAAACATAATGACCATAGTGGTATCGGCTTTGTTGAACCACCTACCAAGAAGGCCCACATTGAACTCATTGAAGACATCAGCCCTTCTCCACCTTCGTCACCACCATCACCACCTTCACCACCTTCACCGACAGAGTCAATGGATCCAAAGAATCCATTCCTCCTAACTTTTTTTTCATAAACACCATCTCCTTGGGGCCTCTGACTTATCAACGTGAGGGCGAGGCTCCTCTTCTCTTCCCTTCCTGTACCCTAAAATGATCAATGATGATACACCTTTGATTAACGTTGTTCAATGCCAGATGATGAATCTATACTCACCTACCTTGGTGCAAAAGACTCATATATTCATCGGTCATTACCATCTAAGATGCAAACCATGTTGAATGAATCGACTATCAAAATCAACATTCATACTCAGGATGACCCTCACATTCTAAAGATCGGTCAATCTTTGGATGTTGTTGAATAGGAAGCCATCACTTCTCTTCTTAAAACCATAACCACATTTTCACTTGGTCTTACACAGATATGCCCGTATTGACCCCACCATAGTGGTCCACAATATCATAACCATTCCCGATGCTAAGCCCAGTAAAAAAAAGCTGAGGAAAATGTACCCTCACATTTCCCTTCTCATCAAAGAAGAACTTCAACACCTTCTTTCTGTTTCCTTCATCTTACCCATTGATTATCCTCGTTGGATTTCTAACATTGTCCCTATCACTAAGGACAGGGGACTTCATATTTTCATGGATTTCTATGACCTCAACCTAGCTTTCCCAAAAGATGACTTCCCTCTACCTGGTATTGACCAACTAGTTAACCTTACCACTGGTCACAGATGCTTATCACTCATGGATGGTTTCTTGGGTTATAACCAAATCTTTCTTGCCCCAGAAGATCAACACAAAACCACATTCATCACCCCTTAGGGGACCTTCTGCTATCGAGTCATGCCTTTTGGCCTTAAAAATGTTAGTGCCACATATCAATGGGCTATGACTTATATCTTCCATGACATCATGCATCGTATATTGGAAGATTACGTGGATGATCTCCTGGCCAAATCTAAATGCCACTCCGAGCACCTCACCATCCTAAAACCATCTTTGACCACCTTATTAAATATTACGTTTCACCTTCAACCCAAGAAGTGTGTCTTCACGTTCTCTCTCAAAAGCTCTGGGATTTATCATTTCCTTACATGGTATAGAAGTTGACCCTGCTAAAGTCAAGGCCATTCTTGAAATGCCTCCACCCACTAATCTTAGGCAACTCCATGTAGCCTGTAAGGTAAGTTGTAGTCTATTCACCATTTCATCTCATGCAATTATCTGATCGGTGTCAACCATTTCATCATCTTCTCAAGAAGGATGTCTCCTTTAAATGGGATAATGACTACCACAAAGCTTTTGAGGCCTTAAAACAATACCTTCTCCAACCACCCGTACTCATTCCACCTAAAGATGATCAACCCTTCTACCTATACATCTCATCTACCGATCACTCCTTGGGGCCATGCTCACTCATCACGATGAACAACACAGGGAGCAGGTGGTTTATTACATAAGCCATACTCTTTTAGACTATGAAACCTGATACACCCATGCCAAAAAATCTTCTTAGCCTTAGTTTTCATTTGCCATGAAACTCTACCATTACCTACTTAATCACAAAACTTATGTTGTGACCAACACCGACCCCCTACACTTCATGTATGCCAAACCTTACCAAAATCAACGTGCTGCATGCTGGCTTATGCTTTTGGCCAACCTCGACCTCAAATTTATCCATCAAAATCCATCAAGGGCCAAGCCATCACCGACCAATTGGCCGATGCACCTATTTTCGGGATCAACCTTCTAATTTTGACTTTCCAGATGAGTCAATTGCTTCCTTTTCCTTGACGAGCCCACATACCAAATGACACTCTTCTTTGATGGTTCCAAGTGTCAATGTGGGGGTGGGGTAGGATTTATCCTCATTCCACTTGATGGTGAACCCATGCCTTTGTCTTTCAAACTATATTTTGATTGTACAAACAATATTGTCAATACAAAGTGCTTGTATTAGGTCTCCAAGCTGCCTATGCCTTGGATGTCAAATCCATCAACATCTTTGGTGACTCCCAATTGGTCATAAACCAAGTCAATGGTATATACCAATGTCATAATGAGACACTTCAAAAGTATAAACATCACGTAGACATACTTTTGACCACCTTCGACCGCTACACCCTTCAAACCATCCCACGTTCAACCAAAAAATTTGCAGATACCATGGCCTACTTGGCTTCTCAAATCCCGCTTCACCTGCCGATTCTAAAATATTTGTCACCGTATAAAGACTCCAATCACCCTCTTATTTACCTCATGTGAGGTTTACTCCATTGGAACCACTACCCCGACCCGAGTGACCTTTGGTATAAACAATACTCAACTACCTTTCCTGTTCCATCTTGCCTCCCGACCTCACTCGTAATGGACAACGAGCCTTTCTTAAAAAGGTATCTCATTACATCATCATGGGTGGCCTCCTCTACAAATGTCAACTTCGATGGCATTCTCTTACGGTGCCTTATGAGTTCTGAAATTCCTTATACCATTAAGGAAGTTCATGATGGCATATGTGGAGGTCACTTTAGTGGCCTCACTGTTGCTAAGCATATTCTTTGCCTAGGCTATTATTGGTGACCCTCAACCATGATTGTTGTGACTACGTCAAGTGTTGTGTAAAATGTCAACAACATGCCAACCTTCATCATACACCTAGTCATGCCTTACAGGTCACACGTGACCTTTGGCCCTTCTCTCAATGGGGTTTGGATCTTGTTGAAGAGATCAATCCCATTCTTCCCAATGACATCAATGGATCATCACCACTACCGAATACTACACAAAATGGGTTGAAGCCATACCTCTCATTTCCACAAAAGCCAAGAAAATATGTGAGTTCATCAATCATCACATCATCTGTCACTTTGGTGTCCCACATCACCTCATCACTGATAATGGAAAACAATTCAAAAATAAAACCTTGCAAAAACTTTGTGATGCCTTTGGCATTCAACTGAGTTTCTCATCACCTTATTACCCACAGACTAATGGCCAAGTTGAATCCACCAACAAAACCCTAAAAAAATTCTCATGAAAGTGGTTAATGATACTTGGGAAGGACTGACATATGCACATTCCTTTCACCCTGTGGGCATACCACACTAGTATCCATACTTCCACTTTGCTGCCACACCCTTTTCTCTAGGTCTATGGTACAAAGGCTGTTCTACCTCTCAAAGTCTAGATTCCCTCACTCTACATTTCTCTCCATGACATGCTCACTGATGATGAATTTCATCAGGACCATTTAGCACAACTTGAGTTACTAGATGAATGTCATCTTAATGCTCTTGACCATCTGCAAGTTTACCAAAATGTATCAAATCGTGCCTATGAAAAACATGCATCCATGAATGAACCTTCCACGTCGTGACCTTGTCCTGAAAGAAAATCAACACGTAACCAAAGCAGAAAAAAGTAAACGGGGTAAATTTTCTCCTAATTGGCTAGGACCATACATCATGACTCATACTTATGGATCAGGTGCTTATCGTTTATCTTCACTCGAGGGTAAACCCAAACCTGAGCCCCTTAACACCTTGCATCTTTGACCATTCTATTGTTGAATTTTAGTCCTACCTCACCTTCTACCTCTTTCCATGCTCGTCCCTTGAGTGCTATCCACTTCCTATGCCATCACCAATGATTAAATAAGAATCATGTGCATACCCATCACTTTTTATCTTCTCTTAATTATGTGTACCATGACACTACACATAGCATGATTCTCATGGATACTTTTCATCTACCTTTAGATGAGATCCCATGGTCATTTCACCCTACTTTCTGAACAAGAATCCTATTCTTCACCTTAGTCTTGTCCATGACTTAAAATCCCTCACATGGGATCCAAATCCTTGAGTCAAACTTCCAATAAAGAGATGACTCCCTCAAAAGGACATCTTTCTCTCTACAATCACTGCTATAAATAGACTTCTCCCTCAAAGGACAACTATGTAAAGCTCTTTCAAAAAAAAAATAATAATAAAGAGAGAGAATCTGAAGCTTCCCACATCGATCAACTTCACAAAGACCTCAAGGAGTTAATTTCCTCATCCCATATAGACTTCCCACATCGATCAGTCTATCTCAAACATCAGTTAAAACAAACAACCTTTTAGTCATGGACTTTCCCATTGTGACCTTGGATCTCTTGCTACAAAGGCATGCTACCTAGTACCATATAAAAACTAACCACTTTTCACCCTCTTACCATTCACACTTTCATTTCCTACCACCTCAAGGGACCTCGTGGAACCGTGACATTTGGTGGTCATGACTACTTTACACCTTTAGAATAATCAATCATGCAATGTCTTTAGGGTCTTATGTTCATCAAGCCTATCTCAGGTATGACTTACTTGTTATGATCCTAACCAATCAGGTGGCTTTCTTGCCTCCTCTTATCTTTTAACCTTCCTTATTACGTATTGATTACCTTATACAGGACTTGGTCCTCGATGCTTACCTTTGGGTCATCTTCTTCTTCCACCACACTCAACATCACCTCTACCAATGTGCCCACAATCCACCCATACCTAACAGACCTAGACTCAATCATGCCTAAAACCTACCAACTCATTCTCATACCTCCTCGCATTCTTCCCTAGCTTATGGGAGAACTACATCGGCCTGAGGTTCCTTTTCACCGGGACTATGTAGGTAGCACTCCGAGGGCATGGGGCCCTTGGAGGTTAGCTCGGCCACTCTCTAACCCTAACCTATTCACCTTTCATTTTTTTCAAATCATGATCTACCCTTGTTAGATTTCTTTTTATATCAATAATTGGAAATTAAAAACCAACAAACAACAAATTGTTTTCCACCTTTATCATCATCCAACATCCATTCATCATGTCTACCATTTCTTTACCACTATCATGCATGTATTATAAAACATCTTAACAATGACCCATATCATCATTCATTGCACAAATTAATGAATTACAACCTCAACCAATTTTGACTCCACCATGCCTACAACCTAACTCAATCCATGCCTACCTACACTCAACTCAATCCATGCCTAGACCCTACACCCGACTTAATCCATGCCTAGACCACAACTAACTCAATCCATGCCTAGACCACAACCTAACTCAATCATGCCTAGACCACAACCTAACTCAACCATGCCTACAACCTAACTCGATCCATGCCTAGACCACAACCTGACTCAACCATGCCTACAACCTAACTCAATCCATGCCTATGACCTGACTCTATCATGCCTACACTACTTAATTTCCCTAACATATACACATCAACATAGCAAGATAACTACAACCATGTATACACATAATGATCATAATCATCATCATCATCACCTCTATAAATAAAAATATCCAAATGTATGTCTCCATATACATAATCTCAAATATCTTTGGCACGCAGGCCGGTACATATAGTCACATCTCTCAAAATATCATATATAACCTCACCATCTTTGGCATGCAGGCTGGTATATGATCAAAAATATGCAAAACTCATACATCCTCACTGTCTTTGGCACATAGGCTGGTATATATCAAAAATGAATAAAATACATCAAAATAAAGGGATGTGCCTCAAGCATCATCCTACTGGAGATATCCTCCATCTCGGTCTCTCATGTCTCCTCCTCGGCTCTCCCGTCCAGGTGGCTTGATAACATCACACTTCCCATGGGTCATGGTCAGGCCCCTGCTTGCAGTAAATCACCTAGAGCTAGCCTCCGTGAACTTGTGGCCTCACCTAATCATGTCTCGGGGTTTATGGCCCCCTGTGTGCTCTCTCCACGCTGTGAGTCTCGGGATCTGGTCCTCTCACTCGAGGCTGTTGTGCCTGTACTCTCATATAGATAGAAAATCTATCCTTACCACCATCAACTCTGATCTCGATAATAGTTGGCCTCATCACCTAAGCCTCTCGTAACCTAGCTAGGGGTACTGTCTATGAGTGGCCCCATCGACCTCTATCCTGCACTTTGCCCTACCTATAAATTGGGACCTGTCCCGGTGCTTGTGGTGGTGCTATCGGCCTCTGCCCTTGTGCCTATATCTGGGGCCTGTAAGGTTTAGATCTCTACCTGTGCAATGGGCTAATTGCCCTCTGAACCCAATAACACGTGCACTGTAAGTGGCTAATCTGGCCCTACAACCCAGAACATACACCTGTGTATGGCTAGCTGCCCTGCAACCTCCACCTAACCATCATCACCATCCTCATCTCCACCCTGGGCCATCGGACTGTAGACTAGCCACCTGCACATGTAATGTGGCCACCTCTACCTCTGATGCTGCTAACTGCCCCTGTACCATCCCCAAATGTAATCAAGGTCACCACCTACCCCTGTAGGGCATCTCTCTACACATGATGATGGTGGCTAAATCTGCTTCCCAGGCCTGGGAGGTACTTACTCATAGCTGGGCCACCCACCACTGTCTATACCTATCATCACTCCAAAGCATCATCAATCCACCGGTCTATAACCTACTCCTCCTCCCCAATAGGTATATGTTGGTTGTGGAAGTGGCAGTGGTCTCTCCACATCATCCCTCTGTACTGTGGGAAGGGTGGTGGTATATCTTGTAGTAGTCCAAACTACCATCGGACCCTATCTACGGGATCATCTCATGCTCTCTGCATGACACCCTCTATCCATCTAAGTAAGGCGAAGGCCATAGCTCATCATCCATCTATCTGTAGGAGGGATAACCTACATATGGCCTCCATATAATATCTACCCCAGAAAATCCCTCCAATAGCCTCTCGGTAATATGCTACATCATGTGTAGCCCTGTTTGATCATTGCTCTCCCATCACAGGCACCCATCACCTATACCCCACCCACACAAAACCCAACTGAAAGGCATCTTCTCAGGGCATACCTACTGGACACACATAGATAATGTGCTCATAGGCCCAATAGTGAAGAATGAATGTGCAACATAGGCTAAACCATCGTGCAGTCACCCATAAGCCCATAGCTCTCTATATAACTACACCAAGAATGTTGGCACCTAGGAAAATCAGGTCCTCTCCATCATCATGTCATGTAATACTCCCATCAAAGATCATGGGAATCTCCCACCCTCTACATCCGGTAGTGCAAAGTAGCAGACTACCTCCATCAGTAGCACTACTAGCCTCGTCTCCTCTGGATGGGCTAGGTACATCTCTCCATAGCTCAGCTCATGCTGTGAAATGTCAGCTCCACCATCCCTCACCAAATACAGTCAAGCATCAACTCCTTTGATGCCTCTAAGGAGATCGAATATACCTGCGTACCTAATATAGGTAACCGCAGGATCCTAAACACGTCCTCCAGGGTGACTATCATCTCACCCATCGGTAGGTGGAATGTGTTGGTCACCAAATCCCATCTATCGATGAGGGTGACCATCAGACTCGGCTATTAGACTACATGTGGTAGCGTTAGACCCCACTCAGGCCCACCTCCTCAACATGCTATAACTCCTCGGTTGTCATTGCGCCTCAAATCATCACGACGGGGGGTGGCACCTATCTCACATCCTCAGGCTATCTCTCGCTTGCATCCAACAAAAATGATCACATTATTCATGACCCAATTATTTTTACCATCACCCGTACCATCTGCACCCACTCCCCTACCCATTTTTACATCACTACTTTTCCTACCCTACCTCAACCTAACCTACCTACCCAACCCTCCCCTACCTACCTACCTACCCCACCCCACCCTACCTACCTACCCAACCCTAACCTACCTACCTACCTAACCCGAACTGACCCTCCTCATCATCCTACTTACCCACAACCTACCCAACCCAACATCCCCTCCTCTTTTTACACTCCCGACCTTACCTATTTTCCCACAAGTCTCGACACTTGGACCCAACCACCCAGCCCTTCCCTATTCCACATTTTTAAGGCAAGTGTTTTATCCCCCACCCACGTCATCCTCCTAAACTAACCATGGTTTACCCATAACCGACATCGGTCACCTCATCCATGACTGATCCCGATTATACACCACCGACACCATCAACAACATTCAATCGACGTCATCACTATCATGGTGACACCCCACGCGAACGTGCCTCTTGCTTTCCCATTTCTTTCTCATTCCTCACCTCCCCACCCCCATTCTAACCTACAATCCTTCCCACCCAGCATACTACCTATTCCCACCCTCCCTTGTCCCTCTTTTACCCAATTTCCCCCTCACATTCAAATTTAATTTCCCCCAAACCCATCTTTCCCCAACCCAACTTTCTATCAATTTCTTTAAAACAAGCATGGAGAGATTGAATCTTACCTCATCGCATTGCCACCTACGTGGTGGTACCTCGTGCCACCGAACTGGTGGTGGTCCCCGATCCCTCTCCTACCTCTATCATCCCCAAATGACCTCTCACTCTCCAGCCACTCAATCCACTCCAATCGATCCAACTCAGCACGTGAATCCACCTATCGACCACCTATCACCAGCCACGTAGCTCACCAACCTCATCCTCCATCTCACTGGTCACTTTCCACCCTTTTTCTCTCTCCTCTTTTGTTTTCTCTCTTTTTGCAAAAGACAAATGAATTGAAAAACATGGATTTTTCTCTTTTTATAACAACCCATCCCTAACCGGCATCATTTAATCTAATCGCATCGGTCTTGTGCCTAGCTTACCATCATCGATCGATTGAGACCGCAGCATCGGTAGCTTCAAACCATCATCGGTTTACCTACTTCAATTTTTCCTACTCCCCTATCTCCAATTTTTGACCTACATCCTTTCTTACCTCACACCCACTTCACTTAGACACTTCTCCTTATCTTTGTGCCCATATCCTTGACCCCCCTCACCCCATCCTCAGTCGGGGACTCATTATTTTTCCCATCCCTTGGCCCTACCCATTCCGTGACCTAGATACTTGGACCTAGAACATTGCTAGTGACCTATGACCTCATGTGCCCACTATACCTTGTGACACTGTTACCTATGTTGTTGACCTAATGACCTTACCTTGCCTCTTGCCATGACCATTTATCCTGACCCAACCTTTGGTGTACTGAACATACCTAAACATTCCTGCACCTAACCTACGCATCATGTTTCCTAACCATATCCTATACCTTGATACCGAATCACCTCAACCTTGTTTGGATAAACCTATCGACCTTAGACAATGTAGAGTTTTCTGCTCTTCAACATGGTGTCGTGGTTGCATGTTTATACGTGTGTGTGCATTTGATTTAATGTTACTACCTTTGACCCTGACCCATTACCTAGATTACCCGAGTGGACCTTTTCCCTTTTTTACCCATGTTTCCCACCTTCCTCTTCATCACATTCACCTTTTATCAAACCACTCACCGATTCTACCTTTTACCTCGTCAGTTCCTAGGTTTGAGGGGATCACCTTCACCCACACATGGGGCAACCACATCTTATTTTTGTCAGTGTCACTTACCAATACAAGCTACACGACAAAAAGGGGAAAAATGTAGACACCAAAATTAGGTCACACTCCCCTTGGTCCCTCGTCAAACAAACACCTTGAACATATTTACCTAACCATGGCCCCTTTCATCCCACTCTAATATTAATTTAATTAATTTAATTAATTAATTCATTATCTCACAATATTTATTATTTAAATATCTTAATTGGATAATACCCACACATCCACCTCACCTATCCACCTCACTTAGCCACCTCACCCTAAGACCTATTCTTAGTATGTTGCCATAACTAACTAAGACCTACCCAAACCCTAAAAATCAAAGCCTATATTCCCTCTAACCACATTCCCACCTATGAGAAGGAGGTTTCCATTCTATTCCTGGGGAAAAAATGGGTGAGATCTAAGAAAATCAAAAGGATCTGCCCATTTTAGAAAACCTAGGAAATCCCACCCTAACCGACGCTAGATCACCCTAAACCACCGCCGGTCAACCCGGAACCACCATCGGTTACCATTTAACCCCAAAACAACCTTATTTCGAGGTTGGCACATTGTTTAGAGGTTAACACATCTTTTGAGAACAAGGGATGAAACCAGAAATGCATGTAAGCAAAAGCCAACATTAGCACATGCATCGATCATCCATAACCAAGACTAAGCAACCACAGAGCCATTCTTCCTTCACGGGGAGCATCCAGGGAAGTGCCAACACTACATCAAGTTCATTCCATTTGATCACCCACCATTACCAACTAGACATCAAGCTCGTACAAGCATTAAGTGCTTTGTTAACCAACATTTGTCCATTTATCATTTGGTAGATTCTTTTGTTGTTGTTACTAGTTTCTTCCCTCATTTCATTCCACCACCATTTTACCTCCATGCAAACTTGACCATCCTTTTACCCATACCCTTGAACTACCCATATCTAGATTTTAATCATTCCTATGCATACTTGAGACCCACACGAACCCTACCATTTCCCTTCCATTCCCATCTAGCCTCAGATCTATTACCCCACCCAATTTTTACTAAGTTTCTATACCACGACTATACCGATACAGACGCCGGTTACCCACAACCGTCGCCGGTTAACCTAAACCAACATCGGTCATACTAGACCGACGTTGATCTCTTGTGTCTTTTACCAAAACCAAAACATAGCTTTAAACCTCCACCAAATATCCAAAACCACCCAAGAATCACACTTCTTGGATCTAGCATGCGCTAAGCAATCCACAACATATACTATTTAACTTTGATTTGGTGGTCTTGTCTTCTATTTCACGTAGTTCCTCCAAGCCAAAAGGAAGCTCTTTACGATCAGTTTGGATCAAGAATTCATACGCACACAACAACCTACAAGTAACATTTTAACAGTATTCCTCCTACCCATTTTCCCTTATCTATTTCATCAACATTCAAGAAACGCTCTAGAATCAAGTGAAACAACTCGAATCAAAGAGTACTTGAGACATAAATATCCCCGATAGTACATGTTTTCTCAATAACTATGGCTTGATGCTCACTTTGGTGGTTATCAACCACTCTACATATACATGATGGGCACATCCTACATCACCCATTGTCTACTCGTATCTAGGATCTCTCTCGCATATCAAGCATAATGGGATTGTGCGAAAAATGTGCCCATAGTGATTAAGGGACCTTTAAATAAAACATCCTCTTATACCCCTCATAGATGGGGTCCCTCCCAGTACTGGGTGAACTAATCCCGCCGGCCAAACCCTAATAGACTACTACGTGCAAGCTAGATGTACCTACTTGAGTAGCTTGTCTCCTATCCCTGGCTCCACCAACACCTCCTCTAGCTCTACCTCTCTATAAGCTATGAGTCTATCTAGCCCTCTCGCTACTAGTGGACCTGATGTTGTGTCGCTATCATTGTGAATACCTCGGAGTGCCCTCGATACTACTAGAGGAGTCCAAAATTCTCCTCTAGGGGTGGTGTTGTGCCCCATGACCTCTCGAATTTGAAATGCCTGCATCTTCTCTTGATATTTTCCATTGTTCATATCTCATTATTTTGTTCCTGGTCCTATTATCCTTAGCTAATGTAGTAGTATTTCTCAATATCCTTCTCAAGCATGGGAGGAGATAACATCCTAATTGATCTACTATGTCTTCATTTAGGCCCCTAATAAACTTGTAACTAATATTTTATCTTGTAGGTAGTCCACATACTACAAAATATCTAGGAATCTACTCATATACTATGTGACTATGCCAAAGCCCTATCATAAGTCATGAAAATCACCAATCCTATTCTATACGAAATTCTATGACATATAAAGATCCTTGAAACACTCCTCGAATAACTCCTAGGTCATCAGTATCCTAATTCAAATGGATCTTCTATCCTCATTCCTCCATAAAACACTGCAGGTATCTCAAAGGGGGTGTATGGTGAACCTCGATTTGACATTGATCTCATAAGAGTGAAATAAAATCAGCTATCAAGGCCGAGGAGCCATATATCATCACTAAAGCCATCCATAGTGTCATGTTTACATAGGTGGCTACAAGTGAAGAAGGTCTCTAATCAAACTACCTTTATTACATCGTGGTGATGCGGTCCAACAGTGAATGGGGTCATCTATCCCCACACCCTCTTATTAATTATTTACCCAACTCCCACAAAATTTCATAACTTAAAAGTTTTGTAGGATTTAATGTGAACCCTAGGATCAAACTAATTTTGGCCCTTGATTTAAAATTTACCCTAGAGTTTCCCTAATCCATACTTATGTTTTCTTTTCTTTCTTTTCTCTTACATTTGTTTCATTTTGTTTCTTCTTTGCATGAGTTAAGGAGGATTCATGGGAGTTATGAATTCATGGGGTTGCATAAGATAATACCATTATTCTTTCTCTATTTTTTTGTTTTCCATTTCTAGAAGTATCTCGGGTTGGGTATATAATATACCCTTTTAAAATACATACATACATACATATATATATATATATATATATATATATATATATATATATATATATATATATATATATATATTAATACTGTGAATTTCAGATTGAGAGGATCCAAAGTAATTTGACCGAGAGTCTTACCGTGGTAAAGTTGTGACCTTGGTTTATGGCCATGGGATTCGTGGTGGGCGCGGTGGTATGGAGGGTAAGGTTTTGGTGGTGGGGGTTCGTGGTTGGAAGGGGTGTTGGGTGTTTCTGGAGGAGCGTGGTGGATCGGGTGTGGGGTTGGGGTTCGGGGTGGTGTGGCCTATAACCACACCACTAATTTAAATGGTGTAGGGTTTGGGGGAGGGGGCTCGACCCCTCCCAACATACTTTTTTATTTACTAAAACCCAAACAAATACACAAAGGGCACAAGTATTTTCAATAAAAAATAATAATTTATATTTGTTAATATATATATATATATATGAGTTAGGTTATATAATATAAACTATATATTAATATATTTCATATTATATATGTATTAAAAATTACAAAATTGTGGAAATAAATTAGGTCATTTTTTGTAAGTATTATATATATATATATAAAACTCCATATGAGTTAGAACTCGAGACACCGATGCTTGATGCAATGTAAAAGACCACGTTAAAAGATATTTAGGTGGACTGCCCGAGAAGCGGGTCCGGGAAGCGATGAGCTCCCTCGGCGGATGTCAGTCCACGTTTTCAATTAAGTAAAGAAGCATACATGATAAAAGATGTACGTACAAGACTAGATTTTCTGATCAAGGTAATAAACAGAATCTAAACAGCAGGCAGAAAGCAACAGAAGACAGGGAACTGTGAAAACAAAGCTAGATTTGTGTTACCTGTGTCCTTTTACCTGTCTGCAGGATGATCGGCGTCGATTATGTAGAATCGGCGTCGACGATGTGATCGGCGTCGATTATGAAGAATCGGCGTCGGTCGGCGCCGAATCAATAAGATCGGCGCTCGACTAAAATTAGATCGGCCGATCGGGGACGAAGTGAGAGAAGATTTGGAAATCGGAAAGTGAAGGCCAGATCGTCAACGTCTGCTGGATATGCCGAAGCCGGTGAGATACTGGAACAGAGTCACCAGAAGATCAATGGATACGTGTGATGTTGATGTGATAAGAACAGAGTAACGGTGCTCCTCTCAGGGATTGATTTGGACAAGATCCGTTCTCATTTGATAGATAATGTTGACACTAGATGCGCAAAGATCTCTCGTTCTCTCTCTTTCACGGTCTGTGTTTCTTTCACGATCTGCTCTGTCTCATCCTTCGTGTTCGTGCGTGTGTTTTTTTCTTCTCGTCTCCCGAATCGTTACGAAGCTTCTATTATAATCGGCGCCAGCTCCTAAAAATCGGCGTCGGCCGTCTGCCCGAATCGGCGCCCGATCGCGCGAATGAACTCAGATGGCAAAAATGAACGATTTCTAGAAAGATAAGAGTTATCCCTCCACCTCAAATATGGGAAATATCCCGCTTTTTGATTGTGAGGAGGAGAAATAGGAGGGACACATGGATAGGATAGATATGGGGTAAATAAGTGGTTAGGATACATGTGAAAAGGTGTAATTAAATAGTTAATATTTAATTACTCATGGGTAAAACATAAAGGGGTGAATTAAACTTAGGATAGGTGTTTAAATCACAAATCGAATAATATCCCAAGGGGATAGTGGTGACATAAACGTGCCCCAGGTTACCAGAGAGAGAAAACGCGCACGAGGGACACTAAATTGGATAATCAATTTTAGGTGTCTACATTTTGCCCCTTTTTGTCAAGTAACTTGCGATAAAGCAGGTTATGAGACAAAAACAAGGAGATGGAAGAAGGAAGAAAAAGTGATGATGTGATCCCCCTCAAACTAGGGATGGGATGGATGATAGAAAAAATGATCCCAAGTTTGAAAAAAGGTAGATGAAGACGCAGGATGCCCTGGTGGATGTCTGGAGTAGATCTGATCATTGATGACGCATAAAAATAGATAAAAAGGCAGCAACCTAAGGAACTCACATTGGTAGGGCAAACTAGACGGTCTCCTCATGAGACGACGTTAGTACCTACAGACCCATGAGTGTAAGGAGGGCTGCAAAATAGTCAGCATCTAAAGAGAGACACATTGGTAGGGACAACTAGATGGTCTGCAAAGCAGACGACGTTAGTGCCTATGGACCCGTTTAACTCTAAGCTGCCAAAAAGTATGAGTGCCCCATGCAAAGGGAACAAACTCGAAATGGACGGTGATATCGAAAATATGTGCCAAAAGGCAACATTCAACGCACAATAATGATCAGATAGATAAATGAGCCAAGTATCAACACTAAGGCAAAGAGATGGAAAATCGGCGGCGATATAAAAAATCGGCGTCGACTTAAATAAACGGCGTCGACCAAAACAATCGGCGCCGACCTTGCACCGCACATATAAATATGTGAACGGAAAACGTGAACGATTTATTCACTCCATGACGATTGATTCAGAGAGAGTCAAAAGTTGGATTTGAGCACCATGGAAGCCTCTGGGAGTGGTCAGAAGCGGAGGAGGACACGACCTGGGGTAAGTGGTTCTTCGTGAACCCGTTGTTTTACTTTTGCTTTTTTTTATTTTTTATTTTTTAATTTCTATTTTGCCGGGTGGGAGGCCAGGGTGTTTTGTACATCCGACCGAGAAATCGGCGCCGATTGGTATAGTCGACGCCGATTATATTCAAGCGGCGCCGATTTATGTTAATCGGCGTCGACTATAAATAAACGACGCCGATTATATTTAATCGACGCCGATTGTATAGACTTTTGAATAGATTGTAATGTTTTTTTTTTTTTTGGATGTTCTGATTTGGGTAAATATGAGACTAATATTGCTCTTGATGTCGTGGATGCAGGCACGAGAGGTTCTACACATGAGGGATGCTATTCCCGAGTTACTAGAGACTATTCTTCCTGATGTGACTGATGCAGATTGGCGGCATTTAGAGTTAGCCGGGCTCGGGGGCTTTAGATACTACAGACGAGTGCCGCGAGATGTAGAGTTGATGTGAGCACTAGTGCGACGATGGGATAGCCAGACGTGCACTTTTTGGTTCAGGACGGGTGAGATGACCATCACCCATGAGGATATATACGAGATTTTGAGGCTGCGATCATTGGGGACCGATAGAGATTACGCCACGAGAGCAGGCGGCGAGAGGCCCTAGTTCGATTGTATGGAGATAGAGCGGATGATTCGAGAGATAGTGTGCAGGGCGGTGCGGATAGCCTCGTAGGTAGAGACAGGATAGCCCCGGAGTAGACGGATAGTTTTGATTCAGATGGCGATATCCTATTTCGCTCTGCCAGATTCAGGAGGTGGGAGATTCCCACTATTATTATTAGATGCGTTTGCGACATCCCAGATTGAGACAGTATTTGCTTTTCTTTGATGCTCTGATAGCTCAAATATATCACAAGCTATGGATGTATACCACTGGCCGGAGGACAGGTATTGATGTTAGTTTTGTGCTCCACTGCTGGGCATATGAGCATATAGCAGTGATCAGGCCATCCGGGCTTCCTTGATGCCAGCAAGAGATGGGAGCTATTGATTATGGATTCCGGCGATGGCGGGCTGATATGGCGGCCCCAGGGATACGGGGGAGGTCGGCGGATTGGTATACCGAGCGTTTCGGACACCGACACTCCGATCGGAGTTATCTGGAGGCCATATCGGGTATTTCTAACATGGGTTGGTCAGGATGCTCACTTGGTGGCATTGAGACGGAGCAAGGTGGTTAGGGGCGCGAGCTGATATGTGGGAGCGAGTCCGTTTATGCGGGTATTGAGATAGTTCGGCCTAGTGCGAGGCAGTGCCATTACTTACAGGCCTTATAGGCGAGATAGCAGGGAGACTGATCTGCCGATTTTGATCCCGGCAGATCCATTGAGGGAGGCCCCACCCTCCATAGACAGTGATGATGATGCTGGAGTAGGTGATGGTTATGCTGCATGGTATGCGTCAGAGCTACCACGACATCTCCCGGCATCTATAGATGCCGACGAGGAGGATATGGCTACAATGCTTTGGAGAGAGCCCCGAGGAGAGCATGCCACCCCGCGACACACACGGTGGCTCTCGAGGAGATTAGAGCTCTGACAGAGGAGAGGGATGCCCTAATTTTGGAGAGAGACACCGCTCGCCAGGAGCGAGATACAGCGATCCAGCAGAGGGATCGCTACCTTCGACATAGGGAGGCCCTCAGGGCCAAATATGGGGAGGCAGTACCACGTCAGTCAGTACACGAGGGCACGACCACAGGAGGGGCACCACCGGCCACCAAGGCCCCAGCAAGCGCACCAGCGCAGCACCATTACGAGCACCGGGTACCATGAGCTTGAGCACATATCAGTCTCTCCTCGCTGAGGTGAGATACTATGAGGATGCCTTAGCGCAGCATGCCCCAGATGTGCCTCGGTACGGGGCGAGGAGGAGATCGGCGGCGGCCACGGCGGCGGGGCCTCGAGTGGAGGAGCACCAGGAGAGACCGAGGTGGGCAGAGACCTCCAGCAGCAGGTGCGTCTAGCTCGATAGGCGGCGGCCAGGAGAGACAGCCTGGTCCAGAGGAGGGTGGAGGAGATAGTGTCCTCCATGCATCAGATTTTACTATATAGGGATTTTTTTATATTTTGTATCAGTGTAGTGATGTAGCCTCGATTGGAAGGCATTGTATAGATGGCTTGATTGAGAGCCACCCATTTTTTGTTGTACAGACACTTATGTATATATATAGATTTATCATTGTTTTTGTCATATGATTGTTCTCCTGTTTTTAATTTTGATATACATGGACAGATGTAGCGTAATTGTGATGGATGTAGACATAGATTGATAGATGATAAATAGATGAGATTGGATGAACATAGACATAGAGGATAGATAGATGTGATGTGATTTGATGTGATTGATATGTGGATATAATTTTGATGAAAAATAGATAAAGATGGATGTAATGAAACTTGGATGTACATATTTTTATATTTGTTGATGGATAGATGGATAGATGTGATTGATGTATGGATTTAATTTTGATGAAAAATGGATATAGATAGATGTAGTGTAACTTGGATGTACAAGTTTTTAGATGTTTTGATGGATAGATGGATAGATGTGATTGATAGATTTGGTATGTTTGAGATGTTAATTTAATTTTGATGAAAATAGATATAGATAGATGTAGTGTTACTTGGATGGACAAGTGTTTAGATGATGTGATGGATAGATGGGTTTTGATAGTTGAAATGGATTTGATATTTTTGAGATTTTGATTAAATTTTGATGAAAATAGATAGATAGATTCACATGTGTTGACAATACATGCTTTGATATGTCAAAGTAGATAAGATGAAATTAGATAGATGATAAATTTTGATTAAATTAACATGTGAAATGTCAATTTAACTGGATGAAATAATCGGACATACTCTCTGTGAGAGTCAAGGATGTAATGAAAATGACCTTGATTAGAAATAAAGGAAATACACCCAGATAAGAGGAAAAATGATAAGTTGGACTCTCAACCGACCATAAATAGAATCTGGATAAGAAACCAAAAGATCGTGCATACAAGGCCCTACATGAGGTTAAAATAAACCTGACACTAACTAGTCGCAAACCAGATTTAGGAGGGAAACGGAAGGAGCAGTAAGTAAGTATCTCGTCGAAATTTACAAGGGACAGAATACATGTTTATACTGGGAAAATAGGATTCTCCATATGATCGACAAAAAGGTCTTATATCTCAGCTTCATGATTTCTGGCAGAAAAGCAAACTGATCAATGCGGGAAGTTTGCTAGATATGGAAAGACTGATCAATACGGGAAGTCTTTCAGTGATGCTAAAAAGTGTATAAACTGATTGAAAGGCTGATCAATGCAAGAAGCCTTGAGTATTCCTTTGAGAAACAGCCGTCCTTCAAGGGAGCGGTCTGTATTTTGAATTTTAATGATAGCCATCCTTCGAGGGTATGGTCTATATCTTTTGATTCATTTGATAATGTATGGATAGTTTGTCCTTGAGGATCAGTCTATCTTTTTTTTTAGATAGCATCTTTTTTTCTTTTTTTTTTTTTTTTTTTTTGAAAAGCTTTTGGAAGAAGCTGAGTTTAGACCTAGATAGATCAGATAGAGGGGAAGAAAACGTATAAAGAGCACGCACTCATGCCCCGAGTAGATCCGATTAAGATAAGCACTTGGGACAAATGAAACGGTGATTAAGGTATTCCTACCATGAGGAGGAACATATCCAGAAGAAAAATGCTATGAGTAGAGCCGCGATACTCATATTTAAGGTAAAAAAGACAAAAGGCGGAGAACCACATAATTTCGAATCACCATGAAAGTAGATGACTGGTTGTTAGACGGATGAAAGATCTGTCTTGCGACTAGATTTGTGTAAGATAGATTTTAACAGTAGAAGGGCCTTAGATGCAAGGCATTAAGAGGTTCCACTTCAGGTATACCATCCATGGAAGATAGACGATAAGCCCCAAACCCATATTTATGAGTGATAATGTACGGACCCATCCAGTTGGGAGCAAACTTACCACGCTGACTCCTTTCGAGTGTAGTGACATTTTGGTTTTCTTTAAGAACAAGATCACCAATTTTAAAGTCACGATGCTGCAAGTGCTTGTTATAAGCACGTTTGACATGCTCAAGATAGACTTGATGATGTTCAAGAGCGTTGAGACGCCGCTCATCTAATAATTCAAGTTGTGCTAGACGATTTTGACGATAGTCCTCATCGGAGACAAATTCTCTAAGAGAAACACGGAGAGATGGGATTTGGACTTCCAAAGGAAGAACAGCCTTAGACCCATAGACGAGAGAGAAGGGAGTAGCACCAGTAGGAGTACGGATGCTAGTCCGATAAGCCCAGAGAGCAAAAGGGATATGTAAATGCCAATCCCTACCAACTCGACTAGTTACCTTTGCGAGGATATTACGCAAAGTTTTATTGGAAGCTTCGGCCTGACCATTAGCTTGAGGATAGTATGGAGAAGAAAAGCTGAGTTTGATATTGAAAGTGTCAAGAGGTTACGCGCAAATCAACGTTTTGAAAGACTTACCGTTATCTGTGATGAGTTTGTGTGGAACACCAAAACGACAAATGATGTGTTGATAGACAAAATCAACTATGGGTTTAGCTTTTGTTGAAGAAAGAGGGATAGCTTCCACCCATTTAGTAAAGTACTCAGTGGCAGTAATGATAGAATGATGACGCTGTGAAGAACGGGATTGATGAGACCAATAAGATCAAGACCCCATTGCGAAAAAGGCCACAAATCCATTGCAGGTTGTAAAGCTTGACTAGGGATATGTGTGAGATTGGAATGTTGTTGACACTTGACACATTTCTTAGTGTATTCACAACAATCTCGATTAAGAGAAGGCCAATAATATCCCAAACGTAAGATGCGTTTAGCTACGGCCGAGCCACTAAAATGTCCACCACAGATACCGTCATGGACCTCCTGGATAGCTTTAGATGATTCAAGGGATTTGAGGCACCGAAGCAAAATGCCATCAAAGCCGCGTTTGTAGAGGATCCCGCCTAGAATAGTATAGCGATTAGCACGTAGGATAAAAGATCTTCTACCATTGGAAGTTAGATCTGGAGGAAGCACTGAATGAGATAGATAATCAACGATCTGTTGATACCACTCATCCTGAGTATGGGTTGTGATAGCATGGATTGAAGTTAGTTGCCTAAGATGAGATGGTTGATCTAATCGTTGCACAACCACATAAAGTCGCGAGTCCTCGGTAAAAGGTGGGATAAGTGAGGCTAACGAAGCCATTGTATCTGCGAATCGATTCGCAGTGCGAGGAATAGCTTGGATAGTGAATTTATCGAAAGATTGGAGTTGAACGAGAATGATATCATGATATTTTTGAAGGATATCATTCTTGCATTGATAGACACCCGTGACTTGATTAACGATGAGTTCAGAATCACCAAAGATGTCAATATGACGAGCGCCGAGATTAATGGCATTTTGAAGACCCAAGACAAGAGCTTCATATTCAGCCATATTATTGGTGCACTCAAAGTTTAGTTTGTGTGCGACTGGGATAGGCGTACCCCAAGGAGGAATCATCACGAAACCCGCACCTCCCCCTTGCTGGCATTTGGATCCATCAAAGAAGAGTTTTACTTTAAATGGAGACAGACCAAAATCAATTTGTTGGATATATTCATCGGGGAATCGAGCAAGGGGAACTTGAGTGTCCGGGAGAGGAGCATCAGCTAGTTGATCTGCAATGACCTGACCCTTGATAGACTTTTGTGGGATAAACTCGAGATCAAATTCAGTCATAAGCATGAGCCAACGAGTGATACGATCATTGTGATAAGGCTTCGCATGAATTGTCTTGAGTGGATTGACACTTGTGACAATGTAAGTTTTGTGATTAAGAAGGTAATGACGAAGTTTAGAAGTTGCGAAGAAGAGAGCACAACACAGCTTTTCAGCTTCGGAATAACGTGTTTCATACTCATGGAGGGTGCGGCGATGTAATAGACATGCTTGTTCTTTACATGCGCGTCCCGATGCGAGATCATGGCTCCCAGAGCATGGTCAGTCACAGAGATATAAAGATAGAAAGGCTCCCCCTCGCGTGGAGGTGTAAGCACAGGTGGAGAAAGAAGATAATCTTTGAGATCATCAAAGGCCTTTTGGCAATGCTCATCCCATTCAAAATGAACATTCTTACGGAGGAGATGATGAAAAGGTTGACAACGGTCCGACAATTGTGAGATAAAACGACGCACTGATTGAAGACGTCCTTGGAGATCATGAGTTGCTTTAAGTTAGAAGGGGGAGGCATCTCAAGGATAGCTTTTATTTTTGCGGGGTCTACTTCAATACCCCTAATGGAAATGATAAAACCTAAAAGTTTACCAGTGAGAACGCCAAACACGCACTTAGATGGATTTAGACGAAGAAAAAAGTGGATAAGCCTCTCAAAGAGAGGTGCAAGGATGAAAAGATGATCCTGCCGACGCTTGGATTTACCGAGGAGATCATCAACGTAATCTTCCACAGTTTTGTGTAAGAGATCATGGAAGATGTAGGTCATTGCTCGCTGATAGGTTGCTCCAGCGTTCTTAAGACCGAAAGGCATGACACGATAACAAAAGGTCCCCCAAGGAGTTATGAAAGAAGTCTTATGTTGGTCTTCTCTCGTGTGATGAGAATTTGATTATATCCAGAGAAACCATCCATAAGAAAGCATCTCATGACCTACGCTTAAATCCACGAGTTGGTCGATATTAGGTAGAGGAAAATCATCTTTTAGACAAGCAATATTAAGATCCCTAAGTCGATACAAATTCAAATTTTCCCAGTAGCTTTGAATTCTTACCTCGGTACTACATTGAAACCCATTGTGGATAATCGATGGGTTGGATGAAGTTAGCGAGAGCAAGTTACTGCAATTCTTCTTTAACAAGAAGGGCTACTCTAGGGTGCATTTTACGTAATTTTTGTTTAACTGGTTTGATGTCGGGAAGAGTAACGATATTGTGGACCACAATATCGGGATCGAGTCCTGGCATATCCTCATATGCCCAAGCAAAATCTTGACGATGGTTGGAAAGAAAAGTGGTAAAGTCTCCTAATTCCTGTGGATTAAGGGATTGGCCGACCTTAATGATGCGAGGGTCTTTAGAAGTCCCTATATTAAGGTCGACAGTGGCTTCGTTGAGAAGCGTAGACGTGTCAGAAGGAATAGTTTTGGGAAGATAGGAATCCTCCCGCACCCGATAGGTGAGGACAGAATCATCATCGCACAATGGATAGTGTTGATAGTAGGAGAGTCGTCTCCAACTATTTCAGGGAAAATTAACGGTATGGAAGTGGACCTGTCATTAGTCTTATAGGCTAGTGGCCCTAAGGAAATGGTATTGATTAAAAAAAAGTTAGACGGGATGGAAATGGCGTCATCCACATCGAGTGATGCTTCTGACTTAGCGGGAGAAGATGGTTCCTCAATAGGAAGAGGCTCATCGAGAACAGTGATGGTGGCTTTTGAAAGAGGTTTAAATCCTAAACCAAATTTTTGATGTGGCTTGAGAGTTGGAATGGACGCGAGGTCATGCACACCTTGTTCATATTTACCTAAGCCAAATCCCTTCCACGCGCATCGATATAAATAAGTTTTTGCAAACGTGGGATTCTGTAGACAATCAAACCCTGTTAGATAAGGTTTGGCCCTAGGAGGAGAATCCGGGCGATAGTGAGGTGTATCAAGACCACCGTAAATGAAATTAGTCTGTTGATTGGGTAGACCAATGGTGACGATGCGACCAAGACCTGGCTGATATTCAGGTTGTTTGTCTGGTCTACCATACTCACTAGGTTTGAGATGGGTGTCAAAAGAAAGGAGAGGAAGCTCTCCTAGTGAGAAACGCTGCAATGTCTCTTCTAGATTTTGTACGTCCGGTAGTTTGGTTGCAGGTATGGAAGAAGATGAGGCCCCGTCAGGAGAATAGGCATTTTCCTTTAGAGGGGCAGACCCTGTGGTCATGTCGCATTGCGCGGAAGGCAAAGGATCTCCTGGATGAGTATATATTTTTCCCTCATATTGATATTTTAAACATCGATGGAGGGTAGATGGGACACAATGCATTGCGCGAATCCAGGAGCGTCCGAGGATCATATTATAATGGAATTTCCCTTCAACAATGTAGAAGAGTTCGTGAAGCAGCTTCTTACCTACTCGAATGGGTAAGACCACGCTTCCTAAAGTAATCTGGCTTAGCCGATCGTTAAATGATCGAAGAGCAAAAGGGGGGGTGACACTATGTTCTTTGGTAACTTAAGTTGCTCGAATGTGTGCGAGGAGATGACATTGAGTGCAGCACCACCGCTTTGTCGATCATAATGCGCTTTTAATGTAGTGTTGTCGATTTGGACCGTGATAAAGAGGGGAGCCTCCAAAATCCTCGGAAGAAAGAGAAGGAATTTCAATCTTCAAAGAAATGGTGGTTGATGATCTATTCAATCCAACAACCATCTCGAAAGGTCAGGGCTCATCTCGACCATCGCGATGCGACGCAGACATTATCAATCGAGCCCTGCGATGTTGTGAGAGGATTGAATGAGGTCAAAAAGAGACATTTTGACCGGAGCCTGGTGAGTTGTTTCACAACACTCTCCTCAACGATAGGGGAATTTGAGCCCGAGGTGCAAGACGAATAGAGACCCGAGGTCTCGTGGCTAATGAGGGAGGAGGAACTCCTTCGTGGGCTGCGAAAATGACAACCCGTGGTCGAGATGTCAGTAGATGAGGATGGATTATCATAATGTTGGGTTCTAGTGGCGATATGGATTGTGTCAATTTGAGAAGGTGGAAGATCATTCGGAGTGTAATCACTAGTAAGCAGAGGCCCGAGTAGATCGTTGGGGTTCGGGATGGAGCTAAGATGACAGAGGTGCTTGTTTCTCCTCCTCCAAAGAAAAGATCACTTTCTTCCAAAAGGTTGTTGGCACAGATTGAAGAGCTTTACACCCTCGCTTGTCATGACCGGGTACGGTGGTAAGCACAAAATCAAATCGAGTTAAACCAGGTAGGTTTAACTCCTTTAGGGTTATAGGGTTTAATCGGGAGGAAGGGATATGGATGAAGATTGGATAAGTTGACAAAGGATTTCGGTGTAGAACCCAGAGATGAAGATGAGGACAGAGATGATGAAGGCACCTCTTTTACTTTAACAGATCACGAGGTAAAAGAACCCGTATGTTTGGTTTGACAGCCTTTTTAGGGATCATCTTATTTTTCGACGTCCTGGAGGAGCAAATTGGGCACTTGAGATGGAAGTAAGTGAGACATGATTGATTTTGGTGGAGGGGGAGCCCCTAAAATAGATTTTGAAGATGATGGAGATGTGACAAGTGTTGTGGTCTTCAAAGATAAGGGAGGTTGCTTGGTCGAAACTAATGATGATTTAGATGATGTCGATTTAGATGAGGGAGAAGCTTCCAAAGTAGGTGTAATCGGAGGAACATAGGGCACCCTGGCTTTTGGTAATGAAGATGATGATTCTGATAAAAGAGGTGACGTCTCTTTAGTAGGTAAGTCCACTTTTCGAGGTGCTGGTGAAGAATGTGTTGTAGAAGAAGATGATGGTTTTGATAAGTGTGTAGAAGAAGACACCTTCTCAGCGGACAAATCCAATCTTTTATGAGGCGCAGAGAGAGATTTTTGCGGAAAAGCACCAAGAGTCTTGATGGTTCAAAATATGGGCTTTCCTTTTTCAGGGATGGTGATAATTTCAACCGCATAAGGTGATTGCAACCTTTTTGGGGAAAGCAAATGGGGTGGTACTGATGACGCAACGTTAGATTTCGGTTGTCTCGGTCTAAGTTCAGGAACCGAGCGTATAGGTGTTGGTGCTACTTCTTTATATTTCCCCTTAATAGGCAAAGTAGCATTTGTGATGGAAGAAGTGAGTGATGAAGAAGCGTTCCTCGAGGGAACTTCTTCCGTGCATACAAGAATTGTGGTGAAACTACCGTAGGAAAGGAAACAGAAGATTCAAAATCGAAGACGCTCTGTCGAAGTCGGGTACAACTATAGGTAATACGTCACCAAGGGCATAATTGCAGCAAAAAATGGGAGAAATAGAAGTAGATGTATCCGCGGTGGAAACTCAAGGGATGTAATTGCCTCAAGCATCAAAGAATGTCCATGATGAGACAGGAGGATGACACTGCCTCTGCATGGACTAAGATCGAAAGAAGCAGAGAGAGGTGAATCATGTATCTAACAATGTTGGAATATTCAAAGATGGGCTATCCGAAGATGGTGGAATCCCAACGATTAACGAAGCGGAAGGAGGTTCTGATTTGGTCAATGTGTTTGCAGATGGCTTAGTTTTAGAAGAAGATTCTTCAAGAGAGATGAAGTTCAGATAAGTATGAGTGTTTGGTTTTGAGACTCCGAAGCCATGGTTTGGGAATGATTAGGAAAAGGTTGTTTAAAGACATCCAGTAGCTTTGATTTGGGGAGCATTTGGGTTA